>JASANN010000610.1:0-142345 GCA_031762395.1 Calameuta pygmaea
TATATATATATATCGTTCGTGGGTGGAGTGACCGGGATCGTGCCTGACCATGGACAACTTTGATTCACTCCGATTGTTCGCCGCCAGGTTCAATGATCGGCTTCCCATTATCGAGTACGACGAAAAGCACTTGAGCTTTTTCAATATATATCAAGTACTCATAGAACATATGTACATGCAGAGTGTATGAATATCGTACTAAATTACCCTGAGAATGACAATAGGATTTTCATTTCCAAAAGTATTTCCTTCGAGCATCGTTACCCCTTTGTAAGTCCGTCTACCGAATTGACGATACAGAGCAACGAAAGTTAACTATCGAAAAATTACGGATGCTTTATCAGTAATTGCAAATGGTCCAGCGGATGTTCATTGCTACTCCGCGTAATTACTAAAAAAATTCTCGAAACGTTACGTGCAATATGAAAAAAAAATTGTGAAGCCACAAGTCACCGGCTGAACCACCTGTGGTACTACAGTTTCTGAAGACTCTTTGATGTCTCTTTACGAGAGACTCTCGAGTGACAATGTCGTAAAGAGACTGCGCAGTACGCGAGTTACTTTATGTCCCGCTACGTCAGCCCGCCCAGTGTCTCTTGATTCACAAAGAGGAAACTTTTTAAAATTCATAGCCAAGCAATAGTAGAAATCGTCACGCGGAAATAGGAAACGTCAGTGAATCATACAGTGACGTTTTTTCTTTTTCTGGTTAATTTAACGAAATTCTGGGTTCACGTACACCCTATGTTAAAAAATTTAACCGCAAAGCTTCCCTCGCGATTTTTTTTTATCCTGATTCATACATATACGAATCACTCGTAAATTAGCCCACTCGTGTGATACCGGCTTTCGGTCGAGCCGGTACGTCCGTTTCCTTTTCCCATAATTATGCTTGTCCTTACACACGTGTGCGCAGGCGTGCGGACTTCTGTCGGCATTTCAACCGCAATAGATAACGTAATGTAACAACCGTTGACATTGAGCGTATGGTAGCCGATCGAACGTGCATTCCTTGCCGGTGCAACGTGGAGAGGTGGACGTCAAGTCCGATCACGGTTGCACCCATACCAGCGGTAAGCTGTCACCTCTGGATATAAACCATGGTTGACGTCAGTATGACATCAGTGATCCATATCTTGGTAATAGAAGGCGATTAGATGTGCGCGTACGTGTGTGCACCGGTACGCGATAAGGACGATGTACGCGATTCCTTTAACCCATGGGGTCGGATTGATTATAACGACCCTTATGTGCTCTGCACTCGATTCTACGTGTACCGATATAAGCCTGACGATGATGGGGAATGATTTGAGACCTTCCATGGGAGTTTATGGGTGGGGTCCTTCAGGGACTATTCGATGCGCGCTAGTCCCGCCAGACAAAATGCAAATCTTCCTGCGCCCGCTAATCTGTCTGGCGCATCCGTGACGTCACAGACCATTGGCGTCGACACCCGATGATTTTTTTGGCCAATTTCACGAACCTCGGTCACCTCATTAGGGAATCGGACGATTGGGTTCGTGAACGTAGATCCCGAATTTGGCGTCAGTGGACCAGCAGCTGTTTACTCGCTTGAAAATCAACAAGTGTCGCGATATAATGGATATGACTTTTTGGTACGAGTCCTCGTCATCCGCCAATGGCAGAGAAGTAAGAATTCGGTAATTGCGCCGGATCCTGTCTGGTGGGTCCCGTGCGTTTCTTCACCGAGGAGAAAGCTCTCTACGCCTCTGCGCCGTTCTTGGGGTCCGTGCGGGCATTAACGTGGCAAACCACACATAACGTTTCTCTTCCTATGAGGTTCGCGACGTTCGCCGATGTGACTCTTGGTGCGACCTCTAACGCCGTCCGTGAATCCTCCTCAAGCGTTGAACCTATAGGGTCCCAGGAACACGACACCACTGTCAGGTTTAGGAGATAGCCCATAAGAAGGTCCCAGGAGCGTATCTATACACTTTACGCGCATTTACGGGCTTTTATCGTGCCGAACGGGTCTTGGTCGGGGGAGACCCGGGTCTCACACTACTACGTATCCCTGATGATTTTGCGCTCGCTCGGCTGGCCCAAAGCGCTCGCTGCCCGCTAATCACCACGCAATCACCGCTCCTGGTGGCCGAGCACGGACTCTTTCCCAGAAAGTTGCGCCGCCCCGGGCATCTACTCCACTGCAAAACCAACAATCTTCGTCCTTACCGGTAGGTAAAAAAGGGCAGGAACTCTCTCGACATCCAAGACTGAAATATCTGGCGCGGCTTCGATCGTTTTACGAACGCTCCGGGATCGGACGCGATGGACCACGAGGGGGAAGTCTCACACCCACGGCGTAACAATTCGTCGAGATGTACTGGCTTCCCGTATTAAGCGCGATCCCATAAAGTTATGGGGGGAACGCTTTCTAAGCCGATAAAGGTCCCCGCGCCCACGTGGGAAACCGGTAAGCGCTCGGCGAAACGTACAGGACCGATAGGAGCCTACGGAGGCGATAAACTTCGAGATCACTTTCTCGCTGGACACGAACGGAAGTTGCTGATTCCATAGGCGATACGGTTGCACCGTGCAGACTTCGATATCCATGACCCTTTTACTTTAAATTCAGACACAAAAAGCTAACCTATAAACATTACTTAGCAGAACGCCTTAAGTATGCTTAGCGAATGCATAATGTACTTTTATTACCTCACTGGCCCATGTACGATGTGTCTTACGATATAATTAACGTTATCGAACACGGAGAGAATAACACGTGACAATAATGTCAACTTACATTCCAATCGCAGACCCACTGCAGACTTTAAGATCTTTAAGATCCATGCGTGACTTACATAGAGGAATCGAGTCGGCCGCCTGCCGCGACAAAGAAGTAAGATGGATATTGTTACGGGACCAAAAATCCTTAAGCCTACGCCACGGCTTGATCTCTAACGAGGAACCGCCGAAGGAGGCCATAAGCTAGGATGCTTAATTGCACAATAAATCCTGATTCTCCGATTTGCAACTTATTTCCTATTGCGGGGGCAGAGTTAGGCTCTTGTAAAATTGACGCGTAGGTGCACCGTGCAGTGTAGGTACCTCAGTATGTAGCTTATGTGGACGCACAGCTGACTGGGACAGTCGGACCAGAGATCAGAGTACCTAGGAGTTTAGTTATAGTAATAATAATTTTTTTTTTCAAATTTTACCACAACCAGCCAAAATTTTTTCTTATAGCCTCACTGATCCTTACTAACTTATCTCCTTGTCTTTTGTGATTACAGATTCACTGGCACAGACGGCTACTCTTACGAGCCTAGCGTTCTTCCTAAGTTCCAGTCTGAGCGCTGTCTCAGGGGCACCGACTTACGGCCTCCATACGGCCGACACTGAATCCATTGTCATGGAACCCTGGGTGCAGCCCTGTGGCACGCCCGTTGTCGCTGCCCTCAAAAAGTCACCCCAGAGACACAGCGTTCATCGCGCCCTTAAGAGAGTACGCACTCAATTAAGGGGTGCGTACAATCACTTCCAAAAGGATCTTAAAGACGTTCACGACGTGTACTCCGAGGTAGGGATTATTTCTCATAGCGATTTAGTAGGGATCGACGTAATACGAGGCAATCATGCTTGGCTGTACCGTAAGCATTCGCGTACCTTTGTATATGCATGCTTGGTACCTGGCAACAATGTCAGTTGCAGCATCCGGACTCGTTACAGCGTCCGGTTTGAATATAAGGTGTCCATAGAGTTCACGATAAGGGATCCTGTTTATATAACAAGGCGCACCGCGCTTGCGAAGCCGGTGTAACTAGATGACAGTTGTTATTGTTTTGTCTACTCCAAGTCGAAGGCAGCGAGCCCCGTGTGGTCCGGACCCAGGAGCCGACGCCATCTTTTGTTTATACCTTTTTATCATTCCTGAGTTTATGGAGCTGCTCGCGGCGCGGCACTGGCCTGTGACAGTATCTGATTTCTAAGGTTCGCCATCGATAAATTTCAAGGGTTCTTGTACATCTTCTTCATATCGTCATTAACCATTATTAGATCATTCCGGTGGGCGTAGGAGAAGTTATTGAGGATGAGATTGGGGGGGGGGGGGGGTCCAGTAACTCTCAGAGGAGAATCCCACAAGATCATCTTTGAGCGAAAGAATTTTTTTTTATACAGTTTGAAAAAAGTCTTCGTCTTCCTTTTCAGGTGTACAAGGAACTGAAGAAACAGTACATGATGAGCTGGTTACCGAAGGAACAATTCAAATGGTACCACAAGGAGATCTGGTGCTTAGAAAAAGGTAAAAAGGCTGAACTGGCATTGCCGAAGCTTCACGACGCCTTGCAGAGATTCGCCATTACGTTTCATCATCTGAAGTCCTTCAATCTGAAGTCGAATGTCAATACCGAGCTCATTATGAGCAGAAGGAACAAGATCATCGACGGGATGTGTAACGAGGTTCTCAGGGTGAGCAATTAAATAAGACATAATTGAATTTTTAATGGGAAAATTTTTTCTACATAGATCCTTGAACGTATGTTAACATTGACCTTAATTCGTTATTGCAGATGCTCTGCGAGGTCGAGTCCGCTATTCTCAATCTTGGGCTGCAGCTTCCGTCGCAACACAAGTCCAGCATGGTCACGGAGAATCCTAGTTGGGCCAAAGAAGGCGACGACACGACCTTATTGATTCAGGACTGGGGTGTCATCAGACTTTATCAAGCGTTCCTGACCGATTGGACACGCGCCTTTAGAGACGCCACTGCTACCGGTCCTGGTACCTGCGACCCAAACAAGCTGAAACCCATGAACGGCAGGCCCAAAAATCCAAAAAGAGGACCAGCTAAGGGGCGCAGGATACCGAAGGGTAGGAAGCGTCCGGTCGCGGGTAGAAGACCAGGAGGCCTCGGCAAGGGTGGCTCGGGTAGAGGAGAAGGCATAAGAAAAAGGATCAGGAAAAATCGAACGAGGAATATGCCTTAGATCTTTATAGATTTATAGATCATTGATCATCTCGATCCAATCGTGTAAACTCCACCCTGGAATTTTCCCAGGGGATTGGATAAACTGACGTAGATCGAGAGGATCTCGAAAATCGACGTGCCCTTGTTACAGACAGGGTGAACCAAACTTAGTAAAAAAAAAAAAAAAAGAAAAAATTGTCTGATCTTCGATCCCTTATGGACACTTGAATCAATTTCGAAGATTATCGATCGATTATAACTCATATAATATTTTCAATCGATCAACCATCCTCTTTGATCGGGACTACCTTAGAGCAGGTGGGACTTTCATTTCTAGAACATATATTCACTAACACTCGCCCCTTTATTTATTCCATTGCGTCACGTTCATCCCTAGATTTTTAGTAACCAGCAGTCTTGCCAACTGACTTGAGTTCGAGCGTCTAATTGAAGAAGATATGGTAGTTAAAAAAAAAAGAAAAGGAGATACCATAGCATCAAAGCAATTTCTTTTTTTCATCTCAGTACTTTGAGATTCTTCATTTTCGAATCTGTATCTTTCGAACGTGATGCTCGTGGTCTTCTTGGTTAAGGACATCCGGGACTACAGCGCCATTCATAATTAGTCCTACAATTTGACACTTTCGATCGCTCCTCTTCTGATCTGTGACCATATATCTAGATCATCTGCGTTCGATTAGTGATCGTGCCTTAAGCTCAGCTATACGTATCGATATAATATGAATACTAGACTAGAGACCAGTATTAAGAGATCTACTTCAGAGCTAATGAGCAGTATTACCTTGATTAATAATAATGACTTAATACGGATCATTTAATTACTGTATGACCATACTCTTCGTTATCTCATATCAAACGATCCACTTTCGACTCGATATACTTAACCTCAAGATTTTTCAACTAAAGGAGTATACACACGATGCAATGTACCTAACTCTAACGATCTACATACATGTATATATGTACATATAATATATATATATACATATACATATGTAATCGATTACTTAATACATAAAAGCATTGGACAAATCGCACTCGAATGTTAAAAAGTCGACTGAGTGTCGAAAATAAAAAAAAGAATGTGCAATGAGAAATAAGAATCGAGGAAATTAAAGAAAAAATTTTTTTTTAATCTAAACTTAACGATTATATCTCTCTAGAATGCATACTGAAACTAATGATTCTTCAGTATTGCTATAAGCGACTCGAATGAATGATTTATTTATTGTAGCTTTAACAGTGCGAAAGCGAAATGCTTAAAGTTGTTAGCTGTGATATCTCGAACGTACGCGGACGTACAGAGTTCCTACGTTTTATGTTTTCTTCAATTTATATATATATATATATTACTGTATACTTTAGGCATAGGGTACGTTCAATGAGTACGCGCCTTTAAAGATACTAGCGTATCTTTTAGTTACGAGTTTTTCTTTGAAAATCATGTTCGAATCTCGCGTACTCCTTGCCGACATGACATTGACGTTCATTTTGTATTTTATCCTTTCTTTTTTTTTTTTATTTAAATCTCCTATTTATTCCTCTTATCGATTCTGGCGTACTTTTGTATCTCTACGCTCGTCCCACTGATAACACGTATTTTTGATAATTCCACGTAAAGGAACGATCATTTTATCTTAAGCAAAACTCTATGCCCACGAGAATCTTATTATATTATTGAAACAAAGGAAAAGTACGAAATGAAAAAAAAAAAAAATTAGCATAACGTACCCTTGTGAATGACCATTAAGAATGACCATCGATTTTTTTTTTGGTTTTCGACTTAATTATAAATACACGCATTGTACTTTAACTCTAGACTTATTTTTGTACTTCGTATTATACATACGTGTAAAATATGTTTGTACGCACGTACTATGGCTCCTTTAAGGATTCAATATATTTTATCGATTATACATATATTATATATATATATTTATTGGGCATACACATACTTATAAACGTACAGGTAGAGCCGAGGTAGATGCGAAAAATAAATTGATAGACACGTAAACACATAATTACGTAATATTATGAACTATTTATTATTATCACGTTACCATCGCATGTATTATTTATTGTCATTCCTCTTCTTGTGTAATCGTCTCGAATAAAACTTATATTTTGTATTGAACCGTATTAAACGATTTATTCCTACGTTATTTATTAAATCCAACAAATTTTCTCGTAAATCCCATTAAATAATATTTACGAGAGCCTGCGGGAGGGTAAGAAAATTACGTGGCGCAAGTAGCGGCATTTAATTGTGCATATCAGGAGGACATAAGTCGAGAAACGTTAATTCATTTTATTTCGTCACACAGTTGGTACACGGCGCATGCGCACGGATCTTTTCATTATTGATTGCATAAGCCCCCCCACCAGCGCACTATGTGATATAATAAAAAAATTAATTATTAAAAATTACAATCGACAGAATCACTGTAAACATTCATTAACAGTCTGTTATAAGAATTTTGATAAAAATGAAATTTCAATAAAATCTTGTTTCGTTACATCGAGCGCGGAAGTCTCGCAAAATTGCATTTGCGTTATCAGGAATGCAAGCCGGTGGTGCAAGTGCACTTGTTCGCTTATCAGATCAATTTTATTCTCACGATCGTATAACACGACGAGGACTCGACGTTACTACTGGGGCTAATCAGGAATAACGTTTCTCTCTGTTCTAATTCGGTTACGAAGTCAATGCAGACTGGAGTGAGACATAATGATAATAAGAAAAATTGATTATTTTGTTTACATGCTGTACAAAGCATCTTCAGCTTGGGGAATCCTCTGGCTAATTATAGTATCTCCTTATTTGGTATCTCTTCTACTAGACCTAACGTGACGATCGTACTTGAACGTCATTTACTATCAATGTTTAATCCATGGTATTACGTACGCTTCATTCAAGATTTTTTACCAGATCCCCCCCCCCCCTCCCCCTCCCCCCGTCGTCGAGTCTCATCGAAGTCTTAAAGATATTGTCCTCGTGACGTCAAGATAATTCGCGGAGATTATCGTTCGCGCACTGATACTACTATTCAATGTTTTTACGGTGGGAGCGTAATTTTTGAATTTTTTTTTTTCAGAGTTAATTTATACCTGTAGATAAGGATGCGCCAGCTGTGCATTTATAGTGTCTCTGAAATTCATCATATCTAACGTGATATTTTGGCACGTATCCTCAAAGATTACTATACGGCTTTCCCGCTTGATTCATAAAACAAACAAAATGGCCGCCATTGCACGTTTATCTTAAATATGATATTTCTCGAAATCCCATGCACCTCCGACGATAATGCAACTCGCGATAATCGCTCGATGACAGGTACTTCCCAAGATTCGCAAAAGTGGGCTGGTATTTTGACGTAACGCCATAGCAGACGTTATAGCGTCATCCTTGAAATTTTTATTTAAAAATTGACAAAAATAAATTGAAAATTTTTTTAATCGTCATTCTTCCTAGTAAGAAACTTTAAGTGGGTGTCTTTGTGTGCGACGTCCCAAGACACGGGTTTGTATTAGCCGTGTATAAATAAATATATATATATATAGAGTTTATATTAGCTCAAAATCTAATGTTTAGTCGTAATCGTTGCTATGGACTTTCCATAAATTTGTGAAACCGCATGAATGGGATTCTTGACGTATTTTTCAGGACGACGGCAACACGCGTGTTACTCTGCGCTTAGCGTACGAAGCCAAAACCTTTGCCGGCGTCTTTAAGAAGACGCGTAACGTATGTACGGGTTTGTTTACACTATCGGATATATAAGAAGGAAGCACGAGGGTTTGACAATCTCAGTTCCGAAGACACGTTCGATTGACGAGCACAGTAAAGTGTCCCTAGTTAATAACGATAAATATAATTAACTTGATATCAATTAATTTTTGATATATCAATTGCTAATTAACATCAAACTCAAAGATGTTCATCAAGACCATCAGCGTTATCGTGCTGCTCCACGTCATGTCAGCCGTATCCGCTGCACCTAGATACACGAAGTCTACTGTACCATCGTGGCATCTGCCATGCGGCGAAATTTTGGAATCTGATAACACGCCTATTGAAAATCTCGAAGAACAATTCAGAATAACCCTAGACAGTTTAAGTCTACAGCATCAGTTATCCATGAGCGATTATCTCAATCGCGATTACGAATATCTTTACGAGAAAGTGCGAATCGGCGTTCATCAGCATCAGTACATCCCCAATTGGATACCGGGTGACGCCGATGTGAAATTAATCAAGAGGCTCGTTAAAGCGTCTCCGCGAATGGTAAGTATCTTTTATCTGATAGATAAATAATTATCTGATTCAAGACGCGGCAGTTTATTTTGTCGTATAAAAAAAAGAAAATATTGTATAATAAAATCGTATAAAGGATATCAAATATTATCATATTAATTTGCCGAGTTAATTTATCAATGTTCATCGGTTGAAAGAAAAAAAAATCTTGTTCATTATCACTCACGAGGTAGCAAATTGAAAAAAAAAATTAGTGTTCGTCCAATCGTTATCATTCACGATCCCTTGTAACGATGAATTATATAGGTGTTTGATTAAGGTTAAATAACAAATTTTAATGAGACGGTAATTATTATAAAGTATCAGGCGAGCAGAATCGAGGTGGTCGTTCGCATCGTGTTCCCCGTGTACGGATTCATACTACCCGTGTCCTGCGTCTGCGTATCGCACTCCGTTTTATATTTACATTTGATACAGTCCTTGCGTAATATAAAATGAGAATGAAAATCCTCGCAAGAGTTTTTCACTTAATTAATATTAATTCCGTTGTTCTATTTTTATTTACAGATCGTCAGTTATCTGCCTAAGCTGCATTCGGATCTGCAGAAATTCGCTGTGGCTTTCGAGGAGCTGATCGAGGACGAGCGAGACCCAAGGATCCAGGAGGCGCTCAGCGCGACTCAGAATTACTTGCTGATGATGCTGTGCGAAGTTGAGAGCAATCTTGAGGTCCTGCCACCGCTTCGGGTACCACGTAGGATCGAAAGGAGCATCATGAACGAGAGACAACGTAATCCGGTTGATGATACCAGACGGTGGATAAGGGACTGGGGTGTAATTATCAAGTACAGAAATTACCTGCACGCTTGGAGACACGTGTTTAATTATTAATTAATTGAATTTTGATTAGGATGAAAAAAAAGGTTTGATCGACTAGGGATGAATTTGATTAATTTTTTTTTTAATGAATGTCGTAGGCAGTAATATTAATCGAAGGGACCAAAGAAATTTGATACTATTTTCTATTGGATGATCGACGTGCGCTATGCGTTGAGCAGTTTTTTAATATCGCGGATGCAACTGCAGTTCAGCCGGATGGAAATACGAGGGTTAGGATTAGCGCACTGTTGCAAATTGTAATCACTTGTGAAAATGAGTGACAGTGACGTAGGTGATCGATATAGTCATTGAATAGTAATGGAACAATGGAAGCTACGAGACGGGGAATACCGCGTTGGTTTGCGCGTGGTTAACCTCAACCTGGTTATCTAAATTATTTATTTAACTTATTTCTTGGAGAGTTTGAGAGTCTTTGGCGGCAGATTACGGAACTGTGAGTAATGCGGTTTAACGGGTAATATTTGTTATTTATTTTGAGAAGGCTTAGACTAGATATTTATTAAATTTCTTTTACGCGCATCCAGTGACGCAAATTGTTACGGGGAGATGATGGCTGCGCGAGGGAAATTACCAAAAAAAAAAAGGATGAAACTCCTAACGTTTATTGTAATTAGTTTCGTATTTCGTAGAACGAGGGAGGCGTCTGCGTCTTGTGTGATAGAAACAGCCACGTGTGCTAGAATTAATTTGACGCGAACAAGTGGCAAGTGATCGTAGTTCGTATAGGATATTTATTAACGATACTATTTATAGGGGAGAAATTAATTAATTTATTTATATATCGTATTTATTCATATTTATTATATTTATAACACGTTTTTAAGCGATATTAAAAATTATTTACAATTACTACTGCCTTTATGTTTTTCATTTTTAAGTATTGTAAATCAAAATTATTCTGTGCACTGTCTGTGTCTTATGGTAAATACCGAAATTTTCAAAACTGTGTCTTGCAAGTGAAAGTTGAGAACCACGGAGATTGTTAGTCGACCAATGATAACTGTTGGAGGCTCCAAAGGTTACTGCGGTTTACCATATCTAGATGGCGCTGGATGCTGAGGTTCATTCAGCACCGTCGGTAACTTATCCAATGAGTCAACCATACAGATTTCATTATTACCCACAGAGTAAAACAGAGTCCATGCACAACATAGTTAATTAAGAGTTCGTATAGCGCCAGCATGTCTATACTGACAATAATTAAAAAATACAATACTAACATCCATACAAATTCGAATAAAAAGTTATAAGACGAATATATCAACGAATAAAAAAATCACCGTATAAAAATATATTTAATATCAATTAAATTGATAAAGTTAACATTCATTTTCTCCAATTTCATAAGCCACCTATAGATCCATACAGACTCCCATCCTGTTCTTATTGAGCACACGAGTGGCAAATACCTAGTCGTATTTCAATCTAAAAGGGAACGTGATCGGTAGCAATGTACCTCCTGGGTCATAGGTCAATCGGGAAACCTCTCGCCTTACGTAAGTACCTGTATAAACGTACGACGAATAACAGTGACACACGTGAAGAAGAAAGCTAAAGCAGAGAGACGTTATGCATCCATTTACACTCATGGCATCGCGTTACCTTTCTAGTCTGAATAAAAAATGGCCACTCGATCTTATACCTACAGTATTCACGAATACGTATACTCGAAAATGAAAAATCCATAAATATGCAAAAATTCATTTATTTTATCTGGTATGAGTAATTTCAAGCAATTTTAAAAAAACTATCAATCACATCTATTTTCCGAGTCCATGAATCATACCGATATAATAACTATGTCCTCGGATTGTTTCATGGGGCATCGTACGAGCTCGTGTTAATAATAAATAATTAATCATTACCCATCGTGGGAACGTGTATCGCTTGATATTTATCTCAAGAGAATCCTGACCTTGCCTATAACTATCCAATTAATAATTTTTTCTCTGAAATTCGTCACCCACCATAGTATACATATATATATCCAAAAAAAAAAATATAAAAAAACCATAAACTGCCAAGTAACACAAAAAACTGCAAAATATACTAATATTTCGCGAAAATATCGCACGATATTTAATTATTCCATATTGGGCGACGTAACAATAAAATTCTGCCACCACGCGAATGAATATCTAAAGACCGCATTCCAAAGTGATTTTAAAAGCAACGTTACAGACTCCCAGCCACGCGTTACTTTGAATATAGCATCCCAGTAATATACGATTCCGACTATAGATCTACGCATATGTAAAATACTTTTCACGAAAGTCAATTAATGCAGGAGTTTTATCTACAGTGCATCGGATACAACGTGCATAAGAATAGCATTTACAATAAAAAGATATACTACACCTCGGACATCTTAGGTCCGTATAAAAGAGTCCAAGTTTCTTTTTGAATTCCTGGCCATTTATTATTCCGCCCACCCATCGATAAATGGACCAAATCATTCGATACCAAGAGCTCATACATTTCCTGTGAGAATTGCGTAAGAAAGTTTAAAGAGAGTCGAGCGCGACATGCTCGGCCGTATCGGAAGATCCTAATTCGCCTTTCGAAGAAAGGAAGCCGATTGGCAGCATCGAAAAACTGGAACTCGATGGCATTTCCGAAAGATGAGAATGGCCATTGACCCTCCTTTGTAACTACGACTTTCTCCGAAGGAATTGCTAAGAGTTTTTCTGGACGCACGAGCCAACTCCCACGATGATCTTGCGTTTGTATATCGATAAACGCTAGATAATCGATCGATAGTCAATAAGATTATTGGAATTTGATTTAGATATATAATAATAAAAATCGTACCAAAATACATAATGGGGTCAAGGGTCACTCCATTTGGATATTCAATGAATCGTCGATTAAATGAAATTCTCAAAACTTCGCCATACTCTTTGGTCCACAATCAGATTCATCCCAGCATCCGCGGGCACGGATTATTTTCTCAGCGTCCTGGGAGACTCAGAATCACGGAGAACGTGTGTTAGGGCACCTATTATTCTCGCGGTCGATCTCCTGGCATTCAAATGCCAGCTCTTTGTTTGCAGCCATCCAACGAATGTACTATAGCAAACGGTATATCCTAACCGCGATAACTTACCTCGGTACAGTCTTATACCTATCAACAAAATACCACGCGAAGATCGTACAATAATTAGATAGGACTTTCTTGCTAACACGATGGATCGTGAAGATTGGTACAAAGACTGTCTGTTACCCTATTGCCATTATCTATAGGAGAGTACAGCGATCTAAAGATAAAAAAAAAATTATAATACAATCATCATCCTGACAAGGCATACCTTGTAATCTCATAGCGGAGAAACGAATATGAGCTTTAATATACAAAGTAATAATAAAATAGTTATCAGTAATAGGGATGAAATTACTTTTGAAAATCCCGTCCATCCAGATCGTCTGCTTAACGTTCAAGATTATCTTTTACCATTGTTAGTATTTATGAGATATAGTTATGCATTCACTGACATTCATGTAAGTACATATATATATATATATATACATATGCATGCAAGAAATCGGTAAGTTTGCCATACAATATCGAACCGATTCACGATCGTGATCGCTTCAGCTGAGTAATGCTTAGTTTTCTCGTGCTGAAACGCAACGGGCTGCATACGATCTTAGAGCAATGTTGCAAGAGATGAGATTCGAATGGGTTTCGTTATGACTGGTGAATTCTTTTATAGATTCGAACAAAGTCATTAGTATTATGTATCTCAGTTTCCCGTGTCGAAATTGTGATTCGCCACATTCCGTAGGTTAGAGAAAAAAAGGATCAGCAGGATCTACCTAGTTGGTAAGTTTTTTGCGATTCTCTTCGGTGGCTCGATTGTATAATCACGTATGGCGGAGAAATTGAAAGGTTTCGTGGGCAACGTGGTAGAATCCTAATGACTAATGTTACGGCGATTTGTCCGCCACGTCATCAAAGAGGAAATTATCCATTCGAGTAGGCGCGATACTCTCGCTATGATCATTCGCGTATGGATGATCTCTCGCGTAATCCATATATATATATATATATATATATATATCGCTACAGTATATACACAGCACGGTATAACGTAATGCGCTGACTTGGTAAGTTTGTTTTAACTGAATATATATATGTGTGTTCAAAATAGGAGTGAAAAAATAATACTTGATTTTATATATTTTTTTTTATCTCCATCCAGAGTCTCTCGATCGAGTCGATTCAACGTGGGACAAGCAATTATTCGAATCGGTGCGCTCGTAAATCTCTCGCTAAGCTGAATCTAATAGGGAATCGCATTATGCTCGAAGATTTCTAAACGATTTTGTTGTGATCGGTAATAGTTGCCTAAGAATAATTTTTTACCATTAAATACGCCACTGCTAATTCGCTATACGTCATGGTAACTACGTATCTAGACATTGTGATTATGCCGGTTTATTAGCCAGTTGAAGACGCTGCCAGTCATTATGCATTGTCAGGTATGGATCTTGATCGGTAAGGATCGATCGTTTTCATTGTGACGTGACTCGTGAGCTTGCTTTGTATTTACATTTTATTGACAAGTTAAACAGGGATGGTGTGACTGACAGCTGATCGGTCCCGGTGACGTTTACATGAGCAAGTTTAACACGTGGAATTCTGTTGACATTTGGTTACAATGGATGTTTATAAATAGTATTGTACTTTTTTATTGTCTTTTTTTTTTATTCGTTCTGTCTCACTCGTGCCGTGGACAGGATTTAAAAAATAATTTTAATTCGAATTCTTAACCTTGCCAACCCCTTCCGCACGATTGAGCGTAATGGGTAGAGACAATACATTGTCAAAGATATGACACTTCCTGAACACCTACTACAATTAGCAATTCTAATTTGTTCCCAGTGACGACAGTCGCGAGTGTCTCTGTTTCTTTGTTTCTGGTCCATTGGATTCATTCATGAGTAGAAAAGTTTTTCCTTCCGTTACAACTTGGTACGCGGGTCTATGTACACGTGTTAAATTTTGTCAATGAATTTACAAATTTAATTCATAGCCAATTTTCGGTTACTGTAGACAATTGATTCTCATATATATATATATATATATGATTTGGGTTTGTATATATTTTTTTAATGGAATTTACAACGTAATTCACGATGCAAAAGAATGCCGGTAGGTCCTTATAACACTGCCAAGTGATTTCGTAATTCAAATAATTTAGATAGCTACCAAAGAAATTCATGGGCCGTGAGGAAAGGTAAAAGGAACCGGTAGAACAGTCAAGTTCCGTATATAAAATGGCCACAGTAACCCTAGGGTCAGGAATCCCAATAAAATCTCGCGCAAAGTTTCTCTAATTATAATTATTAATTAATTATACTTACGTAAAGCGTAAAAGGAACCGCATCGAGGATTGGTAATCCCATTGTTTACGTGAATTACATAAGATAGCCAAGTAAGAGGAAATTTCGAGAGACACGTGACGATATCGATGATAACGTAATAAGGAAAAAAAAAAAAAAAAAAATCGATTAGGCTTAATATTTTCGTTAAACATATTATCGTAACGTTCGATTAATCATTAATGGCAGTACGAGGTTACAGTGCGATTCAAAAATCATTTATAATCACGAGAATCAGAATTAAAGAAATAATAAACGCGTGTTTGTCCTATCTAAATCCTAAAGCCCGGAGGCTAGTAAAAAATTCGTTTTAAATACTGTTTTTTTTTTTTTTTTTCATTGACGCCTTTCCATAGGAGCGATCTTTTTTTTTCTTACCAAACTGGTCCACAGGTTGCGCGATCGCGATCCTTGAAACGCGTGGGTGGGTCGCTAATTTTATAGCGAGCCGCCCTGCGATTGAGTCATTAAAGAATTTCAAAAAAATTAAATAAAAAAAATTATAAAAATCACTAACAATAAGAACCAGGTACCTTTTAAAGGTAAATTTTGAATTTCGTCATTTACGAGCATTCGATCGCTGGGGTCAAGGACGTGACGGGAACGAAGATCGCTCGAGGTCAATTCTGGAGATCGGATTGATTTTTTTTACAGGTTAACTTTGTTACGCGATTCCAGACCACAGCTGGCAGGCATTTATCTCCCGAAACGTTTCCTAGTGCAGGAAGAGATTCTCTCCAAGGTGAAGTTAGCCCACCTACTTCCCGTACAGGTAAAGCGACAGTAAAGTTCATCGTTAATGGACTTAAGGATTCTGAACTGTAGAGCTACAGTATAACCATAGCTATAAGTATGAAGATCTAGTTTTAGATCATCTCAGAATAGATCCTCCAATCTGCTACATGAGATCCTTCGAATTCGACAGGTACTTAAAGATCGTGCAATGTCTCAACACTCCGTTCAAATCCTCGAGTAAGGTTACGACAATCCTCCACGTAATCTCTGTCGGATGAATCAAAGCGAACGAAAACAAAGCTGTTCCGTTTGGCGAATGGCACCTTCTGCGCATTCTTTTCGACACACCTGGTGAGCATAGACTAAGGATAGGCAAGATAACCACAGACTAAGGAGCGCCCGTGGAAAAGTTATTCTACTCCTAAATGTCGATTTCCTAGGATCCCATTAAACAGCATAAGGTGCATTGAGTCATATCGGCTCTGACTAGGTAAGAGACTCTATATAAATATTTTTGTAATTATTCATATTTATTATTCAGCGTGATGATACGCGCAGCATCCGTTCACTGGTCCAGATGGATGGCATACACCGTATGGATAATATATTTAGACAATCTTATTCGATTTCTACAGTCAATCCTACGTAACTCCATAGAGGATACTTTCCGCGAGGCCCTTTCTGCACGTGATTGCAATTATGCAAAGGAGCGGGAGACTCACGGCTATAAAGAAAGATCACAGAGGCATCTTCCCATGCTGCGGGAACTTGCTGAGCTGAGAAATGCATCGGGCTCTTATTCCTGACGAAAGGCTGGAGCCTCGAAGTAGGGAGCGTCCTGGCATTTGGGACGGCAGCCATCGGGAATGCAAGGGCACGAGTAGGATGTCTTGGATAAATTCCTCGTTTGCGATAAGAATATTAGCTGGTTAATATCCACATGGAATAATTCATCTTACACCGGTGGCAAGTGTAATTGTCATATTTGATCCGTCTCCATTTATGGCCAGCTTTGAATTAATCAGCTAATGAAGTCAACGGGTCGATATAAAAATTGATCCTGATTTAATTCATCTGCGATAGGCGCTAACGATTGACATAGATTTCGATGATCTTTACACGTTATCGATAAGTCCAATCTGACGTACTAACGTCCAATCGAAAATGTCATGACCTAGAAGGCAAGGAGACAAGGACTAAATTCCTCGTTCACAATACCAATCTTGTTTCGCTCTTGTCGCTCTTCGTGATTGGTTCATCATCCCTGGGATACCTCGATATGGCGTCACTGTTAGGATGTCAAAGGTCAAGGAATAAGTAATTCCATCGTAACCTTTATATTCGGCTTTTGGTATCCGTGAATTGAATCATGACGTTTTCTTTTTTTTCCTCGAAGGATATGAAAATTTTCGTGACTTTAAAAAACGAGAAAAATCAAAAAATTTTGACAAATTTTTACGTCTGAGCTCCCATCGATATCTGTTACCTAAACGAAGCATATATGGATGAACGTTTCGTTGCAGCGATATTTTATGGCTACTGGTAAAGTAGTGATGTTTTTATTGACTACCCTATATGTACCCAGTCAGTTACGTTAGCCAATATTCTTAGTATTAATATTCTTCTTGACCCTTTGCCTTGTATGATTGTTCTCGAGGACTCCGTGCGGTTTCTGTATATTATCGGTTAATCACCGCGGACCGTCTGACTGAAATTGTAGGGTGCAAGTGTAGGAATAATTGTTGATCGAAGAAAAAAAATCACTCGCAACCGACGGATACCAGGACTGTGAGTTATGTCAATGAGAGTCATTAATATCGCTATGAGATATTAACGTTTAGCGATAAAACAGCGATTACGAAGTCAGGCTTGAGCAAAAGAGCAGCGTGTCTAATCCGAATGTATTTCTTACCATGAAAAAGACGGCAGACCGTACGAACATTATTTAATAGCCAGGTACGGCTGAATCCACGTTATATCCCATAACCGTGATTTAGCTTGGCCGGAAATTTCCTATAGCTTCTCCTCGCACTTTTCCCTATGCAGAGACTATTTACGGTATTACGGTATACAATAAAGTCACTACCAGTTGCGTAAAACCAGCCCGATGCTTGCGCGATTACTATAGTCATTTTCAAAGTTTCACCTAATCGCAGGAAGCAATATCTCACGCATTTCAATTTTGTTTTATGTATTAGGACGCAACCGTGCTAAAGTTTCAAGACATTATATACACATAGTATACACATAGCTATAGTGCAAATTTCATAAATCTCTATACAGATCCGATAAAACTCAAAACGAAATTATGCTCACGTGAATCAGGGATCTTTGTCTCAAGATTATTATCATGTTCTTTTTTAAATCTCAAGCTGTCCCAGTCAACAATTGGAAATGAGCATCTTGACATTTTGCCACGAGTTTTTCCAACTGACAGTCTCGATCCCAAGGACTTGACTTTCGTTCACGTTTACCAAACGGTACCTGGATGCTGCGCTGTATCCCTGCAATATATAAACGTAATAAATAAAATCATGGAGAAAGGATCTGTGTGACGTATTTAATCTTAAGACAATGACGGTTATCGAACCTGCTCTGAGATTACGTATTCATAATATCTTTACCCTAGTACATATATACATCGATGAATTATTATTTTTTTTTACGACAAAGATAAAGAAAATATATATTTAACAGTAAAATAAGCTGTCACAATTGTAGGATCTTAACCAGAGAAATTTGGGAGTGGTTCATGCTGCTTACGTAATACCGATACACGAATCGAAATATTATCATGAACATTCCCAGAGATGCTTGTAGTCGAGTACAGATTTCGCGAGTCACTCGTAATCGTAATTTCTTACGATTTTATTGTAATTTTATAATTGCGCAAGATCCTAGTCGGCATTTGTATTTTTAGGTAATTATTTTTCTTTATCAATTTATTTGCCAAATTGACTATCTTTATGGAATATTATGTCACTTTGGGTACTTGGGCTATACTCGCGAACTGGTGCTTATTGTAGATGAGCTTGTACCGGGACTAGGGAAACGATGCAAATATATCCTGAACACGATTGTACTTCGGATCCTCTGAACAGGTGGTGTAAGTCGCTTTTGCGCAATGACTGCTGCAACGATCTTTCTGCTGAGCCCCAATGGCTGAGCTAAGTCGCACGATGCTTTCAGTATATATATATATATTTATATTTTGCAAAAGTACATTTTTAGAAAGGTATATACAGTGTGAGAATTTTCGAGTTGGTTCACTCTGTTCATTTGATTGATTCCCTATAGAAATCCTTTGATTTACTAACACCATGTAAGTCAATGATCCTGATATCGATATCGATAGTTGTAATTCAATCGGCATCGAATTACTAGCTACTTCACTTTGCCTAATATGGATTAGGCAATGTACCTATCTTAATTGCATTTCTCCTTTTAGATACAGATATACCTATTGTACGCTCTTATCTATCGTGTACTTTTACGTAATCAGGAATTTGTTGGCTTCGTAAGAATATTTAGTGTCTCGATAGGAGCGAAAGTCTGGCTAAGATTTTCGATTGAAATCATCACGAGTCTCGTGCAGCGGTCACTGCCGATCAACGATAACGATCGTTATCAAGGAACGACGGTCCACTGTTATTTCTTTAAAAAAAAAATCTCTCTAGGCTATTCACTTGGCGTTATGGAAGAACTCAAAAAAAAACGTAGTACTCTCTAAAAATTCATCGTGTACACTTTATCCTTTTTAATAAATGCGTCAGGTGTTTCGATTTAATCGAGAAATTTCACAGACTCGATATATATCCAGGTCTTACCTTGCTAAGAGAAATTGACTCTTTTTACCCTAGACAGTAAAATAAAAAAAAAAGTATCCACATCACCGTCCAGCCCGAGACCATAAATAATATCGCATAACCAAATAAAATTTCACACATCAGCAACCCTCCTTTTTTTTTCGCCACCCATGGATATTCTTTAATTCGATATCCGCCATATGTAACCGTGTTACACGTACGTGATTATCGCCTCGTGGGAAATAAAAAATATCCGTGAAAGTTGGATCCGGTACTCAGTTCTATAGTCTTAGGAGTGTAAGCAGATCTCTCGTACGGTCCCATAGAAGTCCTCGTAGTCTGTCCCGATACACATCAGCATTCCTAGTGAAAAGGACATCATGAGCCAAGATCGAGGATCACGAACTGGTAGACGCAAGGATATCATCAGTTCATCACGATCCGTTTCGTTTCCCTTGTGCACTGGTAGCCGAGCGCTGTGCTCGCTTGTATGATCTGGCAGCATCAGGATAGGTAACAATTTTACGAGTATTATAACATTACGCAAGAGACCCCTAGAGATTTGGTAGTCAGATGGGATCAGGAAGGAGCCGACGTCGGGGACGTTGGTCGTCGACCCAAGAAGCGTCGTCATTGTCGACGTCGCCGAGAAAGAAGAAAGTTGGGCCGTGCCTTAGCGTAATAATGTGACATCGGTGACCTGCGCATTCAATTCTCGATCTCATGGGTGAGCTGGATGAAGCAATCATCTACCGAGGAGATTACTAGATTATCTAGATACATCATCTCGAACCTTAAGGTAGGTTAATTGGCACCGGGACCGAGTGATTCGTATAATTGAATTTCGTACACCTGACGAGATCGAAGGACTTTATTATCGTGACATTGAGAAGTCCGTTTAATTAACGACTAATTAATTCTTATTTATTTGCCATAATTTTATTATTTAATTTACTCGCGCTACCGATACCTTGACGGTGGTCTTCGTGATTGTTATTGATCTTCGGATGGTAATGGCATCGATAACCTGATATTTACTTCGCGTCGCCAGTCAGATTTTATTGCTGGCTCCGTTAAGCCTTATGAGATTTACAGCCACCTTCGACCGTAACAAACGACAATGACGGGATTGGCAGCGAGCCCGATTGCGTTTCTGATTTTAAATGCGTATCTTAACGCACAGCGTAAGTCGCGCGCTCTTATTACTTTCTCGTAATCTAAGAGTTCGCTATGCCGCAAGAGCAAGCGCCGAATCCTTTGAAATTCAATAGCTTCTTTACTATCGATTAAATTCATGAAATTAATCATTCTTGATTTACACGGCCATAAAGTCATGCGAGAATACTCGATCGTGAAAACTTTACAGGAGGTGATAATTATTTTATATCAAAGATATACGTATACTCGTATACATACAAAATTTCAAGGATGCGTGGTAGCATCTTTAAAAAAAAAAAAATGTGTCGTAACGACAGTATAATTCCTGACATGAATTTACGTGGGTGTCGGGTATAATAAAACATGGCTACTGCTGCTGAAAACGGCATCGCCTGTCGCACTTACATTATGAAGCATGTGAATTCAGCGACGTTACTCGTAGCCATTAACAATTCAAGGATGGTAATAATCCTTTCAAAATAATCAACAGGTACTTTATACACGTCTCTTTACATCCTGAAAAGTCCTGCAGATTATTAAGCGATCAATCGATCCGAATGATCCATCACTTTTCTATTAGATTCAGCTACCGGAGATTATACATAATTTTTATTCCTGTCGATCAAAAATCGAAAGTATCTATCGTTAATGGGATCCAATCGGACGGAGGTGGGTTCGTTAGGATCCCAATAAAAACAACCCACGTGATAAAGGCGCGGCACGTGCACATCGATTCATCATCGACACAGCATCCCACTTTCTTATTAGGTATGCTCCCAGTCTTTAGCCTGCATTTATATTGGTCCTACGATATCGCGTTTAGGTTACAGTACCAGTGCGTGTATTAAGCACGCGTGAAACCCACCAGGGGAATCTTGGAATTACATAAGATCCCGTCCCCGAACAATGGTAACGTTGCGCAGGCCGAAATCATCTCACTTGATGCGAGATAAAAATTCTATTCTGTCTTTCTTTATGTAAGCACGCATTTAATTACTCGAGAAGTCCAAGCTCCGTGGAGAATGAAGAAATGACACGAGTCATGGACATACGTTTTTTTTTGTTTTTTTTTTTTATGACCTTTCAACTTTTTTGAACATTCTGCTGAATTCAAATGGGAGCGTGGGTATATTCTGGGACTGCATTCGTATTATGTGTTACATATGGGTGCTGTGCCAGTTGCATACATGCGTAATGCCCAGGTTGCGCGAAGAATGTTTTTTTTAGAAAGGCTACCTGCGTATTCGCTCCTGCATATATACATAGGTTATTATTTTTTTTAACTCAATCTGGACCCCTCTTTTTTTTACTTCCGGTTCAAATCCGCTCCCAAGTTCGTCGTAGTAAGAAATATGACTACCCAGAGTCCACACGACGGTTTCTATTAATGTCTGGATAAAATCTTTCGAAATTTGCATATACCACGCCGGCACCAATATGGACCACTTTTTTTTTTGTTTAGGGGTCAAGACAATAATGGAATGCGGTCTCCGCATTCATCAGGAATATGACAGTTGTGGTTACGTTGGGTCAATGTGGGTTATTAATTGCACATAAGGAGCACGTGGTTCACTCGTGACTCAGATTCGATTCGTTAACCTTAATTACCCTGGTCATTGAAAATGCACAGTAAATATATATACATATATAGAATGTATGTTAGCTGACAATTGTTTATCTTATCCTAAAGATGCCCGAGGACTGTAAACATAAAAATACTACGTATCGTTAATTTATGATTTTTTTTTTTCAATTCCAATATAATAATTTTCTCAGAGCCTAGTGACCTTTAAGAGATTTTTGATAATGAAATTCTTGATAATTATTGCCAAATCGATATCGCTGCTCCGTATGATAACGAACTATACGTCTGTAGTAACAACAATGAGTTACATCGATTTACTAGAGATACTGTCAATCTCGTCCTGGTTTATTGGTGCTGACTATATCGCCGTCTATTTTGACAATCATGGGATAACAGTTGCAATGCCTGTGGTAGCTGAGCAATGGCGACCATAGAAAATGAGATCAATGCTTGAGGGGGTGTCCATTTGCATTCCACGCTCGATTGATACATTCGGGTCATAACGGGGTGTGTAGTGAGCCGTATACTGATTGGACTACTGTTTCACTGTACATAGTATATCTATAGTATATCGCATAGTTACTTGTCCAGGTACGTGCGTGACTTATGGGTGTTGTAATCATCAAGGTTAAATCCTAAACTTGTTCGGGATAAGGACCGTACGTGTATTGCCTAGGGGGTATGCCAGAATTAACCACGACTTATATTTAAGTCTCAAGTGCCGTTTTAAACTATCGAACTTGTGCCGAGTGAACTATAGCTTTCCGAGGATATAACGATACTGAGTAAAAATCGACGGAAGCTGCGTACAGATTTTGTCAGAGGAATGGCAACCAAATGAAAAGCTGATCGTTTCTGTATAAAACAAAAGTGACGTAGTTGGAATTTTGAAAACAAAATTTTCGGCATTTTTATTACCGTTTTTAGATTGCAGAAATGAGGTAATTGTCTGAATTTCTTTTTTTGTTTTCTTTCGCAATACGTGTGTAGCATGCAGAGTTGATAATTTGTAAATAATTATACGAGTTCATTTTAAATTTCGACACGTGTCCAATTCGTTACTTGAAATTGGAGCATTGCAAACACGTGGGAATTATTACTAATTAGCACTTTTTCGAATTCCCCGCGTTTCACTTACTCGAGAAATTATATTGATTATATAGCTGTATAGCAATCGTTGAATATGACTCAGCAATGTATCTTTTCTGTACCTTTGACTAATCGTAAATACTAAGAATATCGATGCTTGATCTGTTGCTAAAAAAACAAGATGTTACATCTTGTTAAAAGAGGCAGTGAATCTTTTTTTTTTCTTTTTCTTTTAAAAAGTCAGATACTCCTTGTGCTGTCACTTCCGAATGCGAATGACAGGTTGCGGTTTCACCGATTTATCAAAAGTAATGGAGACGTTGCCGGACACATGGCTCCTTGCGAAATTCTCTCTACATTCCATCCGCGCTTCGAAGCTCTTACACATAATGCGCGGAGCCATAGTTCTTTACACGTTACGTTCAGTTTGGCTCCACGGTGTCTAACATAGGCATCTCCTGAGTTTACGTAACATAAAAAAAAAAATACGAAACCATTTAGGTACACCTACGTTCCGGTCTTTTCGATTTTTCAAACTGACCAGATCCCACTGGCTGATTCAACAGTCGAACGGATACTTTCTTTCGATTTGAAAAACAACGAAATTTCGAAATCCCAATCACCCGATTGATAGAGTTAAAACAAATTAATAGTTACATACTTAGCATACTTAACCTAATGAGAAATAAATGTAAAAAAATTTTTTGTCATAGTTTTCATTCACGTGGTAATTATCGAAACTAATTGATATACTCGAGTTCATCAATCATTAACTGTTATCTTTATCTGTACTTCAATGTCTCTAGGTATCTAGATGCACGTGGAAAATGGTCCACGAAACATGGTCATTAAATCGTCTAATTAAGTCATACAGCTCCAAAGCCGTGAGATACGAGTTCACAGTTCGCCACCCGCGCCTCTCCTGTTTCTCTCGCTATGGCGCATCGTGACGGAATGGAGACAGAAGAGTCCGCTCGGCGTGACACAGATGTAGGACACAGATAATGAACATTGTCTATGCCCGAGACTCTATACTATATTCTAAGACAAGACTCTACGCCAAGTCAGTCAAGAATCTTCCATATAATTCACAGCCATATACTCATTACATATTACACGCTATAATGGGATGTCTTTGCCATTACAAAACTTCTTCTCGACGCGTTAACACTGGGTCCAAAAATCATTTTTGATTATTAATGATCAGTGACGTCATTTGGTATAGTACCAAGATCATAATTGAACCAGTAACGTAGAGGTGTTGGTCAAGAAGAAATATATACCGCGTAGATATAATTCAGGATTACATAGAAAATGGATAAAAAATATTTCCCTAGGGAATTTTTTTATCTTTCAAATCTTATTCTTTACAGGACATCCGAACGAGAATTACGACATTCCCTTGTGCAAGGTAACAGTGCCGGCTGACTTATATCGGTATTAATTGGCAGCTAGAGTTATGGTCCAGGCTGGATTGAATGGGTCTTGTATTCAGGACAAGCAGATCAGTAGTTGGATAGCCAGTGTGTGGAGGTTGGTACTCCGTACCTAGTTACGCTTCTCCATGGCGGCAAGGCGCTCGTCGAATTCGACGAATTGCCGGCACTTGCGTTTCAGGCTCGTCTCGATTTGTCATCCCTTGATTGTGACATTGCAAACGAAGATTGGACCTTGAGTAGATGGAACTAAATTACACACATTGCTTCTGCACTATCTCAGATCTTGACTCGTGGCTGATGACGTCCTCGCTGCTAAGAAATATTCCGACTTAAGCTTCAAGTAGCCGAGCACTAAATCGTCCTGTCCGTATGGGACACCGTGCCGCCATTCTTGGATCCATAGCAATTAGAAAATAATTGGCTGCGATAAAACTTGCTCGCGCCTTCCCGATAATTGCGCATTAGGTAATGTTGATACGCCTGACTGATCGTGATCTATCACAATGCCATAACTGGGTTCGTTTATGGAATTACCCCAAAAGTATAGAATAAAAATTAATCTCCTAGCGCATATCTGTGTTATATTTTTTATCAGTGAAAATATTTGATAAGGTCTCACGTCCTTGTTATCAATGTTTTTGTTAAAGAAATTATTTGAATCATAATTTTTTGTATTTTCTACCAAGTATTTTTGATATCCCATTGGTATACGATATAACGCTACGATAGGTAATTTCCTTATTTGTTCGTCATCCCATTATAATCTATATACTATATGAGGGGTCATTGTTGCCACTACAAAAGGAATAATTGCCTATCTTCTCCTGCTCGTAAACGCGGCTCCATAATGGGTCGCAGTTGCTGCCGTTTAACGTGCGATAAGAAAGACAGCAAATGCGAAGAAATCGAATGGAACAAATCCGCGTTACTAAATCAACCGTGACTGAGAATCTTCAATGATTCTCCAATGAACTTCACGTATTAGCAGATACAAACGAGAATTGATCACCCATTACCATACTTTGCGACGTTGCAAATTCCCCATGATTTTACATAGGAAATAAGTAGGCTGGATACTTGACTATAGACCCTAGTAAATTCTTGCACGATATTCAATCGGGTGATTAATAATCAATGCCCTTAATATACCACGTGGGAGGTACCGGAGAACTATGCTGTCACGTTCACTCTAGGAGTTAAACAAAAATTGCATAATTTATTTCCAGACAGTTAACGACGTTCTCTGCCCCACTCCGAGTAACACTGATAAATATCACTTTGATCGGATCTACGAAATATCAAAACGATCGTTAAAATTGTCCCCGACAGTGACACGGATTAATACCAAAAAAAAAAAAAATCAATCCGAATGCATCAAGGATGACGATTGCTCAAAATCATCACGTCAGATCAATTTCGTATGATAATTCACTGATCGTTCTAATAGCCGCTCTTTATTAATTGCAAATATGCTAAATGATGAATATTTAATAATATTAATTTACTAGCGTGAAACCAAACTTACCTATATACACGTATATGCTCCCATTAAATGCCCATGATAGTCATTAACGTTGCGTGACTGATCTATCATTAACTGTGATCTTATTCTAGTTTTTATATCTCTCGAATTAGAGTACATGGCATTTATACGATTTCTTATGTCTATAAGAGTTAAATAAAAAAAATCATCACGCACTTAATTCCGGTTTCTTTGTCATATAGTGATATAACGTGTAACGTATATCCTTCGTTGTATCCGCGTCATCACTTGGAGCAGAAATAATGATCGATGCTGTTCCTTCGTGGTGAATACGCTGATCGTGTATTTACTATTCAGTCTGTACTGCAGGCTAATTTAATGCCAGACACTCACCGAGTCGCCTTTGCCTCCTCGTATCGGCAGATTTCGAAAGGATCGGCAACGTTATTTCGCCCGGTAACAAGATCATCACGAAACAGAGCAGCCTCGCTTGTATATTTACGAGTCAGACTTTGTACAATGACGTCGAGTAATCATCAGGCAAAAGCAGTACCAGTAATTGTATAAATATAGGACCTAAAGAAACTCGAGTACACGTCTATAACAATGAATCGATGTTCCTTACCCCGATAATTTACCGATCACCCGATAAGATTCCTATCTGACTAAAAGATCGGTTCGCCGATTTCTATGAAGATTTTACAAATTTCACATACACCCGATCTCCATCCGTTATTACCGAACGATCAGTGTTGCTGCTCCAACGAGTTCATCTATACCGATCGTTGCCGATAACCTTGCCATTTCGATCAACCTGACAAATCGGCAGATCTAAACCGGCAAACGTAGAGTTCGCGTGCTCGTACATATTTGGATTATACGTCTATGACATCATGACTCGTGACCGCACCCATGTGAAAGACAGGCCCCTATCCGGTCGGCTGGAGCGGGGTAGCCTCACGTGAACCAGGAAGTGTCCGGAAGTGTATATTTTGTATAATCAACTCGTGAGACAAATCGGTATTGTATATAAAAATCGTGACGGGGTATTGTCATGGCTGGGCAAGGTCTTGCGAATAATTAATAGGTGATCCGAGTAAGTTGACTTATTGGACTTTACGGTAGGACCTAGTCAGCTGCTCTCGGTTTACGAGCCATTGTGCACGTGGAACATTTGATGTGTAGACAAGATAGGAGCATCGATTTTACGATCTATCGGTATCGTAAAGCTTCTGGCGAATACCTCTGGTAATATATATATATGTATATATATATTTACATAGTGACTACCGATAAGTCGTTTTCAATATATTGATAGTCTAGACGCGTGGGTATATATGGTGTTTAGATTGAATTAAATTAGAATTTTAATAAACTGATGATTTACGAAACGCATCGCGACGGTATCGAATTAGCATCTTTGTCTATCATTTCCTATCATATATATATATATTACGTATATTACGTAGGTTTATTTGACGGGAGTGTTCTTCTCGTAAGGTATGACGATCTTGATACGCATTTGCAGCCTCATCGCCTCCCGCTGGGCGATTGGGATTTCAGCTGGGCGTTACTCGCCCTGTTATGTAAATCTTGTGGGGTATTAAAGCAGCGAGAGGCAGATAAATTTTGGCAAGCAGGGAGGATTATAAAATATTCGCATAAAGTAATCGCGAATCGAAAGCTTACAGCTATAGGAGAATTATATGTATATCGCCAGTTGAGCAGGGAATTATTGTTTAATTGTCATCGTAACCATGGTTACGTTGACAGTGGTGTGACACCTTGGAAAAGGAAAGTCGATTACTATATCTATAGAATGTCGCAAGGTGCAAACCGTGTCCGGATAGATATTCTTGGATTTGGTAGAAAAAGAAAAGTAATCAGGAACAAGAAGAAGCGGCGGTGGAAATAAGAAATAGCCGGGAAAACCTTCTCCGAGAGTTCGTCATAGGCAGTCGTAGTGTTTTTTTGATTATTTCAAAATTTTATCATTTCACGAACATTATACTGATCTTAGTACAGTAAAATTAAAAAGTAAAAAAAAATTTGCTTTTACATTCCTTGGTTGGGTACTTACAGAGTTTACTGACCGTGTGGCCTGTTATGCCAGGGATGCTTACCGATACGTTCTCCAGGTACCAATCGAACTTCTGTCAATTTATAGGGCCCCTTGTGGCGATTCACGAGCGGGGACGATTGACTCTAATAAGACGTTACGCAAGATCGATTATCCTCTCAATAAAAGAAAAGGGGTCCATTTTTATTTTATTGGGCCTCGAATCTATTCTTACAATAGTGACATAATATTTAAGAATCGAGAGCACCTATACATGCGTACTTAGTTATACCGGCTTATGTGTTATTTTGGCTCGTACCGAGGGGCCCAATTTTGGGGTCTGAATATTCTCACTTTCTCGGGGCCCGGACGTCAGCGCCGAAGAGACGTGCTCGTTACCTTTGTTGGATATGATTATGCATGAAGGTCCGCTAACTAAGTAACTGCCAGAACTTATTTCTATTCAGATGTTAATACGGTCAGGGTTTAAGAGAGCGTCTCTCTTAACTAAATTACCATGTTGTGTCCAGTGTAACAACGATTCACGAATTCCTGATTCTTGCTTTGTGCTGTATGTCTACCTAGGATTACACGTAGATTTCTAACAGACTCGTTAGACCGTACATTTAGCCATTCATTTAAACAACGTAGAACCTGATTCGTTAGAGGAAATTGAAATTGCGATTAGCGCAATTAATGTTACTCGCCTGTCCAGAAACAGCGGAGGTTTCAATTATCCACGTAAATTGAGGTTAAGGTCGAGTACTTTGACACTGGATTACTACACATGCAGGTGCAATTAAATTAAAAAAAAAAAATTATGTGCAAATTTACTTCAGAACTGACGCGTAGTATTCATATATGAATATGAATATATCTTACGACATTAATAGAATTAATTATCAAAATTACATCTTGATTCTTCAATGATCTATTGTTTAACTGAGTTATTGCGAAATTTTTTTCTTTTATTACAGCTCAATAATAATGGCCATTTTTTTATCATCCTATACTATTTCCATGTTGCATGTCTAAAGTTATAGGTCTGTTGCACAAACTTCCGACGTCCTATAAAGATATGACGATTCACCCCCTTCCGCCCCCCCCCATTCATCATTATTCGCCTTCACCACGTGAGGTCAGACTGGTTAAATTACAAAGTACACTGTACGACTTTTCTTTTGCATGGGAAAACGTCTGATTATCTTGGAACAAGTTATGGCTGTAATCTAATGGGGATGTTTACGTCCCTAACGTTTCAGTGAAACTGAGAATAATTCTGAGGTTTAACGAAACAATTACAGCGAGTGCATATACTGTATAGCCAATTGAAAATGCAACTATCCATTGTAGGTGCATTTCGTAAACGGACTATAGAAGAGACTATAGAATAGAATCATTTTCGCATCGTACGTGCATTATCGTTATATATCGGTAAGACTCGCAATGCTCGATCCAATTCGAAATGGATCGTTACAGAGATCTTTAGGATCATTGTCTCAGTGAATAAATCAGCTAGATCCTCCTGAATCCACGCTGCGGTAAAATCCAAGGCGAACGTGACGATGGACGTCAACGATCGCATTTAGATCCGATCACGTAATCGTCAGTGAGATCGATCACGATTGCTATTGATGAACGATCGTCAGGATAATCAACGCTATCGTGAAAACAATTTCGCAAGACCGTTATGCGATCTTGTCTACTGGTTTCTCATGGATTCTTGGCTCGGATGACTAAGTCGGAAAATAAAAGAAAAACCATTGCCAAATACCGATCTAATACCGATGCGATTGATATATCGATTTAGCTCAAGGTTCTGCCTATTGGAAGCGTTTTTACCGTTATTAGAATACCGATCATCTTCAGTTTTATCTTACCGATAATTCTTGTATCTATAGTTATAATATTTTAGGAAAACTTGAAATCGCTAACATGAGAACTTCAGCTGTTCTGAGCCAGACTAACTACATATGGTATATATATATATGTATATATATATACTCGTGGACGAGTATGAATACCTCATGTAAAATATACTAAACGAAGGATTAAGGCGCGAATGTTTCAGCGTCATCGTGAAAGAATTATTCCCAGAGTACCTCGAGGAATAATCGACAGCAATTTGACGTCGGCTAAACGATCGGCAGCCATTATGGAAGGCAGGTAACCCATAACGTTACCTTATCTTTTTCCCAAACCACTTAAAGGATCTGCTAAACCAGTTTTAGTGGTTAGTTAAATAATAATAAAATTGAACGTCACGTGACTGAATAAAATAAACCCAAAAATATCCAATATCTACAATATTATAATACATACAAAAAGTTTCAGCCGACATCAGGTTTCGTATGATATTTGCTTAAAAATCTCAGTCCTAGATCTGTATATAACGTTAAAATAAGGGCAGTGCTTTCATACGGTTGGCAGAGGCAAAAGATCGACATACCGAAACCGAAAGTACAATCGATCGAACGTGTCCCTGAACCGAACGGGTTCCCATAAATTTACAGCTAATCAGTACCGATAAATCGGATACTCCTGGAGACCAGATACAAGACCCATATGCATACGTTATATATGTATATATATTAGACACAGTCAAGTAAACAAAAGTATTGTTTACAGTGCGACAAGAAATCCAAGCATACCCTAGGAGGGTTTTAAATTTTATAAAACAGTGGAATGGAGTCATTCGAGCGAATAAAAGCAATGACGATAAGAAGGGCATGCTTGTTCCACTGATCGGTTACAAGAACCGGCAAGGAACGGAGTATGCGGACCACCCGATGCTCGGACGCACAAACCTGTCTAACGGATAAGCATTAATTTGTCGAACACAGGCTGCCCATTATTCATGAACGAGCTGAACGATTAGTCAAAGCTTCGACGGGATAGCGCTCCATAAATTAGAAACAGTGCAGCGTAATGTACTTGAACTTCGAAATAGATCACGGTGTAGATTTACTACGAGATGATATCGATTACGGGTAGATGGTTATCTGGTTAAATTTAATGAGATAATCAACGTCTACCGGACCTAGATTATTATCTAGTTAAATTTTTCCTATCCCTTTTCCATATATTTCAGGATTCTTGAATGTCCTGCGTGCAACTTCAGGGTGTATTGGTGTTTTTGTGTACGTGAAATCCCCCCCTCCACACACGCCACTTCTACGGCAACGAATGCGAGGTGCTTTCGTGCGCGCGTATAAAACCAGTGAAAGCGTCTCGCGACCCTCCAGACTACTTCACAGTCTGACAGCGATAGGAGCTCTGCCGAGATACCTCCGGTAGACCTAGACCTTTTGTTAAACGTCTCGGAATTCATTGATCCGATTGAATTATATTCTTGTTGAATTAGAAATTAAAAATTGAGATTTCAGTTTTGTTCTTACTGGGATTCTTGGTTGGATTGTTTTTTCTTTTGGTAGTACCGGCTGGTCGATTTTGAAGTTTTTTTTTTTAATTTATATTCGCGTGACGCGGTAGTTTCCACGAGATAGTTTAGAGCAGGAGTGAAATCATGAAGATCCTGATATTCATCTTCGGACTGATCCTGGTCAATCAAGTTTTGGGATACCCGCCCCAGGAGCGACTCATGCCAGGTAGGTGACATTTGTTCTTGTGTGAATATTTGTTTGTCAAACTTTTTTGTTTTGTGGAGAGACTGTACTTTTTGGGAGTCAGGATGGTAGAGAGTAGAGAGCAGAATGATAGGGAAGTTGTCGAAGTGACTTATGTATATTAGAAATCGATGATGGATCAATTTAAAAGTATCTGAGTAAAGGCACAGAGGGGGAAAAGCGAAATGATATATTTTGATATTAACTAATAAATTATTTATTTACATCTACCACATAATAAGTAGATAAAGTGAAATTTTCTTTGAAACGATAATATATTCATAACCGATCATTACCGATAGTTTCGATTCAATATAATTAAGGATGGTTATTAATCGATTGTCAAAAATCATTCCAGTCTCCTTTGATCGTTCATGAATCCCAAATGTAACCTATCAATCGCGAACGCGATTCTCTATATAGCCAATAAGAGTTCCAGCTCAAAGATACCGATCACGTGGACCGGCAAGACGGGGTAAAATAATCATACAAGCCCACCAGATACAAAGAAACACAAAGCCCAGATGATAATCGTACAAGATCGATGTTGACCGGTATGGGGAAAAAAAAAGATAAATCAAAGAAAAAATCGGATAATTAATATCGTCCGCTCGAAATTCATTAGCTCGTTCATAGCAGCAGCGAATCGGTTGCAAATTGTTCGATTTATTATCTTATCATGGCCACGGGAGTCCGGTTTTTTGACGGGCGCCAAAAAATACTTGGCATTTGACACCTTTGCATGTTGCTGCGTTGTACTTCCTCCTTGGAAATCGGTTACCGGTCTATCAATAAAGTTACGCATGCCTCTCGCGTATAACGATACCGATCGGCATATATCCGGATCTGGTGCGGATGAAAAAAATTGACTGAACAATAATCTCCAACTGTGTACACAAAGGAACTTTGTAAAAAAATGCCATTACGATTGCGCATATATTCATACGAGTATACCGATCACCGGTACAGGTATGCGACAAGTATCTCCTACTCTCTCGCACACACTGATACGAACTTAGAATCGTTACAGAAAATAATAACGTTTAACTCTCATTCGTTCTTTCGCTACTCCTGACACTTTCTCACTTTGTTCCACGACATCCGTTTGTCCCCCCCGTCACATTCACGTTCTTCGCTCTCGTCTCAGGAAAGTGGAACACTTCCTTCTACAGATGTTAATCTCAATCTCCACGAGGATAGATAAGTGTCTACAAGAATTATGCGCGTAAGGATTTAAAAGTCCTAGGAACCATTATTAACGTAATAGAAATTTTCTATTTCTCTTACGTGTCGTTACTAATTTTTTGTGTCGATTATTAAAAACCGATTCCATTATACTTGATATATTTTAACCAATTTTTTTCTGGTCCCATTATCAAAATCATTTACAGAGCATAGCACGTGAAAGGGGAAAAAAAAAAATAATACAATAGAAATATAAGTAACCCTGTGCTCTTCCGGGTGGACGAGTCTGTGCTTATTTAATTTGCCACTGTCTGTAATTAGAATGGAGATACGTCTGGTATATTCTATTAATAGTTTACGTCTTCGAAGCTGGTACACTTTTCAGGCACAAATTTAAAAAAATTATCCTTTCTCTTATACCGTCTAAGGTACATCCTTATCTATGATTTTTGACGGCTGGTCAATCTCGTTTGATGTACTGCCCTTCTTATGGGGATTTATGGCGTTACAAACAATTACCTATTAAAGTCTTATATCCTACCGTTACCATGGAAACGACAGAATAGATTGACATTAGCGCCGTTGCCATTCAACGGTACTAGACTGCGGCTTTATTTATGGGAAACATGATGCACGATTTTTACATATATATATATATATATATACACAATTATAAAGCGCGTATCCACATTACGGTACTTATCTGTATCAACCTAGAACGCATAGACACGATCGGTGGTAAGTTCCCATTGAAACGACACCGGTAATGAGATATCAAGTCTCGCGCAACCCGTCTAATTGGTCCCCTGGCTCGCTGAAGGTTAAAAATCCATAAGAGGCGAATCTCTCGTAACTATGTATATTTACGTATCGTAAATTCGTGACGATTTACTAGTTCATTATACATGACAATCATATGTCAATTGACACCTAAGAAACGTCACAATCAACAAGGCAATTCGTTCTCCGCGATTTGTGCTATAATGAAAATATTTTTTGATTGAGACATAAAAAAAAAATGAAAAAGAACCCTTCGCTGGTACAAATCAGTACCAACCGAGCTCGTGGCTGTCTCTCTATACCCCCTTGATGCTAACTTCCTTCCCATGGTATACAAACCATCTCCTACAGTCGATCCAATTTTCACCAGCTTCTACTTTCCTCTCACTAGACAACGACCCTGGCAGCTCTACGGAAATGTCGACACTGGTGCAAGACCAGGTTTTATACGATCCTGATGCCGAGACGCGTACAGTCACTGTAGACTCGATCATGTGGAGCAAAAGGATAATTTAACCTCGTGCAGGAACACGTGGCTACACGTGATGCACGTGACTAGGTATCCTCAGCTGCACGTGCTGCAGCGACTCCTTGACGTCCATTGATTCCAGTAGTAAAAAGAGAGAAAGGTGCGAACGATTCACCCGGTATATATGGTACTCGATACAAGGGAAAATGAAGGATAGAAGATGACTGATCCGTTGGACGATTCAAGATGGATTATTTACGTGATATACGTCACGTGTCACTTGGTCACGTGACATTGCACGATACTGGTACTCGATTGCTTAGTCACTTTGATCCACGAGACTTCGGTATCATCCTGTCAATTAGCATCTTCAACCGGAAGATACTACACGGTATACCGTGCGGTTTAACGTCCTGTAATAAACGTCATTGACATTGATCTCGACTTGCGTAAACGTGCGAGTCGATTATGATTATGCAAAGTGGCGAGAAAAAAAGTTTATGCACTTTAACACGTGGATATTTATTAGTTAGCGGAATACACGGATCATCTTTCTCAGTGAAATCTGGCGTTTTTGTTTCTTTTTTTTTTGTGGAAACAATGTATGGAATTGTTTGCTATCGTATATGGGTATATATGCTATGTACGTGCGTAATGGATTATTTGCACGGGAACGGTATGTAATTACAAATTGTTTATTTTTATTCTTTTTCTTTGTGCGCACGTATGTCTACCTGTTGCGCTTAGGAAGGCCGAGTATGGGAATGTGTAGAAGTTGAACGGTTGATGTGGGGACTTGGCCGCTTGGAGAAATATCTTTAAGTGACTCGGTGATTCGATAGATTTCGCTGAGATTGGCTAGAGTTATCTATAAGGCGATACATAGAAATGGCAAATGCTCGAGCTCCGCCCGATACGCGTTTACATTTGAGGTATGCGCGTGGCTAAATAGCATACGCGTTTTCTTGATTGGTTTGAATACGTTCAATTATGACACTTTAATATAAATTCAATTTCACGGCTGATTAGACGTCGCGTGCGGGAAGTGTACGTTGTATGATGTGTTTTTTTGGGGGAAAAAAAAAATTTCATAACTGACGTTACTCAATCTTTACCATTGTGATACGAAGGTCAATTATTTTAAGTCTTTTAATTACTGAATTATTAAGAGCGAGTGCTGGGAAGAATTTTTTGATAGACATTCCATCAGTCACTTATACGTTTGTTACGTTAATGGACACAGTGTATATTTATGTATGTGAAAGGATACAATTTTAGTCAAATTCAAATATTGGGCCTTAGTTGGGCCCTCTTGAAAATCTATCCGGACCAACAGGAGGTTATGGCCCCGAGGATACAAGGTCCTACGAAATGATGACTCCGATAAACTTGATGCTTATTTCTATGTATGCTGGTACCAAAATATTCTGAATGTGGGCCTCACAGCAAGTTCATTTTTTAACATTGACCTTGTCAAGTCCCAGCCGAGCGGGTTGCGATCATTCGCGGATAATTTAATTCGTCGAAGGTCCGGATTAAATGGCTTAGGCATTGGGACTTAAGTGGTGCTCATTTTTCAGTTCCTAGTTCTTCGCGTGGGTCCCAATGTCTGTTTCAAGATGAAATTCCCATTAGGCATAAATCATTTCAGGCATCTCGCTCACTCTATCCCCACTGGACGAAGATTGACGCGATCGCTAAAGATCGTTCTTTGATCGATCAGCCAGATCCACAGATAACCATACCACGTTAAAACGTCCCGTATACGTATGACAGAATTTTTTTTACACAGACGGCATAGAATATTTTCTGATTCAAACGTCAACTTTCTATGCACCGTTCCGGCAAATGTTATTAGTGTCAATCAACTATGCAGTTTAACAGCAAAACGATATGTTAATGACGCCAGACAGAAAGGTGGTTCGTACAAGCAATTAACATTGTTGACCTGTCCCGTTATTTCACATGTACCTTGATTTATTAATCCTTTTAGGACGGCGCATGGTATTTCAATTATTTAACAAACTTTTTTTTTTTTTCCATACACCGACACATTCCCCACTGCCAATTATTGTCCTAGAATCAGAACCGCAGCCTGCTCGGCGACCAGTGCGAATTTTTTTTTTCTACTTTGGAAATTCGCCAATCGACTTTCCCCACTTTGCTCTCTTTCCACCTTTCGCTATTTTATCCTACCTGCGGTATCCCCCCCCCCTTCTCCACCTAATTAGAGTGATCTGAAATTCCATACGGGTCTCATTGAAAGACGTTTAAAAATTATCATTGAACCAATGAAGGATTCTAAAATGTATCCGTTATACAGTAATGAGTGATATTTAGCTTTGAGCATTCGCCAATTTTGAACCTTAAATTATACAGCGTTCCGTAATGCTGCAATGTTAAAAGTTGTCGCTTTGGCGAATTCCGTTTCCATAGAAACAATAATACGTTTCTTCGAGCATTACTATATACGTATATATTTGTTATGCAGAATTCACGTGCTCGTGAGCGTGGTGGCCCCTACGAGTGCTAAGTGCACTGTCCGCTGCACGTGACACGCGTTACTCCAGCGGGTCACGTGTATGCACTGTGTTGCACCCGATCTTGCCCGGAGAACGTGCATTGCTGCACACTCTTGCAACGTTACGAGATAGAGATAAAACTGTGTAGCGATTGCTCGTATCTACCACCAGACTGTTATTACGAGTACGATGATATCAATGTGCTGTTTATTTTTAATTAGGATAAAAATTTGATTATCAATTTCTTTTTTTTCTTTACCTTTTTTTACATAAATTTCGCATTATTGCATCCATCAATACTTTTGCCTCCCATAGCCACGTTCACTGATATAAGTAATTACGTTATTGAACGTACTAAGTACGTTCGGCTAAGTTTCAGGGAATGCAGTTCCCGTTCGCCATGTTTGCATGGCTCCGACAATTGATTTATATGAGACAGGTGCCGAACCTACTTTTACCCAATCGAGGTTAATGCTCAGTGTTCCTGAATTAGTTTGCGCGATGTATATATATATATATACCATTAATGGATATGGCCAGTCGTATCAGGGATTGTGTGCCAAAGGGTTTGCTGTTACGTGAGACCATAATGCACCGCGGTATACGTAAACAATTGCATTCATTTCAGACATAAAAATAAGTCGTCGTTGCGACAGACAAAAATTGCCAAATACATTTAGAACTCATTGCTCGGTGCAGCCGCGAAAATTAGTCTGTTTTTTCGGTATCCATATAGATTTTCGTATATACAAACCACGTATAAATTCCGTTCTTCGGATCTGGATGTATCGTGAAATTCCAGCGCGTCTGAAAACGTCAGTTTCACAATGGCGCAATCTTCGGATCAAGAAGCATCACTCTGATCTGCCTTCCCTGCACTCTTCCTCGATCCCAGCATTCTCAATCCTCCACTTCGTCGATCCTACGTTTTCCTCACCTCGTCAGATGACTATGAAACTGTAGGTGGACGTCATCGCGGGATTGCGTTACTCAGCTGACGTCGACCCACCAAGGCTCCGGGTCGAGCGCCAGCACTCGTGCATGTCAGCCTTTATTCCAGTCATCCTTGAATGCAAAGATGCAGTCACGCCTGCCTCCGCATAGGCAACAAGGAGATACCGAAGATGTTTAGCAGCATTCTTCACCCTATTCGACGCAAGTTGCCTGTTTGGATTTAAATTTTTTTTTGAGCTCGACTGACATTTTTTTATTCCGAGAAAAAAATGGAGGTTAAATTTAGCGAAATGAGGGCCATGACTTTTAGCCTGCTGCATCGCGTGTCTGCCTTGTTTCTTACGACCTTTGGTTTGCGTAACTTGCAGCGAATACGTCGAATTTATTTATTGCCAGGTTTATCACCCTGGACGGGTCTCTTACCATTGGCATATCCATTCGACGATATAGTCGTAAAGTCGAAAGCTTTATGGTGAAAAAAATACTGTGCTCTATTATTACGTTATGGTAACAGTCAATAGTGGAGAACACCATAGTTATGTTAAATATATATATATATATGTATGTATATGTGATATAGATGATCACGCCGTGTCATATGGTATAATGGATCACACTAGTATTTTAAGGCTTTTCTAGAGAGCACTTTATTACCAGTTAATTACGCCGATTTAAAATAGATTTAGCTTTGGTGTAACGCGGTGGAAGCATAAGGATAATTGGCTCGTTATAACTTATACGTGTCGGAGGAATATTCGCCTGAGACGTATGAGCCGTATCGGAGCCTATTTCGAATGAGAAATAGTCTATATAATAGGGAGCCTGAATAACCAGTAGACCGTATATGACTGGATCCTTTTGATTGATCGTGGTTTCATTGAACTTTTTCATAAAAGAGGAATCGAGTTCACCCAACTCCGTTGCCGCTGTTAATGTTCTTTCTTTGATACTTTTTTTTTTTGGTTTTTCGTTTTCCGCAAATTTTCTTTTTTCCTCCTTCCCGGTTTAGCCGATACTCCTGAACGGCCACGATCAATTAAAGCCCATATCGTGCGACTCCTCATGGAATTCCTCGTAGCTGCCATAAGACGTATTAAAATACGGTAAAGGGGGTTAAAAGCCACGGGGCATCTGGACTCGATTTAAAGAATTTTAAGTAATAAGCCGTGACTTAACTTTCTCCGGACAGTTATCCATTAATTATTAATTAGTAGCAGGACTTAGCCCGCGGGACAATTTTTAAACTTTAGATTTTTGTTAGTGTGTATATATATATATATGGATAGCGCGATTTCCTTAAACGTGTAAAAAAGAGAGAAAGACAACGAAAGGTCCAGTGGTTGCTATGGATACGGAGTTGGTACGAAATATAATGAAATTTAATATAAAATGAGGCGCGTGCTTGAACCAATGTAAAAAGCATAGGAAAGTGTCATAATGATTAACGGTGGGACAGTCGAGCACGTTTTCTTCGTCGGGATGGAGACGTCGAAAGGCTCGAGTGAAAGAGGTAATGTGCAATGCCGCGAGGTTGACAAATAAGTAGAAAACAATGAATGTCGCTGACCGGAGAAAAAGCGAAGATAAAGGCAATTAATGGCTGACTCATTGTACCCGAAAGCGAGGGCGACATATAAACCCGCCTTAATTTGCTTATACGCGATACATCTGGCAATCGTATTTCGTACTTGTTCAGTATTGCAGGGTATCGCGATTTGCAAGTTATTAACGTACAGGCTTTGCGCACTCGGATACGTGATATTTAAATGTTGCAACACTGTTTGTTGTTAACCTGTCGATTTACATGGATGCCGTACCGGTCGTCGTGTTTAACCAGTTCAAAGACATGGCGAGCCTTGGGTAAGTTAAAATTCGTCGGAGCGAAAGTGATCGGCAGCGTGCACCAATTTTGGAAATGGACCTCGATTAAATTTAGCGACAGTTTGATTTTGTTAAGAAAGGATAATTGCACGAAAAAAATTGAAAAAAAAAAATTTGCAGGAATACAACTGCACTCTTTGATCCTTGAAAATTGTATTACAAAGCTTCACGATTTCACTTGCCAAATCAATTCCGTTTTGTACCCATAATGGTCGTAATACCCGTGGCCATGTCTTTGAGACTGAATGTCACTGTGGAAAAAGTTTCTGTCCGCTCATTGTTATGCAGATAGTTAATTAATTCTTTTTTAATCTCCAACACAGCCTCCCAGCACGAAATTCTCATGAAAAAGCCTCAAGGCGTATTTACGTATCTCCACGACGAATGGAATGTCAATTCCCACTTAGTATTTTATGAACTTTCCGACATTTCTTTTCGCGCCGTCAATTTTGTTTCTCGCACCAAGCGAAACGCCCGAATGCATATCGCGCAACGGGGTAATTCGATCGGAATATAATTTAATAAAATTTTATTGTTGTAAAAAAAAAGAAAAGTAATATTTTTTAAATAATTAAAATCCCAACGACAGTCCGAACTGTCGTTTCGTGAAAACTCTCGTTGCTGAGTAACGATCAACGAATTTCGTAATGAACGCTCGAGATAGACACCAGCTTTGTAACCTTAGTACGCCGACTGGTTTAATTTCTCGAAACGGGAGTCTAATTATCGCTCGCGACTGGACAACTTGTGTACGGGATCTTAGTAAAAATGCCCAATTAAATTAACATAACAGTATCACGCGCCTTTCGCATAAAGCCGCGCGCTTAATTTCTCACTTTATGAAAACTCCCCTTTACCTCGGACATACATATATATATCTTTCCTTCTGCTTACTTGGAAACTGTGGTACCTTGCCTTACGTACCCTACTTGTTCGCTATACAGTGATCCCGATGTTTACGCACTCGTCTAAGCAAACTCGAGTACGTCACATAGACTGTACTACAAATATATACTCGGTTCGTACTCAGTCGTAAAATCAACGAATAACTTTACCTGCAATTGCAGCATTACCATTGTCCGATAATTAGATCATCTAAAAGTCATTTCTTTACGTGGACATTTATCGTTCATTGCAGCCACTGGAAATGTCTGCCTGGCATATTATGTAAAAAGACGGTATGCCGTAATACGATGACATTAAAAGAAATTGGTATGAATGGTAAATAAAAGTCTTCGTCTTCAGCTGCCACTCTACGCCGCAGTGATTATATACCGAGTGTACAAAAAATTCTGGTGATCGTGAATGAATTTTTTCTCATCATAGTACGTTAAACGAATGTTGTATATTTATGGAAAAAAAAAAATTATGTTTGCGAAATATCGTGACGGGTTAACGATAAAGGAACAATGACGGACATGATTTCTTATCATTAGCGACATGCGATGAGCTGCTCGTCACGATATCGTTATGCGAATCTAGCATAGATTGGAAATAAATTGCCACAGTGCATTGCGCATATTCTAACATGCATACGTTTACATACAGAGAGTTCAGGGGAGCGAAACCAGATTCCCTTGATCTTGCAGCCGCGAGCCTGATCGAGCTCGATCTTTCCGCGCGGGCGTAACGATGCAAAAATAATACACCCCGTAGTTATTATTTGCATGTATTATAATTGCAAGCCAGCTGCTTCGACACGCCCACGTGACAAGCCTGTTTATTAGTATTTTGAAATGCGACGTCGTTCCCGCGCAAAAATAATACTGAGCGATACCAGTGCCATATATATATATATGTCTAATGTTTCATACATAGCATTTTTGCATTTGGGGAGGTCAAAAAATAAAATATTTTTGAATAAATTTTTAAATATGATATTAGGACTTTTGGCCGTAAATATGTACATATTTATACCCAAGGGACATTGAAGTCAATCACTTTGCGGATAAGAGTAATTAACGAAGTAGGGGGGGAAGGATTTTAAAATTTTTTATCCATATGTAGTACGACACAATGATTTATAGGGTGTAACAACTCGCGACCGCGACCACAGTGTCGCGTAATTAAAAGCTCCTTTAATGTGATAAGAATCGCGTTATCCGTTAATCAGCCATAAATTACGTCAGCATCCAGCGAAGAATTTTCATTGGAAAAAAAATTATTGTACAATCCGTACCATAAGGTTCAGCCTTGCCCGATGGAAGGTTATGCCGGAGTCGCGTATAAAAGCTGCTGCTACCAACTTGCGGAACTGCGATCTGGAATTTCATTGGAATTTCAAATATAATATATATGACGTTTAGAATGATACGGGTCCTTACGGAATACATTTAGCATCGAGATTAGAATATATTGGCGATCCCTGACTGTAGCCCTACTGTACGTATTCATACGTGTCCTGTATACCTATATACATCGAATGATCCATATACCAGTGCCTGCATAACATAGAGCCGTGAAATCAAGACAAACCGTATCGTATGGAAAACATGACGTACACGCATGTAAAATTAATAACCGTTCATGGAAGTTACGAAAGTTTGTATTCGCAAGGTTTCGCCAAGCGTAATTTCTCTGTTCGATCAAATCGCCTTTATTGCACTCGAGCGATCAGTGCTGCATAAAATTGACGAAGGTGCCGGTACCGTATGTGGAAAAATGATATATATATATATATAGGTATACATAAAAAAAGAAGTACCGCCTGTGTACATAATGGAGAGATCTCAACGAACAGAGACTTTTACGTTTTTAGTATCGAGGCTTTGGTAATTGGTAATTACTAATAGCCAAGGCGCATTACAACGGACTTGGGAATAGACGATTTCATCGAATCCTGCTGGCCTTCGTATATAAACCTTCTATACGTGACTACATAAGGTTCTTTCTAATGTACGAAAAGGTGGTCTTTATGGGATTACTCAGCGATCTATAATCTTCGATGATAATGCGTTCTTAGTTGCTCGTTAATTGCTCTCTCAATTCCAACGGGCCAACGTATTGCTCTATCTTAATGAGATTTACTCACGTGATGATTACTATAGCCACGCGATACGTGAGACGCTCGTACGTGCATAGGATTGCACGGGTCTCCAGACTCGAGTCTTCCACACGCATTTCATACGGGGCAGAGTCGTGGCCTATGCACGACTCGAGTCAATTCATGACTCTCGTGGGCCTTGAGTCGAGCCCGTGGAATGCAATTGCCTCGCGTTCATTGTTCATGAGTCTCGTGAGCGCGAGAAAAATTTTTATCGATTTGTAGAACCGTTTCTTCCTGTAGTACAGTTGCTAGGCGCAGTCTGTGGAAGGAGTGGGATAATTTTTGTTCATTTTTTTTAAATGGGTCGATAATTCGATTTTGGGTGGGGGATCAGGTAAAAAGGAGTAAACGAACAAACAATTGTTTTTTTGTTTTTTTTTTTGGGTTACAATAATTACTCAATGATTTTGCGGTAGCGGAACACGTCGCCCGTGCAATTCCATGCAGAACGGTACGACGCTGTGGCGTCGCGATGCCGAGTAAGAAAAGCAGGAAAAGTGACAAGAATATGGTTACATCTCGTCCGAGTAAATTCCACGGGAAATTCTTCCGTTTTCTTTTTTCACTTTACTTTTCAACATCCATTTTCAGGTTTCGAGCGTATTTACTAAGTTAGGTATATACCTACGTTAGGTATGCATACACAACTTGTATTTTCTTAGGTACGTCGGGCACGCAAGTGGTTCTAAGGATCATAACGACTGTCACTGTATCACAATCGTAATGAAACACGTGTAACGTTTCTTTATACAGCATTAATATTCCCCACGTCCCAATGTGAAAAACTCGACGTGCCAATTCGACATTTCAATTACCCACGTGGAACCGTATTTCTATGATATACAGTTGGAAAGGAATCCATGGCTGAATTCAAGCTACAAAAACCCAAATGAACAGATACGAATGTCTCGCGATAAAATTCTCGAGTACTTTTAATCATCATACATACGCCTGTCTCCAAGCGATTTACAGTGACGTTAATTGTTTTGCGTTACTTTGCAAAAAAAATTTTTTTTTTTCTTTCCCCACCTGGTTAACCCAGTACAAGCGTACAGGGCGCTTCGTTCGTGTGTCTTTGAATGTTGATACAGCAGGATATGTTTTTCCCACATGTCGATATCGGCATTAACGTCAACGGCAGGTAGCCTCGACATTTCACATTGGTAAATACACCCGTCGCGTTAAGCCAGTAAAAGCGTAATCGCACAATGTCCAAGGGGCGACTGGCAAAACGTCTCGTAAAACAGTAGAACGGCTGTCCCTAATGTCGGCATAACGACACGGAATTGTTACCGCGCTAGGTTAAATTGCATTCTTGAACGTTTCAAGCGAATTTCATTTCTAACCTGTATTCAGAGGTGGGTGGCAGAACAATTACCATTGACGAAAACTCCGAGATGATAAACTGCCTGACGTCTCTCAATACAAGTATCAGAGATCGGATCGCTCCATCGATTCGTTCTTTCACGAGTTTCACAAATCCGACCGCGGTTTGGCCAATGTACCGATCAAATTTCACTCTCGGATTTCTCGGACCGATGTGCAATTCCACGGGAGTTTTTCCTCTCGATCGGATAGATCATTAGATGGAGTTGCGTAAGGTTATTAACAGCGGGCTATGCCGGTGCACACATGCTGCCACGGGTAACAGGGACGGCGTGAATAAAAGTGAACGAGCAATAAAAAAAAAATCGGAATTGTCTCCGCACACCAAACAATCATTTTCGCGGCGACGTTGTGACACGTGTAAAAAGTGTAATTGCTCAAAACACACCGATAAGAAAGTATCGTGTCACCCGCCGGACCTCTTTGTATTTTACGTTAGATACACGTCTTGTGCCACGATCTACGTACGTACAACGATTTACCAGACTTTTCAACTACACCCGGCAAATTCCTCCCGTCGACACGTTTACAGCTGCAAACCGAGAAGTCGTTTTCAACGAACGCAGTAAAACCGTCCTGTGCCTTTACTATAGTCCGCAATTCCAAGCAGCACGTGTCGCACGTGCACCCACTGCATGCACGCTAACCACTTGCATGCGTATAGAGTGAAGGGTTCAAGTGCTAATCTACGCTCCCCTACCGCCTACACATACCAACGCAATTCCGCGATTCTAATCGCTCCACAATTTCCTATACTGTCCCGATCAACCTTCTAATTAGTCAATACAAAATTATCAGTCATTTAAACCGTTACTCCAATTATCGTATGATTACCGTAATAAAAACAGACCGTGCGAAAGTTGTATACGATAAATAATTTCATGGGTATCGTATTTACCTCAATATTATATATCATCCCTTACTTATTTATTTTTTATCGTATCTTTCAATGGAATCGCAAACAAGCATCCGTATACATTTTACGGTTACCGCGAAAATCAATCGTTCCCCATGTTGCTTGACTTCGCCTAGGAATGTTTTTATTCTTTCAATTCCATTTGCTTCACCTCATTTACTGTCTCCGATTCGCGTAGGTGTTTCCATCGTACCGATTCCCCTTTCACCTTGCAAATCGACGCATAATACGTCACGCTTGTGCACCGCAACTCCCTGCGCTCCATTGTCCTTACGTCCACGTACCCTCTGTCACATATGCACACATGGCAACGGACCTCCACTGTCTGTCAGGAAAACTAAAATTCTCACCTACATAACCTCCCGTGTATCGTTGCATTATTGATCCAGCATATAAAACTCCAGCGATCTGAATTGCCGCCTCATTGTTGTATCTTTGAGTTACCACATACGTATACCTATATACATATTACTACTCAAAGAGCTGCACGTACAAGGATAAAACATCGGACTCTGAAATTTGCATATCTAAGCGGAATCATACATTGAGATAATGGTTTTACGATGTTAATGTATACAGGAACAATGTAGGATTGACGAATATAAATAATTTGCAGATTTCAATGTACGTCAAAAGTAAGAATCAACTGGATCGAAAGTAGCTATATATATATATATATATATACTACACGTATATTAGTATCCATACGGGTAACGTTACACTGTATATCTTTTTCGTCTGTATCCGCCTTAGCCGTTTAAAAGAACAGAATTAACGTAGCCTAAGGTATTTTATTCACGACCTTCCTTCAGGTACCTCGGGGTATCGACAATGGATTCTGCCAATCGACATATCGACTGTCCTACATACGTATATTGATTTTTAAAAGTTTTTTTTTTACTCTTGCAATTGGACCGATTTTTGTTACACCATTATAAGTCATTCCTTTGATTGCACCGCTAAAGGATATCTAACGAGGATATAGCCGCTTGCCGACGTTGATATACGTCCAGTTTCCTGGTTTTACATTACGCACCTATAGGCTGTGAGTACTTAGAATTTTCTGGGGAATCAGGTAATCCCTGCTTACGGATACCGTATCAATCCGCAAATCCAATAAATTTACGTCGTTCTTAATAGCTCCAGAGTCACCTGGCATATCTTCTAAATTACACGTAATCCTAATACTGGTCCGTAGTTAGGTACAGGTATTAGACACTTTCTATAGCATGGAGTAGGTACTGATTTTATTTCCCTTTTTTTTTTTTAATACCTTTTTTACACTCAACTCATCCGTCTGACTACCTACTGTACCCTGACTACTTGCTTAGTGAAATGCGTCAAGATATCTTGCGTAACCTTACTCACTGGCAGTACAGCTGTCTTTCTATATATACATATATGTATGTATACACATTCTTCCTTCCGCAGCTTCCTCGTATAGCAGACACGTCCTTTCTATCGCAATTTCTTCATGTACTCTCATATGGCAGTCGAATCGTTTTCCCGGGGGTCGTTTTGTACCCCATTTGACTCTAATGGCCGAGTTACGTGCTAAACGAGCTAGCGAATGATCGACTGCACGCCCGGATTGCACAAGATACACATGTCTCCTCTTCCTTCCGCCAGAGTGGATAACGATTTAGAAAACGATCGTGCTCGGATGCTGTCGCATAAAATTATTGAGAGAAATGCTTGTATTATGACACAGTCGTTAGATAACAACTGGGAATCATTAGAAGCACTGTGGCAGGTGCTCTGTCAGATATAACGTGGATATACGCTTGGCTTAGAGTCGTGCTTTGAGATTCGAATCGTGGGAGCCAATCAGTGATGAGAAAATTGATTCCAATGGAAATCGATGTCCCTTAACGGGGAAGATCGTTTTGTCACGATCGCGGAAACGTTGCTACTCAATTTACAACTTTCGTCGCGATCTGCGCATCGTTATTATATATATATATATATAAGACGCTTGATCTTAAGTTACGTAGATAGACAGTACACAATACTTAACCTAACTATATACATTTAATGGCTCGTGTATATGTACGTGTGTATGTGTATATATATATATATGGGAACTGGATGTTTTCATCGAGATGATCATCTTCTCATGATTTATTAATACTGCCTAACCTTTCTCTTTCCGGATGCTGCGTCCACAGATGCCACTACGGATAATTTAATGGCTGTATCTTTTAGGTCTGTGTAAATTAGATGAGTCTAATGATTTCATCGACGAGAGGCTCGTCTGCGAACAATAATGTTAGGTGTCGAAATGGGGAAGGAGTATCGGTGCTAGGGAATTGAAAATTTTCTGATGAACTAATGACTCGACCGGTATCTGTTAGTAACGTTCCTTATTCTATGTCTGCTATAGTTGAGCAATAATCGCATACGTGATTTCCATTTCATATGGTCTCCGCGATTTAATTTCGAGATCCAGACAATTACGAAATTTTCTTAATGCTACGCTATGGAGTAGGTACACGTGTGCCGTGGTGCAGTCTGATAGAGGTAGTAGAGTGCAGTTTGAGAAACTGTGCTGAAGATTTAATCGAATGGTGAAGTTGTTGATGAACATTGAAAAAGCGAAGATAATCAATGTTATGAGAAATACGGTTTTTTTCTCTTTTTTTTTTTAATGTAATACATTTGCATAGAAACTTGCATAAGAAAAGGACTAGCGTGAAATGAGTATTCGTGAACTTTCTCGTTAATTGTGCACGACGCAGAATAATTGCGTAAATTGGCAACGCGAGTAGAACAGTAGGAGGAAGCGGTCGGGCCTGAGTTTCACTTTCGAATAAAAGTTTAGATAAGAGAATGATAATTTTTTTTTTTAATTCTTCTCTATAACTAAATTAAATTATTCCTGTGCAGTTGTCCCTTGGCTTAGCATAGGGTATATATATATAATGATAGCAATAACGATAGTTGCGAAATTAAGTAGCAGTATGATATCGCGAATATGTGTTTGACTGAAAGTCGAAGTTACGGTTCTCACCCCAATTAGCGTATAGTGTAAAAAAAAGTGATTAAATCGTATTCAATGACAGCTATGATAAATAATAGTATTAAATAATATATATCCACGCGATAATGATATGGTGAGTTTTATCTGTGTAGCCGTTACAGTATCCTAACTTCAAATATATATATATTTTAGTTAGCTACATAATTATTATATCGATACCGATCATCGACGATTATTGGTAATTAGGAATCGATACAGTTATTTCTGAACCAGGAAAGGATAACCGGCTAAGACGGTGTTGAGCTAATGGAATTTTTTCTTTGTCAGATAAATTATCGAGAATTCATCCCAGGATCGATTTATCGATCGTATCGTTCAGGTCGTATGCGCCGTGTCTAATCAGACGAAAGAGTTAGCCACGATTTCTTTTTTTATGCCTGGTTTGTCTCTCGATGACGATTGTGACGTAATTGATTTTTTTCCATTTAATTACACTGCAATCGATCTGTCGCTTCGGAGTACATCAAAGAGTTAGAAAAAAATTCGGAGGAAGAGAATTTAATCGTTTGAGCGAAAAGTTCATCGTAAACCAGCGAAACGGGTATTATGAAATTTGACAATAGAGAGTTATGTATTAAATTTCGTCTGTGACGTAAGAGCGTCGATAAATGAGAATCTTTAGGATCGGAGTCGAAACAGGGAATTTATACGCAGCATGTACACTGCCGTGATATTACGCGACGTGTAGGTATGATCAAATAAGATTATGCGATATCGTTGAAGAGAAATGACGAACGGAGAAATGGATTGTAAAAAATGCATGATGTGATCCAGATCGTTGCTGGCTTGATCGCTTAATCGGTTTAGATCGTCGAGAATTGATTGACGTCTATGTAATTATCGTCTGGCGCGAACCACCGATTATGCGGGAGGTTCGCGATAATAATTCCTAGAGGCGCGATCATTGTTCAATTTGTCCGTGGAGGATTAATGATCGATAATAATTTGTTAGACAGTCATATATATATATATATATATATATATGTACAGATGATTGCTCAATGACGTAACGAGTGCGTGGCAAATAATAATACCCACCTGAAGTAAGAAAGGCATATTTGATACTTCCGTTCTTCTATTATCTTTCCGACCAATCGCAGCCCATGGATCGTCGAAGCAGAGAGCCAATAAAAATACAAAGAAATTCGAATGACTTTCTCTGTATTCAATGGAACAGCAGGCTTTTATTTAGAGAGAAATTAATAAATTTTACGAGATCATTGATCGAGCATTGATTATTGGTTAACCTGATGATTTACATGGCGAGCGGGTTTATATTGCTGATTTTGAAATAAAAAAAAGGTAAAAGTTACCGTAACACCCACGTAAAGAAGTTTATGTTGCACTTTGGTTAATGCATTTTAGAAACCTTTAATGCATTTTAGAAACCTGAACTACCCCTCGATGGCCGCAGGTAGGTAAACGCTGCTTCAGAATGCATTAAATGTATTCGGCTCGCGATTAAGATGATTGCACGTAATAATTTCGCGATTAGAGTTTGCGGCTGCAATTTCGTCAGTAGACGGGCTCGTGCTCGGAGTTGCGAAATTTCGTGCATTGCTGCCCCTAACCGTTGAGTGATACGCGCCGGTAAGCGAAATTGCATTTCCTGGTATAAAATAATTATGCATCGACTTCAGCGAATAATTCGATGCATCCGAGCGATGCACCTTATAGAGTGTCGTGGATTAAAAGATCCTTGATACACAGGCAAAGAGAGAGTTACGAAGTGTCGAGAATACGATTTTCCTAAGATGAAATCGATGACTCAAGTCAAGTCGGCACGAAGGATGCATCAGGGATGCATATTTAAAATGATGTCTTATGGAAAAGGAATCTTGGTGAAAAATCTATGGGTTGCATTATTGCCTTTCTAATCAATGCTCGCCATACCGCTGACTGCACAGTCAACGAGCAAGATGCATCTGAGTGCACCGCGAGGAAAATAACTGCATCGTATGAATCTCCTATAGAGAGAAGAATGCAAGTGTCTTGTCGTCTGCTTTTCCCATACGACGAGCTTCGGTGCATGGGGGAAGATCGATAATAATTTTTTTTTATCACGAATCAAGCAAAAGCAGACAGTCGTTACGATCCTAATGAATTATGAGAATTAAATTGCCTGTTAACTTCTCGCGCCTAGGCGCATGTGCAATTGAGCAAAAAAAATTATCCTTATCGTCGAACATGGTGTTATCGATCATTCGACATTAACAGCTACGCGGATCATTGAAGCTGCTTGCTTCATCGTGCCTGACATCATTTCAGCTCTAATCGGCTTTACTGGAACTAGTTTTACAAGTGATAAAGATGACTTTAATTAGTCAGCAGGTATTAAGACCCTAAGGAAACACTGTTTCGGCTTATACGTATACATGTATATATATATATATATATATACATAACGAACGGGGTGTAATTGTCGAGTTTACACTTTTTTTTAATTAACTAGCGTTTCAAACGACTGCCCGTGTTCCTTGTGGTTATTAGTCGGGCGTGCGATAATTTCATGGATTTTCAAATGCTTCCGTAATTAATAATCGCTCCGTAGAGAATCCGGTTCTTCTTGCTTTCTAGCTAATAACGATTCCAGTCCCATCGCGTATCGAATGCCTGTCTATTTGTTTCTAACGCAATGACCAGCTGACTGTCCAAGACGAGCTGGTCGTTACACTGTCCATTTATTATAGCGCGCGCTACGAGAGTCGGGATGACTTAAGTGTTGCGAAAATCAAAGGCTATTCCCGGAGATCCCGAGTCTGTGTAAAAGTCATTTTGATTCTTCGTTTAAAATCACACAGGACTTGAGAAATATCCTTTATTATCGTAGCGACGTCTCTGCGGGTGGCTCATCGAAATCGTCTCGCAATTAATCTCGGAACAAAACGACTGGATCTTTATATTGTTTCCCCAGAGACAAACTTTACGAGCAATCATCACGATAGAGCGATTCCTCTCGGCACTTGGACACGTTTGCGAAATTATTTTGCAATTTTGCAAACCCATATTTTTTGGCTGTTACTTGCTCAGCTAATTTTATTATTATTAATTATTACAATAATACCACCAGGTATGTTTGTTTTTTTAGCACTCTTGTCACCACTTGCATAATTCAGTCGAAACGTTGAATAATCGCGAAAAAAAAATCACGCTATTGATAACACCTTATCGTAATTACCGATCAAGTCGATTCGCCATTAAACTAATTGGAGAGTCGAAACGACCAATTTCAACATGACTGCAGTCAGTGAAGCTTTCGTGTTGTTGGTGCAGGTTATTGCACTGAAAGTGCACCTTCATGCAGCACTAGTCGTTGCTGATCAGCCATTACAAGGCTAGTACAGTGCTGCGCCGACATTGCCACTTGAGAAACGTAAATACATATGTAATCCCAGCAGTACCCATAACACGTGGGTACAGCCGTCGTAGAGGAATCTGAGATCATTTTATTACTTGAATTTCACGGTTCTCAGTTTCTCCACAGACGTATAAAACACGAGCGAAGAAAGTTTCCTGTACAGAGTGTACACTCAGTTTTGTACCGTAAAATAATATAAATTTAATTGACCATCGATAAAAAGTAATAATTTTTAATAGTAACTTTTTTTCTCTTTCAGGTAAGAATCAACAAAAAAAAATCATCCCCTCTCGAAGAACCAATTAAGTATCAAGGTAACCTAAGTCTAGAATCGCTTCCGTATATCTACGACAACTCTCCCATTAATTCGCCATTAATAGTCATCGAGATGACTATCTATCTTTCCCTGACTTGCTACCAGCGATATCATCTGACGACAGGAGAGACGTGTTTTCTACTGTCGTTCGTCAGACTTCACGATGAGCAGCCTATGGTAATTTAAGATCGTCGGATATTTCGCCAAGTCTATACGGTTTCCCTTAGAAAATCGACATACTGTAACGCGATAAATCGATATAACGAGAAATCGAAATGGTTCCGCCCCGTTCACTCATGTAACGTATAGTACCATTTATTACTTCACGTGCTCGTGTATACATATATGTACATACCATATCTATGGAAACTCCGAGTTTCGCGATCCGATTTCAGAAATTTGTTGCGCTACGCGCAATTATATATGCGCGCATCGCTCTCACAATGTATACATACGTAATGTAACCGATTTTACTTCAAAGCATTACAATGCCAGCTGCATATATTTTACGCTGCCGGTTTTATGCGGTTCGGGGAAAAAAGTCGGTAGGGAAAAAAATGTTGGCCGAGAGCACTTGACTTATTTATCGTTTCCATGTAGGCGGATCGGTTTGTGCAATCAGAATATGATGCTCGAACGTTTTCGCGATGTGGATATTCGATCTGATGCAGCGATGCGTAGAGAGAGAGAGAGAGAGAGAGAGAGTAGTAGTAGAAAGTGCATCCTTGCGTGCATATAAATGAAGTCAGTGGTCTTGGATTAGAAATAAGGTATAGCTGATTAGCATTAAAATTGCTGGTCAAAGCCGTGACAGGGTTCTTGAACGGTTCGTACACAGTAATTTTCATTGTTAAGTGCAGCTTTTTTTCTGATAGTGAAACCTCCATTTGAATTTAGCTGAATAGTATTTTAAACGATGGGGAAAGTTTTGCCCCGAAGAATAACATTACGATTGGTTCGACGTGTCTTTTGATTGTGCGTTTCGCACGTATGAAAATATGCCAAAAATCCAGGAAACGCGCAGTCGGTTGATTTATGACGTGGCCGATTTTTTTTTTGTCAAAAGAAATATTTCCAGTGGGAAAGGCTGCGCGCAATTAAGCGACAAGGAAGTAGGTATATGAAAGTAGCGATTGTCGTGGATTCCGTGCTTGGAAAGTTGAAGAAAAATTGATCGGTATTGTGCGAGATCATTGAAGCTTGCAGAGATAAATCGCGGCAGTTTATAAATATGAAAAAGGCGATCATCTCGGCCGTGAGAAAGGAAATTAAAAAAAAACATTAAGAATCGATACTTTTAGGAGGAAAGATCGGTAACGAAAATGAAAAAAAAAATTGAAGGAAAAAGAAACTTGGACAAAAATTATAATAGACAGACTCGCAGGTACCAGTCGTCGATATCGGCATTTTTCGGCAAATATATATATATATATATATCACGGACATTGATCAAATGGATTAATAAATAATTGATAATCGAATTTCATTGCGATATTCCTGACAATCACGAATTTACATACGTATATGTATATACATAACAGTTCCTTCAACTAAAGATTTATGTAAACAGAGTAATAGTATCTTATAATTGCCAAGCGAACGTTCATAATTTACATACTTTTTTATCGAACCTCCTTAACGATTCTTCCGCAAGAATCGGCAAGAAACGATCGACAGATTCTTAGCGAGCGAAGATCGTTTAAACGTGATCGACAATACTAATAATTCAAAGGCATCCGTTCTTCGGAGCACAGATAGTAATTTAACGTTCATATGCAACAAGATGTCACGAAGCTATTGCATAAAGACATGCAACGTACAAGAAACAAGGTGCATGATGCAGAGAGAACGAGAAGTCAAGAAAAATGAGCATAAATCAGAGCGAGGCTGTTGAGATTCAACGAGCGTTCGCGAGGTCAGTGAGAATCGTTCCACCTAGAGAGAATCGGTCAGTGCTATTTTTTTTTTGGAATTTTAAAACAATCTATAAATCTCAGTATTGAAAAAAAGAAAACCAGAAGCCTCTCGGCTGGATGTTGACAGAGACAACTTCTTGCTGGATACTCGAGAAAATTGATTATTCGTTATAACAGTTTGTTATGTTGGCACCACTGTGCAAATACTTGGTACCCGTGGCGAAGCATGATAAAAATCAATGCTCTTCCTGTTGGAAGGCAAATAACGTTGATAAAAAATATATTGATCGATAAGCGTCGTTCGAACTTTTTTTTATCAATTACGTGAAGTCATTAGCGGGTCCCCCGAGTGCATTGTAGTTTTATTTCTATCCGTTTACGCAATCCAGGTTTTGTTTATTAATTTAGTTTTTGTCATTTAATCTACTTTTCGACGGTGCCATCGGTCTTGGTATTAAAACGGGCAAGAAATGGGCTGCTTTCACGACCGAGGAGATAGTACGACATTTCTTTGGCTCAGAGCGCCGTTACCGGCCACGTCTTGATACTTTTGTAGAGAACGCTGGCGATAGGTTTGAAAAACGGCGGGAAATTAAAAATTTTATTATGTAATCGGAAGTGGATGAATCCGGCGGTCGATCGGCTGCATTTTGAAGTTACGAAATTTGAAATCTTCCTCGGACACGTGGTCGTCACATAAAAGGTAATTCCAAAAAAAGTATCGTGTACGCTATGTAAACGTCAATCGATTTCGTGATTTTTATCAGAAATTCGGTTTCTTCGATCTTCCTTCCTTTTCTTGGCTTCGTGACTCAAATAACGGTTTTCATTAATTTACGGATCGATTTAATTTTTGATACTCGAGCACACTTTTTATTTTCGTGTCAATTAACGTTACGCACGTAGGCCGCAGTTTTACACGGCAGACAATCGCACCTCTTCGGCGTAAGGTCGTGCCTGAGGTTGTTCGCAGTTTGTAAAAGGTAAAATTCGGTGGAACGACATTCTCCTTGCGTCAAGTAAGTCACCGCGTGCACCTGTTTCGACGTTCACTGTGAATTTCATTCGGCGTCGTTTATTTTGCCCAGAATGCCCGAGACGCCAGGAGCGTTGTCAAGAAACGCCAAACAATCAATTATGATTTATATCCAACACCCCGTTCGCTTTGGGTACCGTAACCGATCGCAATGTTAGTACCAGACTGCTTTGGAATAAAAGTGAAACAGAAAGAAAGGTAAGAATAAAAAAGAAAAATTTATTTTACGCCACACCTGTTTTTAACGATAGACACCTTATTGCTTTATACATTGTTGGCGAAACTATAAAGGATTATCGTTTGTGTACGGTACGTTTATATATCGATCATTATTCCTGAAAGCATTGCTGCCACCCACAGTGCAAAAATTACTAGTCTCGCGATACAGTCTAATGATAAATTTCATACCAGTCATACACTAAAATTGCTGCCTGTGTAAATTTTCAAATATCCGATCGATAAAAGGATTGGTTATTTTCCAAAAAAAAAATTCCAACTTTTCCTAATGTGACAATTTTTTTTACTAGTTTTTATCTCTCTCTTTTTATGTACTATCTCGGTCCTATCGCAACTCCGACTTAATTGCCGGCTTATTTCAAGGCGGTCTAACGGCATGCGTTCACCGGTACACGTAGTGCATTGGTAGCTACGTATTTTATGCAACCGTACAGTCTACGTGCATATAGTGGGTGCTCCTAAAGTAAGATTCATTCGGAGCACGTTTCGTTTCCAGGCTTTTGCAAGACGGTCTGGCTTAATACGTTCGATCCTACGGTAATTCAACGAGCGGGACCGCATTTTTCTCGGCGAGCTCTAAGCCAATAGCAAAAAAAGAAATAGATTCCCGTATAATCGACGAGAAGCCAGTTCCTCATATCTCGGCCCTTTTAAGTAGAGAGACGATGAAGTAACGTATCGCACCTCTTGTCACCTTATGTCAGGATCATGCGTGTACCGTTCGCGCCAAGTCTGAATCCTCCGATGAAAATGGCTAAGGCGAAGTTTGCTCTTTTTTTCTGTCCAGCGTGTCAAGTTCTATTTGCAATCATTCGGCGAAATTCACATACGCGAACGATCGAAACGTGCTTCGGAAACATATACAAGACAGATATAGGTGAAAAGTAAGGAAGTGAAAAAAAATTTGAAAAATAAAAAAAGCGATAATTATATCCGGAGAAAGGGAACTAAGATGGATGATCGAAATCTTTTTTTTTACAATCTAACAACATTCCGTGACGGAATAGATAGCGAAAATTTTATGCGAAACATTATCTGTCAAAGGTGTCCAGTATCGCTGTGGTCATTTTATCAAGAGTGACGGGTCTGAGTGTGATTAGATTGGAAATATAAAAAAAATATATATATAATATACATCCGTTCGAGGAATGATCAGATCGTCAAGACTGTGGATCGTGAAACGATCTCCTGGACCACCCAGAGCGATATGTCTATATAACGTGATATAAACTAATATCTTTTACCAAAGGTGTACGTAGCGAAGATTAAATAGAAAGGGAGCAAGGGTCCTGGAATACGTCAAGCGGAGAAAGTCTCACGGGGTGATGCAAAGAGGAAGAAAAAAAAAATTCAAAAAGCTACGGGACTCTTCGAAATCGTTCTTTATGCTCCATTCACAGGAACAAACAGAATCATTAAAAATGATCGACTAACCGCAGGCTTCGTGTTCCGTCGTTTAATTCGCTACCACTTCCAAAGACTGGTTCCGGCCACGTTCTCCGGACTAAGCTAAATGGTTCTCAACTGCGGTTTCCGATTTTTTTTTTTTCTTTTACCACAAACAAACTAATTCAAAAACTCTCGAGTTTTTAAAAATTATAAAAACTATTTATTAAAATGAATTTTTATTTCAACGCAACGCACTTTCCTCCATTGTCATCGCGGAAAGTCTTCGGCAGTTGCACCGTCATCGTCGCTCTTCGTTCGTCATCGTCACCGAGTCTGGTCTGTACCAACTTAAAAGAGAAAAAAAATATATATATATCACGTCCCGGTATCACATTCATCAAAAAGAAGTTGAGCAAGGCGACAAATTGGCTTTCATTGTCCTGCGCGATTGTCAAGAGATTTCGGTGAACGTAACTCATCCACACAATCGAAACGGCTCTTACTAGTTTAACGTGTAAAAAAACTTTCTACAGTATCCACCACCAAACAACAACTAAACTGGGTAGCTGATTGACATCCGCCGTTCTTACACGAAATTTCGAAAACTTGACAGTTGCTCAATGACCGGCATCCGATTTCGGATAAGAATGTAATACAGCGTTACACTGTAGAGGCTTATGGTAGTACAGTCCGGGATGAGCAAGCAAGTCCTACAACGAGCAAGTACGAGTGGACCGACGACTTTCTCCGGAGCCGGTAGGACCGGAATATCTTTCACTCGATCTCAGAGACATTACTCATCCGCAGATTCAACTGCGTAGATGCATGTAAAGTTACACGAGTCGAGAACTTACGATAAACACATATACACATATATAGAAAGAAATTGAATAACTTCTCGTCGCGGCAGTCCTAACGCTACTTCACTGTTAGGATATGCGCCATTAGCTTTACCATGGGAAAAAAAGACGCTGCTACGCCTATGGCACTTAAATATTAACGTTGCGAGGATCATTGAATTTTTTGGAGTTTACATAAATATTTTTCTTCGCGGAGAAAGGACGGCTTCGTCGAAAGTAATCTATACAGTAGTCGTTACCTGAACCGCGGAATTTATGGGGAAGTCGTTAGTCAGAATCGACAAGAAATCTCATAAGAATCGAACTATGAAAGTTATATCGAACAGGAACTGCTTTTGTGTACCCTAGAGCCATAACTGGACTCTGAGATTCATGTCGGAGTTCTTCACGCTTCCGAAGTTCGTGTATGAATATGTATATTGTAATTTACATTAGAAAGAGAATCAACGGCTAGTAGTACGCAAGAAAACGTCGTTACCAATGATAATTAAGGCGTCATCTTACAGCATCGAAAGTTAATAGTCACTTTCATTGGTTGTACGTCGAAATTTTTGAATCGTCCAGACCAAAAATTTCCGTCGAGTAAAAGATTATGACAGTGACGGCTGGGGGGCTACCGGCCCATCGATCGGTTATTTCTGATCGCCGTTACTTTCTAAATCAATTTTACATGGTAATGGGCTATTGTGTTTACATGGTGTTTACATGGCTTGTAAAAGAGGCTAAATATATTCGGTATCGGTTTTATGCACTCTAGACTGTATTTATTTACTTACTTCGGCGTAAACGACTGCAGTGGCTATAGAACTACTAGCTATTCAGATATTTAACCAATTGTTTGTTGTTCACTCTCTGTGAGATTTCACTCTCTGTCCATAAGTTTACATAGATTATCTCGCGGCGACTTATGCTAATCGTACAGTGTCGTTTCCATATACGGAATAGGACTGTTATAAATATACTGGGTTGAGTTTGAATTCTCTAGGGATTTTTTTTTGTATTCCGGCCATATGGTCAGATCGAATTTTCTCGAATTTTTTATGATAAAAAGTATCATGGAGATGCGCGAAGAATTTTTTTATTGACTTTCGAATTTAGGAGAAATGCTTTCTTACTCGACTCAAAATTATTGTATCGACGCGTTTCGATTGATAGGCATTGATAGGACGGCTGAAAGTATACTTTCGACTTAACATGCCTGATCTCAGATTAACTTGTAAATACCATTGCTAACGTTAGACGAACATCAAGCATCGCCATAATACTTGTATACGGAGCCGGAACAGTGTGGGCATTTAATATCGAATGATATCTCGACGGTAAATCTGATTTGAAACACGGCCCGGTGTGCTAATGAGTAGAAGCGATTGTGATCGCGCTCATTATACCTAACATCCAGGAAAGAAAGGCTTTCTCGTGTGTATATATAATTACGGGGAATTAGCTCGCCAAACAAGTCAAGTATTAAAGTTACATACGGTATAAGCCACTTGTGGATACGCATGTTATTTGAATGCCATTAGTACGGCTGTTAAAGGAACGCGAAATTATTTCAGACGCCTACTAAAACGTAATGCGATTGTCTTCTGGTATTATGCGTTTTGTAAGTTTTTACAGTAATAAAAAAATTTTAACACTGCAAAACAGCGCACGCCGTGAAAGTGAATTGATTTTCATGCTGCTCGTACTGCAGGGAGAGTAAATACTAGCTCGTGATCAAGGCGTAAAGAAAGTGAAAAAATAAAAAAATTTTTTTTTTAAATTGTCTTAGTTAGCCTTTACCCCATTAGCAGTACACGAGTACCTGTTTTAAGTGAGGAATAGTGTTGCGGTGGTAGAAAAATAAAAATGAGAAATTTTCTCGTAAATTATGAGTCACCTTCTAGCGTAATAGTCTGAGGCAGTAGAGATGCCGTATCGATCTCGAAATTGCTATGAAATAGCTGCCAAGAGAAATAGCTGAAACGGTTCCAATGCGCTAAGATACGTGTTTAATACCCGAAAGACTAATGTAACGTAGTCGATTCAATTATAAAGGCGGATTCGCACAGAGGAAAATTTACGTCAAAGACGATATTAAATGCTCCTCAAAGTTAGCGATTGAATCCGCTGATGAAAAGTGCATCCAACATACTGCAACTACAGTCGTCGGAGAATGTGGCAATAGAATCATACGTCCTCGGTGCATCCTAGAAGGGATTGTTGTATGGATGCAATTATTGCGAAGTCACCTGAAGTTCCGTAAAGTCGCAATTCAATTACGTTAACGTATAGCCGTGTGTGTACCAATGACTTTTCGAGGCACTCGTGTACGAAGTCATTACAGTGCATCCGAAGTGCATGGTAAACAGTCCGATGACGTAAAACTGCATTGCTCCCGATAAAATTGCACTTTATTGCAGTATCTTCATCGATTTTCCGATCACCGTGAAAATCACGCATGCAGATAGAAAGCACTGAGTGCATCCATCAAATGCATTTTCGTGGATGGAATTTTATGATCAATCAGATTTTTATGATCCGTGCACATTCAAGGAACTTGCAACCAGATGCAACTGCAATACCGAGTTGCTGGATGAACGCGGTGATAAGTGCGTGGAATAGTACATGTGCGTATACACGTGTGGTACTATGGATAGCATATGGGTGCCAAGGCTCTCGAGTTCACGCATATATGATATCACGTGATAGGTATCAACCACCCTTGACGTCATCCACGTGCAGTCTGATGCATCGCCTACGCAGTTATATACCCACATATGTAAGCGCGTATATCAACTTCGACAGAGTAGCTGCCTTGCCTATGAACATTATCATCGATTGATCTACGATGATTCTCATCGATCTACGTTAAAGTATGTCGATTGATCCTATATGGATAATCCTATGGGAATAACAGTAGCCAATGTTGTGGATGCATATGTGCGGGGACATACCTATGCATGTACCTATATGCAGCTGACTCAGACCCTCGGGATAGTTTCGCATGCTCATAGTGCAGTAATAGTCAATAAATAAAGTGCATTGATACTGAACGAAAATGATTGCGAATAAATTTCGCAATCATTGTCAAATATTAAATTCATCAGTGTTTACAGAGATTTTGATTACAATGAGTTATGGGGTGGTGAGAGGGCAGTGATTTTAATAAAGGATTAATTATTGATACCATGATTTCTGATAAGGATTGCTTTATCATTATGATATGAAATATGGATATTCGCTCGTTAAGAATTTCCGGTTCTGGATCACTGTAGATCATTCGCCTTGGACTAATATACTATTCGAAGAAGTTGAACTAGAACTGAGTACAATCGTCCGTCTATGAGTCTAATTGGACCTTAAGCTACATTAATGATCCCAATGTCCTTGCACCGATGGTGATTAAAGCATTCCAGATCCTGGCTGCACCTACCTAGGAAGAAAACGGTAACAAGGATGCGACGTCCTTGCGCCGTACGCATATTTATTCCTTATTACGATCCCGAGTGTCTTGTCGATCTTATACACGGAGAAGATAATACGAACAGAAGAAAGGCAAATTGAATCTAAGATCCTTATAATCAATTTAAGAAAAAAAAAAAAAAAAAATTAATAGCATTTGCAATGCAAGAAAACGTCATAAGATGCATCCGAAAAAATTTGTATCCGTCATTCCATAATTATGGAGATCGAGATGAAAGTAGATGCTGTTACGTAATTTTGAATTTCCACGTTATCACTTTTCGAGATGTCTATAATCCCGGTATTATGCAATCTTTCACGGTTGACAATGCAATTCCTTATGCACTTTTACAAACCATACGATATATCGTATGTTCGTGATCCATACACGTGCAGTAACGATCACTCTCGATCATGACGATCGATTCGTCATACATCATACAGCGTTATGACAAAAATTCAATACGGTTCCATGAATTATTATCAAGAAAGCTTTTCTTATCTTCCTAAAAGAAAGTGCATCCCAGTGCATGCAACGATACCTAGTATGACCTAAAGTGATCAATGATCACAAATTCTAAGACGCTTCTCCTCGTCTATAAGAATCCATCCGTATCGGAAGAACAGAGAGTAAATAGAAGAAACCACAACTAAACGATTCCTCGCAGGGTACGTCTATCATAACTCTAATTGAATCCCACCCGGAAATTGTTTTCTCTCGCAGAAACACTCAGAGAAAGTCATACACAACGTGCATCTTTGACGTTAAAGATTTCCTCACGAGGAAGCAGCACCAAGGCATACAAGCAGCATCAGCTGCATCTTAGTATCTGACTTAACCGATCTCGATACCGATCCCGATCTCTTGGATATTTGCAGAATCACGAAGTCCTCGTTGGATTATATATATATGTATATATATATATATCGTCAATAAATATAGATCCACTAATCATATGTGATCCATGGGAATGCACTTTTTTCAACATCTACAGCCTCAAGAACATAACAGATCGGTATAACGATACCACGCCCATTTGATCGAAGGACGATCCGAGTAAATGGTCTTAATTGATATAAATGTTGATCATATATGGTCAACCGGTGTCGCAATTGATCTAATGCCAGAGGTGTGATTTTGCAAAGCAATGTCACATATCTGCACGTATCGGCTATCTGAATGGGAACCCATTGTCGCGTTCTCGGATGAAGTAAATCAAGAGATTTCTCGTGGGCGACTTGCGATGTTTGGACAATGCTTTAAACAAAAAGTATTTACATTTGGTCTACCGATTCAATTTAGAGTGGCTCGATTGTTCAGTGATACATAACAATGGAGTCTGGTGTAAAAAGAATCGTAACACTTGGACACCAGATATATTTTATTACTTTACTACGCGCTCATTGTTCTCGGAGTGAAAGAAAAATAATTGTATTTTTTTTTTTTTTTTCATTAAGGTCCATGAACTCTGCGTTATCTTTGATAAGGGATCGTGGGACTTTTAAAAGCAAAATAATGATCTGAAAAAAAAAGAAAAATACGAAAATACAAAAAAGATCAAAATTGATTGTATAAATATATAAAATATTGAGTAAAAATAAAAAAGATTTTTTATTTACCGATGTATTCAATCGATATGGAACCACGTTAAAATTCTGCTATCTCGTTACTCACCCACTGTCACGTTCTCCACGCAAGCTGATTGTGCAGTACACTTTTTGTTCTGAAAACAATAGAAAAGTTTCTATGAGCCTGGAGAAAATCTGTCTCGCACTTTCTTTTTCAATTTCAAATTTTTTTTTTTACTACAAGGTCCATAAGCTATTGTATTCGCCAAGGTCGTTTAATCATTTTCGAAGCTTTGACTCTTTCCCAAGAGACACAAGCTGTACACCTAATTCTTGCCTTATACACACACACGTATATATATATATAATGTGTAATTATAATTATAGCCACAATATCCGAGCAACTAACACGAAAGGGAACTTTGTTAGTTCAAAAACTAGTTCGCTCTGGAGAGTGTCGAGATAATTATAGTTATGGTCGTGAAAGTGCCATCGAACCCGTTCGAACTTCTCTCTGCCCGGAGCGGATCGCGATCCGTTCTGTTGAAACAAGCACACTCTACATTGCCAAGGCCAATCGAGAGCCAACAACGACCAGAGCTACAGCATTCACGATCGCCGATCACCAGACTCCTGGGACTAGTATCGACGTCTGTAGCTTCGATCTGGGTCAGTTGTGTTTGCATGACTTCGACAGGACACGTAATTAAACTATACCTACAGTATATATATATACATATAGAGACTTCTAAAGAAATTGATGCCCAAGGTATTAGGGTCAGTGTCCGCCCCGGGTCCGCAACGCCTAGATCTAAGCTCCGGCCAAGAGTAAGAGTGTCGGTGAACATATTTTTTTTTCTTTCGACGACAAAAGTTTCTTTTCCAGTAGATAAAAGAATTACGCGTAACACGAAGAATTTGAAAAAATTTACAGTCGTAGGAAAATTTTTGCAATTTTTTATTATAAATTATGAATTTCACGTAAAGATCGGATTAGACATATTTTATGGGTTTTTTTTTCCTCTCCCGATGTCCTTGATCGTTCATTCATTCTCCCTTGGGTCCTGTCACAGAGATACAGACTGGTTCTCAGCCACTAAAAATGCCGGGGAGCTTGTCTTAGGTCAAACTGAGGTCTTCTTATATATATATATATATAGTGCTTGTTATTCAAGTGAATCCATGGCAGAGTATAAAATGCTTTCACTCTCATGGAATATTTTAACTGACATAGGATGTTATCCTTTCTTCAATATATATATATATATATATATATATATATATATATATATACTTCCTTCAACAAGGTGTGGCGAATCTCTCACACCTACGCTCGCGAGTAACCACAGATATTCATAAGACTTTCATTTTAGCAACACAAGCAGATTCAAAGTGTGAATAAGTCTTGGAGGCGCCGTACAATCAATCCGCAAGCCGGTACAAAAACATTTTGTACCGTTAAATGCGATTATACAACCTGTAACGTTGTACCTGTTTTTATTATGCGCCATTTATGACGCTCATCGACGCATATGCGTATCCCAAGCCACACGTTACGCGTATATTAACCGTCCATTTGAATAGTAAAGACTTTCCAAGTCACGAGGGCTTGTCTCATTAATGATATTGATGCATCAATCAGCCAAGTGATCACTTCCTGAAGTCTTAAGAAAGTCTGATCCAGCCCGTGATCTCTGGGATCGATAAGAGCTTCCAAAAGAGACAGAGACAGAGTACCCTCTTATGTTCGAATTAATATTCTTAAATTATTCTCACGCCAATTGATAGTAATTGCGAAAGGTAAACAGGATCGATCGGTTGAAAGAAATTGAAAATTCTTACTAATCCGCAATGCACCTGTTGCACGTTACTTTGAAATCCAGTTCCACCAGGTGAAAAGGCTGCACTTGTTTATGACTATGTTACTATGCTGTATGCACGGTACTATATGTACTAATGAGATACATGCGTCCAAGAAAACGAATTTATCCGAATGAATTAGAAAATCTAATTCGAATCCATCGCTCTTGAATTAATCCAAATCGTTTCCTCGTTCGGATGTTAAAACGCTGGTAAATTCATAATCGACTTACAGTTTGATTACGTTGTTCCTCGGTGCATTATAATTTCAAATTGGACAGCCGTGTATAAATAATAACGCGATCCGTTATAACGTCCTACGTTCCATTGCAATTTCCAGCTGGTAATCCAGTATGGGATTCTAATTGCGGAACGGTATTCGCTACTTTTTATTTCACCTCTAATTCAATCACAATATGCCTAATGAATAAATAACCGTGAACAGCCACGCGGTCGTTACTTTTCAATCGACGGCAGCAAGCCGATTCATCGATTAGTAATTCGTACCGTGAAATCGAACCCTTAGGCATCATTGGGCATAAGGGTCATTTATTATATATTTTTTTTTTAATACAATGGGGTTTAACTACGACCTCGTGCCATTAGATAACGATAATCGTAAGACCTTGATACATTCGGCTTGTAATGCTTATCTGAAAGTACAAACTGCAAAGTTACATACCCGATAACGATCGATCGGTACTTTTAATTGGCTCGGGCACATACGTGAAATTAATCGGCAGCGAATTTCGAACGTTATTAAATCTATTCATTTTTATATATGTGTATAACGTATATCGGACACATTCGTAAGGATATATCGGGGACAGCCGTGATGACCGTCGCTTTGTACGTTAACGAGCCACGTGTGTTGTAACGTGGCCGATCGAGTCATTGTTAACGCATTGCTCAGCACGATTTCATATCTTTTCATCGTATCGGTATGATTGGCCGTGGCGAAAAATTGGCAAATTGTAAGGTAAAAAATCGCAAGGTACCCTAAGTAGGGTATTAAAAAATTAAAAGGGGGTTCGTAACTTTGATACTGTGCAAGAGGCGCAATTACCTGCTGGAAGAGAGTACAGCGGGCGAGTAGCAGCTTTTGCATAATTCGCTATCATAAACGAGCAGGTGATGTATTCACTCATTGTTCCCTCTTGATTGCCAAGCTGCAAAGTCGTCGTTGAACAATAAGGGAGCGTGCAAAAAATTATTAATGGAAAATATCAACAGTCCTATCCAACAGCTCTTGTCAAGTTATATTAAAAGATACGAAGTTGCCACATAAATTTTACTCGAAAATGCTTAACTTACCGTTGGCGGCACTTTAGACCACTGTGGCTACCGGTAGGTAATAGCGCTTAGTGACACTTTGCGAAGAATTCTGAATCCACGTTCAGGCAATAAAGCAACTGTCAACGCGGTAGTTAAAGTTGAGTTGCGGTACCTGGAGAACGTTGCGCAAGTCTGGGTACCCGCAGGTACCAACTACTGGATAGAGAAGTTCCTGTCGAAATACTATATATGTATATAGCATTATCTATACACAGATCGTTCCGTTTTATCACGCAGACCTAAAGACGTAATGAAACCGATATCGTTATTATTTATTTCCGAATAGATGAATTGCGGAAAAATCTTCTCATCCGTGAAAATACGCCAATTCGTTAGTCACGTTCGGTAAAACCCAGACCCTCGCATTTTAATATCTCATAATCTACTTGCCATTTTTTTTGCACGCCAGGTATATCGTTTTATTGGCATTCGAAACGACGATGTATTTCCACATAAGCACCTCAAAGAAAAAGCACAAAGAGTAATGCGGAGCATATTAAAAAATCTCAAAGTAGAACGACGATTGAAAATAATCATAAAATCGTGTCTACCTTGTACCAAATTTCATACCCAATCTGAAATGACTCTCATTGTTATCGCAAATTCCAAGACTCGTCCTGAGACACGTAACGCGGAGAAGCAACGTTCGAGATTTACCTCCGCGTACAAGAATCAACCACAAACAATGCAAATGACTCGTCATGCGAACAAGTCCAGGTTCCCATCAGCAAGCTCATTGTTAGCAGAAGGATCATCAGTGAGTGTCATTGAGGAATGAGGTCGAGCCGATGAATTAGCATTTAACAATAAAGAAGCTTAAGCAGTTTCCTCGTCCTCCCCTCAGTCCCCACCACCAACGTCATCATCCATTCTATTTATAGACCCATAAAAAAAAAGGAGCATCATCGAAAGGGAATGTAAAACTCGAACGATGACACGTCAATGTTACGGATGACCTGGTCTTCGGTATACCGTGAACTCAAGGTGTCAACAGAGAGTAACGATCAAGACAAAAGTATTGTATCTCGAGTGAACCTTGAAATTTTTATCCCGGACCTAGGTCACGTGACAGGATTGATCGGATTATCAATTGTTTGAATTTTACCTAGGACAGACCTGGGTGCCGATAAAGACCCCATTTGTCATAATGACATTTTTACGAAACGTGTACGAGGAACCAGTCAAGAGGATCGAAACGTTAGCGATAGTTATAGCCATAAATTACTAGAATGCAGTTTCGCCCCAACAAATTACCGACTGGAGTCACATTACTGCTGCAACGGTAATTGGCGCAGTGAAATACCGCTGACAGTACCACGGGTTTAACAAGTCCATTGAGGATATTTCTATTTTTTTTTTTAATTATTTTTTTTTTCGGTAGCCAGAGGAGACTAAATCAAAAGGCACTTACGAGGTTGAGTGCACTGGTTATGACCGAAGGAAGCTGATGAACGTTGTTGGCTGTGAGGAAAGAAATTAAAAAAAAAATATTGCGGAAATATTTCGTCGCTTTAGTTATCGACGACAGGTACACGTATGCAGCCTCGTGGTACGTGTGTACTTGGCTTTACACCAAAGAGCGAGAATCTCTCGGGACGTCTATCTAAACGCATGCCGTTGTCAGGGATGTAATTTACTTTCTCTCCTGGTAAAAAGCTGTCATACACGGTGATTAATCGGCCAATGGAACGACCCGCCTAAACCAATTAACAAGGCCGACTTCACTTGGACTAATTAATAACGTTCCAGCATCGCGAAACTGACTGGCGAAAAGGATCACCTTAGCGGTTAATATATAATGGATGACAGAGAACTGATCTTTAATTTTATTATACATATGACCGTGTCTGGATAATTAGTAAGATTCATTAGGAATATATACTATTAATTAACAAACGTCATCCTCTTCGTTAACGCTTCATTAAATATAAGTTTTATACACTTCAAGGATACGAATAGCTGGATACAGGCATATAACTGTATATGTCTACAGCCGGTTTTTACGGACAAAAATAGTCGTTAATTTTGAGTAGCATTCCTAGGGAATATTTTTTTTTGTTCTTCAGCCAATTTTCCCTAGAAAGGTGCTAAGAAACGCGACTTGCAGGTAGATATTTATGGATCTATGTAATATCTCTGTGTCATCCCAGCTTGTCATTGTTCATTAGGAGTCTAAGAGAATTATTGTATGATGACAATATATGTGTACGTTGAATTGACAGTATCAATCTTGTTCGTCGAGCCTGAAAGACATGGGGTCCTGCGGGACTCGTAACTCAGATATTGAAACTGTTGGTACGACTGGTCGCGGGTGGACCTGGATAATTTTTTCAAGATCCCAGGTAACCCTGACAGCGTCTATTAATCAGTGACACATCGACTGGTCTTCCCGTTTGATTATATCCCTGTTCAATTACGACCATTTATCTTGGTCCAGGTGGTAGCCTATTCAGGCATCGGTAAAACGATCCTCGAGTGGATCCTTGATTTTTCCAAGTTACGAAAAACCCTATAACGTACAGCGTACACGATTTAACGCTACTTGCAAAGGGTAAACTGGTCCTCGTGAATATTAATGACGCTATCATTTTGCGATCAAGGTGTCTGCCTACGTACAGTGCTTAACCACTGAGCTGAACTATGCTATAGTCTCACCGGCATAACTTCTTTGTTTCAGACGGAGCGCCGGTTCCCGAGGACGCAGTCGGTCACGAGGTGAGAAAAATGATGAGAAATAACGATGGGAAGATTTTACGCAAGAGTCTCGCTATACCAGATTGTTCTACGTGAATAGCTTCGAGGAAGTATTAAAGCGGCGTTTCTACCGAGAATCGTAAATACTGAAAGGATTTCAAGTTCTTCCTGACATACCATAGGGACCCTTTGCACTATGTAGGAACATTCCTATGGAATCTAGAAACCTGGAGGAATTCAAAAACTTTAATAACAAAAAGTTAATTCCATCGTGTCTATAAAACCTTGCCAGTGGAATCCTTTGGTACAGTGTGAAGGAAGCTTTAGCCATGAAGTACCGTTCATGCGGAACGTCGTAACGAGATTATAGACTTTAGAGCATAGCGAAATTATCCAGGGCAGTCATGATTTCGTGCACGGAATTAATAAAAAGAAATTATATAAAAAAATAATAATAATAAACGATCACCAGATCGAGCGGTAAATCACAGTCGTAAATAAATCCTCTGGGGTCATGTATTAATTTCTCATAACTTAATATAATAAACGTTCGGTAAATCGATCTGGTGCTAATCTTATTCTCGAATGTTTCATCGAAGAAAATCACTAGGATCTAGGGAAATTATTCAATACTTTTGCACTAAAGTTTTAACTCCAAGGGAAACCCGTTTCCCTCCGAGCTACCACGTTCGTGTCACAACTCAATGCTACGTATCTATCCTATACCTAACCTAACCTAATCGCAAGATGATGATTTGCCTGTACAAAACTCTATACCGTATTTCACGATTGAAGTAATGCAGACACCGACTGATTGCCCCTAATTCACATATAATTTGTACCAAGAAATAACGTTCGACTTTAATAGTCCCAGCAAACGCGCTCTTACGTATATTAATGTAATAATCAACAAAACACACTTAACCAAGCATCCCTCGTAAAATATGATAGTACCAATCAACGTCACCCGACGATTGAACGAATTACGAATAAATTTGCAGGGGCAAAAAAAAATAATAAAATTTTCAACCAAAAGTCACTTTCGCTCGTTAAATAACGAAATAACACAGACCAAATGTCGCCTGTGATTAATATCGAACGTACCATATGACGTCAGTCAATTAACCAGATAACCAAACGAAACGACATTCCTTATCCCTTCCACGTTTTATACCCTTCCTTATCTCCTCGTGCTTTTCTTTCAGTCTAAGCATGAAAACTGTCATCCCCTTTATAAGATCAACTAAGCAGAAAACCTTGATTTATCACCAGCGCGACATGCGTCTGGCTTCGGGCTGGATAGTCGATGCCAAAACGATTTATGGAGGGTCGGCCTGAATACCGAACTGATACGCGAGCATATTGAGACACGCGAAAAAGTAATGGGAAGTAGATACCAGCTAGTACTAGTCAGCCAGTGGTGAATGATCTGATAGTTATTAGGCACAGGATATAGCCACGTAGAATAGACACCTGCCGCAGGTACCCAAATATCACGAGTGTCCAGCGGTGTGGTGTTCTAGTTCGAAAGGTGCTTTCACAATGGGCCACATGCCTATTTGAATAACGGATACCGCAGTGGTGGGTTCGCAAAGTACTATAGGTTACGGTTATAAAATATTTCTCGTACACACTGTACCGCTTTGACATATCGGTAACAATGCTAGGCGTGTCTTGGACTGTGTTGCAATTGATCTCTGTATTATTATCGGTACAGTTAGGAGTGCGCGAATGCGTGTATACGCGTATTCATATATGTTCGCCAGGTTAGGATACACGAAGATGCCTTAAATGTCAAGGCGAGTAGAAGTCTAGGGTAGATCGTTTCGAACTGCTCCTCTCGCCGAGATCATTACTCGAAGAGTCCATTGCTTAACGGGGATTCGGATAAGATTTATCTTAAATTATATTATCAGCTGATTTATTTTTTTTTTCAACGTGACTCTTCCTCTTTGCAGGATTCCGTAGCATCAGCTTCCGAGATCGACGGAGACGAATATGATGACTCGGACATGTATATGGAGCCTGACGGTGCTGAGACGGCACACGAGGAAGACGCTGGTCCAGCGGATGCTGCGGCAGAACCGAAGGAAGTCAAAGCTACGGAAGATGGAGATGAGATAAATTCCGAGGAGAAAGATGAAAAATCGGACAAGACTGCCCAGCAAGGAGATCTGAGTGACAAGAGTCTGGAAACCGAGAGTCAAAATTTCTTCCCCTCGTTCGCTGAGCTCTTCACTAATCACAGATTGCCGATCGACGAGCAACAGCAACAGCAACATTACAGACCCAACAGATTCCTAGGATACTTTCAGCGGGACCGCAATGCTTATCAAACCGCAGCTTCCGATAATAACGAAAATAATAATAATGACAAGCCTCATCCCCTTCTTGGTTCCGGAAACTTTGGCGTCATACGCGGCGGCACTTACTACCCTGAAGAGAAGGAGAATGACGAATACACAGTGGACGAGACCCTTTACAGCCCTTATTACCACGGGGCGAATACACGTGGCAGATCTAATTATTATAGAAATCCAAAACCGCAGCCCGTGAGGGGTGGAGACTTTTTTGCGAATTTCCGTGATTTCGCGGATATCACGGCACCCCCGAAATCCAGTTTCTCTCATCTGTCCGTCGTGTATGCCAATAAGAATGGTACCAGGGGTCGCATCACGGAGCCAAGAAACATCATAGAGACTCTGAGGATGCTGGAGGAGGAGTCCGAGATGACGACCACCGAGGTGCCCCAGAAGAAGCTGAGCAACGGAAAGCGGAAGCTGCTCAAGATGAAAAAGTATCAGGAAGACAAAGCAAGGAAGTCACGTGTCACGGTCGAGCCCTTGCTTGCGCTGAGCTGAGCGTCCTGTAGGGTGGAGCTAGGGTAAAGCTGGGTCATCGCTTCGGGACACTTCCCACAGAATCTGGCCCTCAGATCAGAACCAAAGTCTGACGCGACATCGTCCTACGAAGACACAGAGACCGAAATTTCGACACAGAACTCGGCCGGAAACGTGCGAGGGATACGAGAAACGACACGGGCGTCACGAGAACGCTTGGCGACGCTATTCCATTTGCAAAATAATTCGCGCACCTGTGACATTTCGCGTATGACGCGAATGTGTAACGAGGACACGGAATATTCTTGGCTAATTTCACGATTTCGTAATTACCATATATGCATGGATACTCTCGCGCTTGTAGGTGTATTGTCATGTTTGTTTTTTTTTTATCGAACCATTTTTACTCCAATTGTTGTCTTTTTCGTATTGAGCAAGTGAATTTTTTTGCGATTACTGCCAATTCGCTATTCTTGGCATTTTCTTACGCTGAATTAGTAATTGATCTTACGCGCACTTTAATATATTGCAAAATTATTTATAACAGAGTCGTGTACGCTTTCTTTTAGCGGGATATCAATTATTACACTGGTTCATTGTTTAATTAACCTCAATTAATTTTTCGGATGATTTAATTCGACAGATCGTTCTTGGGAAATTCTTAAACGCTCGATATCTCTATAGACTCGCCAGAAAAACTTTATTGAACCGCAGCAAAGAAAACCTGGCCACATTAATTATTCGCGAATCATCGAAAAGTATGTGAAAAAAAGTAAAAAAAAAACAGAAACACAGAGTACAGTCTTATCATGCTGGAAATTATTGTACTTGAATTCCAGCAGGACGAGATCAATGATCTTGTACGAAATCTACGACAAAGTTGCGCTTCGATCGTATTAAAAAAAAAAAGAAGATAAAACTCTCAACCTTGTCGCGGATTTCGAAAAATTGTTATATTATTTGTTGTTGACTATTGTAGCATGAAGTAGGCTTACTAAAAAAAGAAACGCCCATTTAAAAATATCTATCCTAGAAAAATTGTGTGCTCCGTTCTTTTCCCCCACCTCTGGGGCACGAAAAAAAAAAAATGAATAAACTATATATTTTTTTTTTAAATCTACTCGATCCTAAATTCATTCCTCGTCATTGAATTTCTCTCCTCAGATTCTACACTGTCAACCATTGAAATTCTACACTCAGTAAGTATGAAAATGAAAAAATTACGAAAAACAATGATCGTCCCGAAATTTCTATTCACTTCATACTCTTTCTCATAGCTGTTATCATCTTTCCAATTCCTTCGTGGATATCGCTGTACGTCCCTTTATACATCCAGGCAGGCGTACTAAAGACATTGTGCTTCTTGCAACGAGTGAATTGCCTCACGTCCTTCATCTCGATCTTCGCACCCATTTTCTTAACCTTCGGTATGGCTGCAGCGTACGGCCACATTTCCTTTGGTTCTAAAGTCGAAACGGATCGGTTAACAGCGCACAGTCATTTCCATTTCACATTGGCTTTCAGTGAGGAATTTAGAGAAAAAGACCAAAAAAACTGACTATCCTTGCCAAGAGTGATTTTCACTCCTTGAAGAACCTTCGCTACGAGTACCGCGGCGATGCAAATAGTGCCGATTGGTTTCTTATCGCAATTGAATTCCTCAATGACCCTCTCGAGATCCGGCAGGACCGTGCACTCCTCCCCTTTCGACGCGAAGTCGCTCCTGGTAATTAAAATAGGCTCGAGTTGATTTTCATAGCTAATTAATCAGCGGTCAAAAATATCGCGATAAACTGACAAGGTTCTTGCTGCACCGAAACCACCTGGGATTATCAGTGCATCTGCTTCGCAGGACTTGCACTCGCATAGGGAACTGATTTTTGATCTTGCTAATCGTGCCCCCTCCACCAAGGCATTTCTTGGCACTCCACACGAATCTAGTTCCTTGGTGAAATGATTGGTCACTCCGCATATGTCAATGTTAGGAGCAAAGAATTTTAGTTTGAGATCTTTTTGACAGCAATGAATAGTGGCAGAAATGGATTCGGATATTTCTGTGCCATCGAGTGTACCGCAGCCGCAGAGGATCTAGAATTTTGGATTTATAGATTTTTTATCGATCATAATAATTCGTACTTTTGTATTTCAATCGTTATTCACTATCGCGACAGTCTGCTGCTTGCATTCGTTTCTTCGGGACTCTTTCTTTCCACTGAGAGTAACGCTGGAATGGAGGTTACATGATATTGCCGAAAATCTGTACGGACCTGTTCGCAGGATCGGTACGATCCTCGATCGTAACATGATCTATCTCGTGATATATTAATAATTCGTAAAATACCATAAGTACGTATAATTTAATTGTTTACTAAGAATTTTGACGTAAACGACCGTAAAAGACCTATTCAAACTGTTACTCTTTTGTCATCTCGTGTACGTGACTTTTATGGAAGCTCATAAACAAAAACTTTGTCAATCATCGATTTTCAGTCGAAAATAATCTGTTTTAGCTACGGTATCAAAGTCAGACAAGCAGCTTCCTCGTTTAGTCAAGAGAGTGCAGGAGTGTAAGCAATTACCAGTAGCGCCTCCATCCGTGACACTACGAACACTGAATATCAGTCGGTAACCCTTGGGTTCATGTCCGTGCTACTATCGCTAAACCCATGGTAAACCCATAAACCAATGGACGTATGAAACGGAAAGAGACTGCAGGTTCTACCCGCGCTTAAATAAACATCGGCAAGGTAGGTTCAACTTTCTTTATGGCTCGTATAACCTTTATTGTGCTCTAGGAGCAATTTTCGCTCAGACTATGAATACGAAACACATAATGGTTCACGAGGAGGATCTTGGCGGAAGTGGAGGAGGATGCTGGTTTTCAGATTTAACAACCAAGAAGGGGAGGGTCAACATGTACAGCTGAATAAATCACGATGGTTTATTGCAAAATAGTGAACGTCATGATTCTTAGACGATTAATAACATATCGTATATATATATATATACACGCATAACTAAATATACATGATAAATAAATAAAGCCAAAATATTCATTACATTTGATCTTATCATCCTGAGACAAGGGCAGTGAAATATTCGAGAGTAACGTGTTTGTCACTGAAACTCTCGACAAGTGGAAACCCTCCCTGAGAGATATATCGCTGTGAATTTATATCAGACACAGTGAAAGGCGACAATAAGCCAGGAACATAATGCGAACAATAAGACATCCGTACGCATGAACCAGGAGATGACGAGCCACTTTGCCTTCTACGACCTCTTGAAATCCTGAGAGGGAATTTTGTCAGGATCTACAAGATTCGTAATATTCCAAGCAGTAAACGCGTCCGAGATACGAGGTTCTCTGCGCGAAATGTGCTTAAGCGGAAGCAGCAACGCGGTTCGCGTTTAGTTATCGTTCCCTAAGCAGAGTCTGAACTCTCGATATAGAATTCCGAATTTCGTTATCTTTGATCACAATTGCAGAACTCGAAATCCCACAAGCGTAACGTTGCACTGCTATCGGGAACTCTGTTTTTTTTTTTTTCAATGCACCAACACAACTTTCGGTAACTGATAAGACGATACAGAACGTTAAAGCAGCTCCTGCCTTATTTTTTTTAACGGCAAATAGAGTCACTTCCCAGTACATAGGGGGATGAAAAATTTTTTCATCCCTTGAATGGCACTGGGTTAAGAGGGGCATGTCGAGAAACAGGACATTTATCTCAGAGCTCGTACAACATAACCCCACTTTATTCTAATTATCAGCCGAAGACGAACGCACCCCCGAGTACCGTTGAGCATGTCACCTCCTGAATCCCGTACAAGGTACGCAAGGCTTAACCATAATCTTATGTAAATCTGTAACCCTTATGCCTAGCAGACCCTTATACGTATCCAAGAGGAAAGCGTAGAGAGGCGTAGGGGTTAGTTCTCATGTTACGACGAAAAGGGACAGAGCGACGTCGGTATGAGGGGGTTGAACGGGGTTATATGAATGTTAAAATAAGTTTGAAATTGTCGCGGACAAGTTCAGCCCCCTGGGAGGCCGTCGAGTAATTCCGCAACGGTGGCAGTTTCAGCCCTTGGGCGAGCTTGCATTGGCGTGTGATGCATGTGATTTAACATACTCCCCACCATTGGACAAGCCGCGTTCTTATGTTGCTGTTTCTCATGCATGTGTATATATGTATATATTGTACCAAACTGTACCTACCCTTGGACAATAGTGACAGAAGTAACAAGATATGTCGTATTTCATTGCTGCGAAAGTTTAAATCACGCGAATGACGTGCGGAGTTAGGGGTGAGCGGAGGTTAGCGAGGATGGATTTGGACCCGGTTAAAGGGGGTTGGAGTGTTCGCCACCTGGGAGGCGGTCGCTGCCGGGGTAAATGCGATGTGATGCGAGTAACTGAGTGGCTAATTGAATGAGGTGTCTCCCAGGAGCGCCAATCTCGCTGCGTGTCACACGTCAGAACTCGCGTGGGACGAAACTCCGTTGGTACGAAATGATTGCAGGTGTGCCAATTTCATGGCTAAAATGACGGCGGGTTGATGTCTAGAATCATGACGGAACAACGGCTGAATGGGACATGCGAATTTGTATTGGCGCGGGTGAAAAGGAGGGATGAGTTAGACAGACAACTTGTCAGTAGCTGTGTACAAATTGTGTATCCGTCATAACGAAATCTGCTCGGGTCATTAATAACCCATTGGAAATGACGGGATATTCGTGACGATGTACGAAAACCAGTGGGATATCGTAAAAAAGAATCATTTGTCATGGGATCTGAGCCTCGCTGATTGGTTCTTGAGCCACGTCATATTTTCCCCTATGAAATATACGAGTTAGGAAGATTCACGTGTACGCCGTACGGGGGCGTCACATACGTCAGGTTTGGGGTTGGTTTTGGTCTATCTAGAAGATTTTGAATTTTTTTCAAAATTAATTTTTTATTTTGAGTTATACAAGTAGCATAACCATAGTGGTACGTGCATGGTAGCGATATGGTGTAGTTACTTACGTCAGCAGTTTTCTCGAAAAACCTTACCTTCCCCTATTTCCATTTTCTACTCTCTTGCTGGAACTGTTGGCAACATTTGAAGTCACGCAATCCGATCAGTAAGAGGAGACTGTTTATGCATTCTTGACGCGAAGGCAATCCTTGGATTGTGGCTGTTGGTTCTATGGGCGGCAGCCAGCCGAAGTAGAAAGAACCGTGCGAGCCAGACAAGAGAACAATTACCCGCCGTCAGACGTCTGACCTGTGAGGGTGTTGCGAGGTGAATCAAAACTAGGATCTACTACGAGCCACTTATCCTTGTCAGTGGCAGCCATTTTTTCGAATCTGATAACATAAGCCAAAACTACTATTCCCCTATGGTGAATATAATATAAATAGACTGGGGATGCTTTCGATGTCGTGTCAAAAGACACGTGTGAAATTTTGCAAAATTCACGCATGGGATGTACTATGATCGAAGCATTCAGAATAGAAAATCGAGCGTCGAGTAATAAGATTCTTAAAAGGGGCAGCTGGTGTCCACGGGGTAGCCCACCCAGTTAAACGAGTTACGACGTCATAAATGTTTCCCACATGATCTCCGTACCAAACGGGAATCCACGAGTCCGGTCCGATATGAAAATAACGTGGATTGCATTATTAACCTCCATCTCCACATATGTTTTAATGAGCAGTGCGTGTACGATGGTGCTCATTTTTTTTCCATTCCTACATCCTATATGAAAATCCTATATGTAAAATCTACATCCCTTATTTTTTTTTTAAATTTCACTCATGAAAAAAATTCCCTTAAAAACCTTATAAAATGGATATTTAAAAATCACACTAACTACACGTGATGTACGATCGACAGATGCCAGCATATTGTATTAATATAAAGCGGAGGCAAAAGTTGAAAAACTAAAATTGTTCTATGAGAATTTTACGACGCGTCGAAAAGACTCGAGGAGCATTTTAAAAGGGTGCAGTAAAAATACGGGGTGACCACCCCTGACAGTGCGATGAGCTTGGAAATGGCAGTGAGATGATTTTTCCGGGCAGAAAGAGCGAAAGAGCATAGGGAGGATATTGCGGGAGGGGTTGGAGGGGGGACTGATCCCGAGGGAATGCGGTCGAGTCGAGTTGCTACCGGGGGCAGGAAGGCACTACTCGGACGAGCTGCTCTCCAGCCCTCATTTTCTATCTTACTCTCTCTTTCAAATTCTCCCTCCTCTCTCTCTCTCTCTCTCTCTCTCTCTCTCTCTCTCTCTCTCTCTCTCTCTCTCTCTCTCTCTCGCTCTCTCACTCCTATACCCACATCCTCTTCCGCTTCTCTCATGGCAGATCGCTTCTCTAATTTTCAGCGCGATCAAACATTATTTTCTGCCCCCCTTCATGCCGCGCTATGCTTTTTACTTCTGGCGAAGCTCAGAAACAAGTTTCACGTAACTGATATTGGGAAGTTTTCCGTTTCGCGGGGATAACTTTTAGACCTGGATTTCGTTTCTTATACTTGACCCCTACCTTATATTCCTTGCCCTGGTTCCGCACCCTCTGATCTCCGTCGTGCTTGGACGAAGAGAAAAAATAGCGGATGGAAGAATAGTTGCGAAACACGCAGCGTCCGCTTTGGTTAACGTTTGTAGACAATTGGCCGTGACATAGAATAACGATCAGGGGAACAAACTGGATGAAAAAAAAAAAATGAACAAAATTCCTCTAATAGTTTTGGGAAAGCTTTCACCTTTATATCGCTGTGTACCTTATCCATTATATATATATATTTTTTCCATACACACCCAACTGGCCTAAATTCCATAATCATCTACCACACGTACCATATGCATACATGTGTAATATGTGATTTTTTTTAACATGGAAAATTGTTCTCTAGAGATACCAGGAAACGACAGCCAACCCTACTTTCAGTTTAATACGATAAACCGGCATAACGCGAGTGCCTATCTCCCCTACAGATTTTTACCGAACAGCAACGTGAATTGGGTCGTAGGGAAAATAATTTTGAGTTGAAGCCATAGGGAATCCTGGTGAATCACCTGCAGACCAATCAGAAGCTGCGCCTTGATAAATTACAAGTTAATAAAGCCTCCCCTCTATTAAGCTACATCGAAGGGGCAATGTGACAGCTGATAATGAGATGTATATGTCAGTCTCTACGACACCTCCCCCTATACATCGAGCACCGTAGGTGACTACGATAATTAATAGTATCTCCGTATGCTCCAGTCAGTCTAATTAATTTCTTAAACGAGTTTGCATGAAATTATCGTTCACCCGTGAGCCATCTTGATATCAGTCACTGTGCTACGGTACGAGCCATTTACATTCCTAATGTCCTAATACCGATTGCCCTGTGACATCTGTTTCAGGGTGATAGCTTTTTTCATTTTTCAAAAAAAAAAAAAATTTTTAATTAGATTCACATATAATTTTTGAAAACATCTCACGAGGAGCTCGTCTACCATATTCGTCTTTACGGTCCGGCATAGTGCCATTAAAATCTCCGTAAAGTTGATCTTGCCTGAATAAATGAATAAATGAGTGAAAACCGGGAACAGGGATGGGTTATTCGGGATGTAACTCGCGGAGGTTTTAAGGGTGGAAAGGTGAGCCGACATTGAGGCATAAAGTGGTTTATACCACCACTCAAGTATTAAGACTCTCGCTCTCTCGAAACAATACTGCCGTGAAATCTGTCCTCGGTGGCAGCTAAAGATTAACATTTCAAGAGACTTCCCCGGCTGAAACTGGTTTCCGTATATTTTTTTTTTTTTTGAAGTCATCCAGATATGCTATTCATAACACGCCTGAAATTAATAACTTAGCATCGGAATCTCTTTAAAATTTAGATTGGGCTTTTTGGCACTCGAAGCTGTGAATTTACTTAGGTATCCATTGATCGTACCGAAGACAATATTTTGGAAATACTTGTCACGTGAATTTACGGGATAAGTATAATAGATGAAAAAAATTTCTAACAGACAAGAACATTGTGACTATTTAACTTAGAACTGAGATGACCCGGCTAAAGAGTTTTATTGTATTTCTTTCTTTTTTTTTTTTTATTAACAAGTCCAAGCTGTCCCCAAGAGGGTGGAAAAGTTGGCGAGTTTTTTTTTCTGCGAGACTTTTGTTAATGTTCGGAATTAACGGAGTAAGGAGACTTTAAGTCATAAGGCCTCACGGGAGCTCCAGGTTCGACGCTAAGTTTCACGATTCTTTATTTCTTTATCAACTTCACCTCCAAGCACCACCCCCTTTCCCACCCACCCTCTGTCCCTCACCCCAATTTTCTTCCTCTTCTTCTTCCTTCTTCTTGGTACTCCTCTGTCCCACCTCTCTACCGGTAGCTGTACCTTTATTCCAGCATCCCTACGCTTACTCTCATCCCTTCTTCGCACAGAACCACCCCAACCGTTTCTCCTCGCTACACCACCAGCCCATAATTACTTTGTTCGACACAATTTTCTCATTTTTTTCCATTTTACACGGACACCCTATCCACTTTGTGAAACAGGTGAATTCTTAAGCGAGACCAGTGCTCTCTATTGGCGGAGAAGTCAAACTTCGGATCATGAAAAATGCATTAGACTGCTGGCAAAAAATGAGATTTTACAATGACAGAAAATTTTTGCTTTGGATTGTACTTGGTAGTGAGTTACAATGAGAAACTTTGCTTGGAAATGTAAATGATCTTATTGTTTGGAAATCGATTTGGTGGCTACTAATTAGGCAGGTGTAGTGCCTGAACACATTTCCAGGCACGCGTTACGCATAATGCAACATGATTGCATCGTGTACCTAGGAACATATGATTATCGTGGCGATGCACGTACGCGGCCAACTAACGTATCCACGTGTGCTGGAGTACATATGTGTCGAAGAGCGGGATGCTGGTATGTGCTCTCGTGTAACTAATCAACCGGATGTCGAGCCAAATCGACCACTTGCCGTGACCCACGTCGGACTTTCCGACAGGAGAAATCCTGGCCGTAGAAATTTGCCATAGAAATGTCCAAAAGTCAAAAAAGTGAAGCTTTCGGTGGAATGAACTGTGAGGCAAAAAGATTGGTAGTCGATTTTGATTAAATAGTAAAAAGTGTCAAAATAGCAGAAGACATGACTCAAATCTGTAAACTAGTAGAAAAATAGGAATGGAGTGCAGAAATGTTGCTAAAATTTTTCATTAAAAAATTGAAAATTAGGTTACGATATTTATGTTAAGATCACCGAGTACCAACGTGACCGATATAAAATTCGCTTCTTCTCGAGACTTCCCTGGCTAAAGCATGATTATGACCGCTTCCGGAATTCAAGGGGGAAAGGCAGGATTACGTTCAATCTCCTGGCGCTATCCTCGTTCTGTAAGGGTGCTTGCTAGTAGATTTTTTTTTATCACCCAGTACATCCAGCCTGCAGTGTAACCCATAAATTTCGGTAACCGATGGCATTTTTTCGCGCTTTCGCTACCGACCGTGATATAACGGGCCGATTACTCGGTGCAGCTGTAATTTTTCCTGAAATAATGAAACGCTCCGCTCAGGACGTCATGAGAGAATGAAGAAGCGAAGGATGAGAAGAGGCCGACCGAAGGGTCAAACGGATATAAAGGTGATAAAAAATATTTCAACTGTAACATATAAGTCGTGCGACTATTTTTCGAAAAGTGAACGAAAATTATATAGCAAAAGACGAAGAGGCGAGACATTAATATCAACAGTAAAATTATTTCGGGTGAAAATAAAATCTCATTACATTTTATATGCATCACGCATTCATTAACGCACGCGATTCTCCATAGTATCGTTAAATAAAAATATGTGATTTTTAAGGACCCCTAAAACAATTGAGGCAGACCATACGTATTAGAATATTTTAAAGATTACGAAGTCACCGGTCAAATTCATAGCAGGGTCGAGAGTTTGACTCTCGCTTATGGGAAATTGAATGAAAAATCGTCAACCGTATCCGGTAATGAGGCAAAAATTGAGACAGCTTTATTAAGTTGAGGGAAGTTACCCTGATTAAGTTACAACCCGGCCCCTCGAGTGAACCCCAAAGTCACCCTCGTTTCTAATTTTATTTATTACTCAATTTAAAAAAATCGATCTCGTCCGCGGTTCGTGTTATTCGCCCGTAACCGATAAACGAACCTTAAGCATCTCAAATTCACATTCGCGCATCCGAACCCTGGAGCTTAACCCTTTCGAAATTTGATATAAATCATAGATAACCTGATAATATATAAAATCCGACGAAATTATTCGTTTAATAGAATAATACATAACTTATAGAGTCTTTCGAAATTCAATTTATAAAATTGTCTACAAGCCCCTATTAAGCTACCCCAATCAGCCCTGTCGATGAGTAGACTTCGTTCTTAGACTGTTCTATGTATGTTCGCTATGCTCACGATGAGACGCCTGATTCCGTATAACAAGTCGCTAACTAGGAGGGCATAACAGGGGGTTGGGGATCCGCTAACCAGGTTAACTTAACCCGATTAACCGAAGACTAAGGGCTGACTTGTCTGGAGGGTGAATAGAGAGCCAGGCAGAGAAGGTGTAGACTGTGGAGGTTCAGGGGTGGTAAATAGCTGCGCTGTCAGCCTCTTCATTTTTAATTAATTAACGATCAATTTGCACGCGAAACGCGCCCTCGGAATTTCAATGCCTCGTCTGACGCGCTAAGCAGGTAACTACTTTCGGAGACAAAAAAAATTTACAAGAAAGCCCAGTAACTTGGTCTAGCGTGAAAATGACATGTAAACGATTCCTGAGGATTAAGGGACCTCAGCTACAAAATTTGTCTTGATGAAACAGCAATGGCTATACGTATATAGGTAAGGGAAGATTGGATCCTTACTTTACTGTGCAGTTAGTCAGTGCCTCATGCCTGGATTGCAAAATTAGTCCAAAAGTGTCATCCCCCAAAATATATCCTGGGAGCACGAGATCCCCTCAAGTGCTACCAACCGTACATTCCCGAGGCCTTGAAGGACTTTATCATCCATTCAAGACCAAGCAGCAATCGAATTTCAAAACTTAACCCGAGCCGGAAATTGCGGCCAAGTACCATGAGCCTTGAACCCAATCTAAGGTTGGACTGGAATAAACACGTGCAGTGTCGAAGAATCTTAAAATTATTATGATACCAGTTTCATATTTGAAAGAAAAAAAAAGCCGAGCTAAAATTGAAAAGTGGACCAAAGCCAAGTTGTCCATTTATTCAGGCCGCTGAGTTACATGTATGTTTAACCCGAGTAGGTATTCGCGGCTGTTCCTGTGCCAGGGTAATAAAACATTTCGCGTGCGAGGGTATAATTGTCGGGGTTGGGCCCGCGCGCGGGTTATACGGAGCTGGAGGGCATGGCGGTCGGGGTATAGTCTAGGTTTAGGGGCCCCGGGGGGCACCGCGCCCCCTTTTTCATCCTGTAGTTATTTATCGCCTTGTTTCCCGTGCGCTCGCAGCTCGCGCACCCCTACTGGCTAGATGTAGTGGCAGTTCTGAACGGACCTTCGTCAAGTCGGCCAGGGAGTCGCTCCCGACCCCGAATCAAGAATCGCCCCAACTCGCCTGTTTCGTTTCTCCCCATCCCCATCGAGCAAGACCAGGAGCTCCAGCATCGCCACGAGTATCGCCAGAAGTATTACTGGGGTATCTAACCAGCATCGCCACTACCATGAAAACAGTCGATACGAGGACCCCCAGACTCTCGTCTTCCCATCCGGCAACTTTAATTCGACTTCTAACGCAGTTTTGCATCCGATCCGGACCAGCTTCGTTTCCCAGAGCACATGGATTTTCATGGTGCCAGAATCGAATCATAGTAGCATTCTTGATTCGAGTACTCGGGAGGAACGGCGCTAACCTAGGATTCACGAATCACTCGATTCTCACTGATAGAACATGCCTGACAGGAGACTGACGGGACCAGCATTGGGAAACGCGTTCACCGGCACCAGCATCAGCAGCACCAGTTCTGTCGAGAGGGTTCAGTATTCTAGCTATGTAAGTGACACATTGACGGGAGCTGACCGCTGGCTGGCAGCTCTGACCACCTCCCAGGGGTAGCTAGTTACCGCATGATTGGCCCTCCATTACCATACTATGCTCCCTTGTCCAGGAGCCTAGGTCTACGAGCTGATCTATCCAGCGCCTTCGATAGAGGGACAGGACTTTTGGAGAAAGAGACAAAGGCGTTTCTTTAATCCCGTGGGAAGATTCCTTGTCGATTTGGCGCTTTTTTCACCCCATCACCATCAGGAGTTTATATACAGTAAAATACCCTTACCAATGGGCGGCAGACCTTCCGTCCGTCTCTATTCTTTCTGTACAGGGTAAAATACCTTTTTCACCCTTACTGCATATACCGAGCTCTCTAGCAGGTATATGCTCGAGCACTGAACACTGTTATCCATACGGGGTCAGAGTTCATTCCGGACAAAGTACGAACGAGGTCGAATGACTCAAAGGTTTTTGCAGGGACCTTATCTCGACGACGGATTAAACCCTCTTGCAAGGGTCGCCTCGACGAGGAGAAGCCACTAGCAATTGAACAGATAGAGACGATGCGAACCTACTCCTACTCAGTGATACCAACTCCTAGGTAGACATGTGTGGGAGTGCACTCGCTTAATTACACCGGATCCCTCGTGGGAGGCCGTTGAGGCTGAAGCGACCTTACCCTCCTCCGACATCCTCTCGTTCCCGGCACTCACTCTCCTCACGTGACGTCTGCAACCCCACCGAACGTATCGCATCTCCGCGCTGAGATTTCGAAAGCTGCCGGCACTGGATGCTGCGCAAATCTCCTGGGGAGCTTATATGCTAGCCGGTTCTATCTGACTGCACCAATTGCATCGGTAAGGAACCAAACCGAACGAACGAACGGGACGAGTTAATCAGACTCATTAGAAACTCTACCGAGTCCTTCGGCTACGTAAACACGTACCCAAGGATATACGGAGTCACCATGGAATAGTTTATGGTTACTTACGAGAGAGCTGGGTAGGAGTTTACTTGCTCCGGTATCACGAACTGAAGTTTTTAACTATTGCGTAAGGGACGCGTGTCACGGGACACGCGTGACCGACAATAAATGTCAGTTTAGCAAGGGGAACCTAGCGACGTTATCAAGCATTTCGTGTCGCATCGGACAACTCCATAGGCTAGCCTACGGGGTAGTTGAGCAGCACTCGATTCTACCGTAGGTATCCCTACGCGTACTGGTATACTTAGTTAATTAGTATCGATCGCGTAATTGGATTGACCTACGCTCGAGCATCGAGCTGGCCGATTCTAGCCGCATTTATCATTCCGACGCCTGTTAGTGGCGCGGGGGGTCCTGCCGCGGTCTAATCTCGGGCCCATAAATAAGATAACAATTTTTCATCCATCGCTGACGAGGGGTTGCGAGAGCCTCGGCCTTCCGGGGTTTCAGCGTCGCGCGGATTTTTCGTCTCTTTTTTTTTTACGTTTACCTTCGGGGACTCTGCCTCCCTTCCTCTCGCTCGCGCACGACTGACGAAGTGAGCGATTCGACGGTGGGGGGAAAAGATGAGGGGGAGGGGATGGGTGGAAAACTGAGAAAGTTTGTAACCCTCGTTACCCGGTATCGAATTCCAATTAGATGACGATCGCATTTCTCGCGGTAAAGTACCGAAGACGTTTTTATGTTGCTGAAACTAGCGAGTCTAACCTACCGGCAGCTTCGCGATCCTCAGGGACGAATCAGATGACGACTGATTCGTTACTTTTAAAAATTTTCCATTACTCTATATTCGCCAATGAATTTTTTGAGAATTTTAAAGACCTTTGTTTTTTGGAGTGGTTTGATAAGAAAAAATTATCTACGTATCAGGGTATCTAGTGTATCTAATTTTCTGGTCTGACGCCGATCTTGTGTTAGAGTGTTTAAAGTGTCTAATGAGTGGTCTATTAAGCCTGATTGCCACCATATATAAGGGCTGCTTTAACGGCAGAAAAAAAGGGTTCGAAGACTCTTAACATTATCTGTAAATAAAAAAAAAGTGTTATCGCACCTCGTCACGCGTGGGATGTCGGTATTTTTTTGTTTCAATGGAATCGACGAGGCGTAAACGATAGGCATCTATGACACCGGCCCTTCTCTTTAACCCTTTTAACCCGGGTGCGGCGAATGCTAATTCTCCCTACGTTTCCCATGCTAACTCACTGACAATCAGTATGTCGGGTCTCCTGTACCTAACAGCTACCAATTACACATCTGTTCACGTAGGTTTTTAGGAAAATTGAAATATATCCCTGGCATCGAGAGCAAGGGTGTCTCGTTTTCGGATTAAATAAAAAAATTTCGAATACCAGGAATCGCGTATACGCATAAGTAGTATACTACAGCATCATGGATAAGGATTTATTTGCACTTGTATTTGGCGACATTGCGAATTGTTAAGGGTCGTGCAAAAAGAGTGTAACTCAATAGGTGAATATCGAAGTCAGCGAATCCTCTCGAGAGGTTTCAAAAGCTACGCTATGCACCTCGTGACGCTGTTACCGTAGAAGGAGGATGCCGAGGAGGAGGTTACACTAGCTGGAGGATGCACTCGAATGGGTTCAGCGACAAAGAGCAAGATCAGTGTGACTCTCGGTACTCCCTCGAGTAGAGACTCAGAATTCACATGTGGTTCTCACCTTTGGAATCGTACTCGATATCCAGCCTGGTTAATAAGAATCGAACCACCCTATATAATCTAGCTGATATAAGGACACTCGTCAAAATTCGATTACCGACCCTTAATCGACCCCTTGTCAGTATCATACATTAACTAGCTCCTCACCTGTCGATCCTTATGAGAACAACCAAGGGAGTCTGGTCACTTAGGATATTTCCAGCCCAGCGAGGAACAGATTTTTTTCAACACGGTTGGATCATTCCGCGACCATCAGGGATTTGGCAAGGGTGGAAATTCATCTGGTCGTCCGTGTCCACTGCTCGTAAGGGTGGGCAAGTGACGTTCAAGAGGGCCGAATTGACAGTCACTGAGGGTTGGAATAAGTGGTGCTCTTGGAGGCTGACTTCGGTCGAAGGAGGCGGAGGGGCTGCGACTGAGGAGAGTTTACGTCGACAGCGCACGGTAAACCCCCGGAATGGTGGCTCCCCTTACGCCTCCAGAGACCATAGCTGGGTATTGAAAATTACATCTTACTCTGCAGCAAACCATCCCCACTATGGTTCGACTGTTGGCCGGAACTCACTCCCCTTTTTCGAATCCGACTCGCACCAGTCTCCCGTATCCAGCCGTATTCAGCCACGGTATATGTGGCTAAGAGTCATTCCGATGCGCCTCTAATCGCTTGAATTTCCTATAAAACATCCGAAGCTCGATACGATTTCGTATTGTAGCTGCCACATCGTACTTCCGGTTCACTTTAGAGAGATGTACGCACGTGGACGGGGGTAACCGGAAATATAAGTCGGAGTACAGCCAATGGAATAAAATCGTTAAAATTTCATCGAACGGTAAAGAATACTAGCGCGAATACGTGCACTTTTTTTTACATCGAAGAAACGTGATGGCTGCTTTTCCTCTTTTTTCTCAGATTTTTATACGACGCGTTCCACATAAAGGTACTTCGATACAAAGAAAAATCTTCATCCCCACCGGTATTCAATCCCAGCATACATGCATAATAACCACGTGTCCATGCCGCGAATGTCAAATTCGTGAACGGTAACATCAAAGGCACAGAGTACAGGGTGGCCCGAATGGAGAAATGTATATCCCAACGTATGTGGACAGAAATTCACACGGTGGAGAAAGGGATGCTGCATGGTATAAGAAATGTAGAAAGACCAGAGAAAGTCGAGAAGTGTTATAAGAGTCGTATCCAGGGTATCGGAAAGCTGGAAATATTGAAAGGCGAATAGGTGACGTATGTGTGGGAGGACGGGGGGGGGGAGGTTGCACGGAAGTCCCGTAGTAGGTGGTTTTGCCGAAGACACGTGAAAAGCCAAGAAGGTGCGCAAGGGTGGGAAGGACGGGGGCGCCTATCCAGGAAATACCCAAGTAAAGAAAAAGTATAAACATTTAGACAAGTTTTAAGTTTGAACTTTTTTTCCTTGAAAACGTGTTTCCCCTGTGCGCACTAGAGAGGAAGTGAAGGACGGCACCCTATGCCAGAGGGGTGGTTGCGAGTTGACGTTTTCTGAGACTTCAATATTTGTTAAACTTAGGGTCTCTCTCTCTCTCTCTCTCTCTCTCTCTCTCTCTCTCTCTCTCTCTCTCTCTCTCATTCTACTGGCATTCAACGAATAGCAGCGAGGTCCTTCGGACTCTTTCCAACCCTCTTTTATAACGCATAAACTTCCTGCTATACGTGACATATAGATTTTATACGATTACCGAAGCGCAGCTCCCTTCGCCCCGCTTCACCTCCAATAAAGATAAGTGATTTTGCAAGCGTATTTTTGTGGTTTCATTGCGATTGTATTGCCGTACGTCGAATTCGCTTGGTCTTCTTACAGGGCCACCTTGCCCTTAGAAAGCAGCATCGAATGGACCCGAGGTATATTGCAAACGATATTTATGAAGATACCTTATTGAGGGTATCTTTTAGTCCCCAGGACCTAAGGGTGCATCAGTAATTTCATCCCCTTATATACAACCCTGATAAGCAATATTACACAAAATTCCATAAACACACGTATATAACCTTCCGTGCAGGTGTACAAAAATTCCATAGATACTTAGCGTAACGTATTGACCCCGTTCGCGCAAGGTCAGTTATAAAAATTGCACGCGATATCCTTTAACAAGTGCACAGTCACCGTTCTTACCGGATCAGCCTGTACTCCGTCAGTTCACGTGTCAAGCCCCGGGAGAACGATTTTACGGTTGGCAGTACTTATTTGAAAACAAAAAAAAAACCAAGAATAACGTAGCGCTGATTACGAACAATTATTAATTCATTAACCAGTGCGACGTACAGAAAGTCCATAGAGAATTGCGTGTTGATAACGTCCTTGGGCGCGGTGTGTCTTATCACGCAATAACCTTAATTCTTGAGGTCAGACTGTAAAACTGTGAAAAAAATGAATGAACGAGATTGATGTTGCGAAATCTAGTGAATGAACGTAGCAGTAAACCGTTACTATATCCGGGGTAGATCCTGATGGTATCATCCCACGTAAAGAGAGTAGGCAGGTCCTGTAACTGGAACAGGTTCGGAAGTGGTTCGAATCAGACGAAGTCCGAGTCGACTGGAGTCGACTCGAGCGAGAGGGTCATAGAGTTGGTAATTGGCAATATGAGTGGCTGGATCCTGTAGGATGTCGGGTCAGTCGCGCGCCCCAGGGAGCAGCCCCCCCCCCCTTTTCTGGGGTGGTAGACCACCTCCGCATCCCACACTTCATACCTCAGCATCCTCATCCTATATAACGGCAGAAGCCAAGGGGTTGGGAGAAGCAGGAATCAAATTGAGTTTCATACTCGCAGGGACCCTCAGCATCCGTACCAGTAGCACTTCCTCCTTCGGGTCTTCCATCCTTTACCGTCTCGTCCTCCTCGCCCTCGCCCTTCCGCACTTTCATATTCCGCTACCCTTGTCCTGACCGATTTCACCAGCTTGGCCAGGATCTCTCTGATCTCCGAGCCTGCGGGATCCTTTAGCCGATAGTTAGTCCCTCCTAACGGGGACTAATCGACGAAATGTCAAAGGGATCAAATGGTTCCTGACTCTCGAATCCAAATGCCTTTGCAACCCAAGAAGATGACCGTCGTTACGACTTCTTCGCGTTTTAACAGTTTTCATACCATTCACTTTCCCCGAGGGTTGATTCGCTCTACCAAATTCAGGACCAGGATAAACGACAAAAGATATTCCTATGTACAACGTGGACTCGTGAATGTTGGGTACTGCCTGGGATACCATGGGGCTTTCGAAGGGGTTGGTTGTGCGGCGGCGTCTGGACCACGGATAATAGGAAGGAAGCTGCCAGGGTATCTCTGCTAATCACGTTAAGTCCGGCAGACCGCTTTGTGTCCCGCGAACGAGCCACTGCCATTGCCACTGTCCGAAATTTCAAAGTACGAGGCCACTGACTGTACCGCACCCCACTAGTCCCATCTACATGCTATTCGGTATAACTACGACGCCTGGAGTATAGCATATCTATAGAAAGTTTATACTTCGACCAGACGTCTGCTATCTGTCTACCGTCTGCAGGAACAGAAAGTTCTATTGAAGTATACCAATTTCACTGTACACCCTGTATATTTTTATAACTTCTCGTGTGTAATACGTTTTGGATACTGTAAAAAGCCATATACAAACTTCCTGTAATATCGACTTCCTCGCATTGAAATTTCACTGAGGCGCAAGAGATGCTCCGTCCCCCACATGGTCCAGCCACAGCGTGTCATCGCTCCGGAATGGTTCCGACTTGTGAATCTCATTAAAATCATTGGGGCGTGCGTTCCCTTTCCGTATCTAGCAGGAGCGACGACTCCATTAAGATGACCACGTCCCCGTGATATTACTCAGACACGAAGCCCTCCGCAGGACGCCCCTACGAGTCAACTTTACCACGTTAAACCAACCGCTCGAGTTTTACAGTAAAGTTTTCGTTGCCGGCAGCACTTTTTCTTCGTATCGTACGATATACAGTTCAGTATATCCGGAGTATATAACTCACGTGGTTTACGTATCAGGCGGCCATCTTCTTTTACAGGAATTTCATCTACGCTTTCTTTGGAATCAGCGGGGGGATTATTTTACGGGAAACAAATTTGAATAATGTCCTTTATCTGGTCCGCGGCATATCCGACCCACCCTTTTACTTACCCCGACGTCCCTGCACGAGGGGTGGCACGTATGTATTTATCGTGAATATTGTAAGTTGTTTCCCCGTCCTGGGACTTCCCTATCGGTACCTAAGCTCCCTCGTAAAAACGTATTTAGAGTCTCGCGACGCGATCCCGCGCGATACTTACGGATACTTGGGAAACTTTCGGAAGCGTCGGGACGCCATTAAGGATTCCAGCTCGGCGGCTTCTTCGACTACTTTTCTTCTGCTTCTTATATTTTTCACCAGAGGGTGGGCGTTAATCTGCAGGCACAGAATCGCTGGTATCTAACACGTCCATTTGTCTACGTACTTCGGCGAGGGAATCGTATATGCTGTATGTACTTAGAGTTAAAGGGGTTGAGAAAGAAGGAAGAAAACTAAAAAAAAAAGTGGTTTCTGCGATATTCACGTTTACTTGGGTCGGAAGGAAAGCTTACCCATCTTTTTTTTTCGCAAGGCCGATTAAACTCTTTCGCGGCGCTCCGGAGGGATAATTTGTAGAAGAAGGACCAGCAAAAAGGGTTGTTCCGTGGGGTTGGGGATAATGCGACCCCTGAGATGCCAGACCACAGAGTGATCTACGGTCTCCTATCACATCCACCGTGTACTTATTCCCTATCAAGCGAGGCGAGTTTCATTGCGAGTTGGGATAAAAGAAGAGGGGTTAATAAAAAAAGAAGAAGAAAAATAGAGGTGAGTACCGAGAAGAGATAGAGAGAGGGGTGAAGGGGGAGGGGAGAGGGACTGAGAGAGAGAGTGAGAAAAAAAAAAGGGAAATCGCTCCTGAAAATTAACCCAGCGCGAAAAATATGTAAATTCACGTAAAAACCGAACTGCTCCCTCCCCACCCTCCGTGTCTCTTTATCCCGCGTGCGTCGACTCTCTCGTTAACCTCCCCCCTCGCGGCCCTACCCCCAGCCCCCCCTCTCACCCTGCAGACTGCTAGACCGAAAACTCATTAACGGATGCAAACGAGGTAACGTTGTGGACAAATTTAATAAAATCGTGCACGCGCAATTTGTTTCACTGGGCGTAAACACGTTCCGCCATAGTGACTTCGGGAAATCGGGTAGATTCCCTTACGGATATAAAAAAAAAAAAGAGGGACGTTCCTAAAGTGACAAAATTCATTACGGACAGTCAGCGGTTAACGTTAACGCGCTGACGAGACTTCGAGCCGATGTACGTTTTAACAGGTGGGAAAATACGTGGGGTGTAAAAAACAGTTTGGAGGGGATGTAAATGACTGGGGGAAAAAAAGTGATGATTTCTCATTGGTCTAATGCCCGATAAATACTGCATTAGCGCGAGGAGAATTGCGGATAACGTTTCCAAGGTAACTTACGAATTCTCGTGGAACGACTCGTGCGATACTGTTGGATCGGTAATCTCCCGAGTCTTTTGGGAATTTTCACAATTTCGAAGAAAAACACGGCCACTCACTTTCACCCTTCCTTTCTTCGTGTGAGTATCGCGCGCGTCGGCTCTACTCATAGGCTGTGCATTTTGTATACTCGGCCGTTTCAGCCCTTGGCACACCGACCTCCGGCTTATTTTCTCTTCTCGCACTGCTGCCAACCACCCAAGGATTTCGCTACAAAGAATATTCAGACGTTGATTTATATGGGGAGAAAATCAAATTTACGGAGTGCGGTCAGTATTTGAATATTACGTTTGAATATTTTACGTATAGTCCTTGTCGCTTCTCCTGGAGTCTTTATCATTCGAGTATAAAGAAACGCCAGTTGGTGACCAGCGTTATAGAAAAAGGGATGAATATTTGGTATACGAAAAAAAATTGTGATTTTTCAAAAAAAGGAGTACGCTATCAAACCGACTATCTACCATAGAGAACATATGTTCCTTTTAACATGGTGTTTCCCCTCTGGCCATGATAACCACACTTTCACTCTCCCTTTCTCTTTCCCTCCTACCTTTCACTCCCGTAGCGCCATGACCCTAAATTGAATTTTTTCCGGCCGACCCGGTACTTCATTATTTAACAGCGGCTTCCGTCTGTTATTTGCAAAATTATTGTTAGGGAATTGAGCAGGGGAGGGGTTCCTATCGGCATCGCCCAAGACACAAATTCACTTCTGTGCTTTCTCCTACGGTGGATTCTTCGCCATTTTCTCTTCGCACCCCTCCTACACAACTCCCCTTTCCTTCTTCCCCCATAAACATAAGGAAGTTACGTCCGGGACTATCCCGGGGCAGTTTACCCTCTGAAAAATGACGAAAGCTAAGCGACAACCTTAGACCGTCTTGGGGTCAGGGGTCACCCGGCGTTAACTTCGACGTAAAGGATCGCGAGTCTCCCGACGGGAAGCCGCTTCGCCAGGGAAACGTCGGAATCCATATTCCTGGCGGAAGTTCTCCCGCGAGGTGGAAGCTGTCGGAAAGCGATCCGAGTCCTAGGTCGGAGGGTTCCTGCGGATGAAAGAGCTAGAGGGAGAGAGGGTGAGAGGGCTTTCATCGCGAAATGGCGTCGATACGTCTTGCCATCGATAAGCCGATAGAAGCGAGAAGAAAATACAGCAGCTAGATATCGAAGAAGAAGAAGAAGAAGAAGAAGAAGAAGAAGCCATAAGAAGGGGTGAGTCTCCCATGGCAAACTGTGTATGAGCCAGTGGTGAGAACCTGTCGGGAGGTAAGAGGGACCGTGTCGATGGGGTAGGTAGCGCTACTGGTGGTGGTAGTCGAAGGAAAAGGTGGCCGACGTGTGTCGGTGGACCAGAGAAGAATAAAACATTGCGGCGCACCCCCCGCGAGACATCGGCGGATGATTTGTGAGTGGAAACAATAAGCGCCCCCTGCAATATTCATCACGAAAAAAAAAAACTCACGACCACCCTTGGACTCCTTGAAGAACCCTCGTCCGCCCCCTCCGGCCCTGCACCCTCAACCGACGTCCTAGGAGAGGTGTCCGGCTAAAAGTTTGATGGGTTACCGCATACCCTTGGGAAGCTGGCCGCAACGCGCATTGCTAGGCACCTCGCGTGCCCCCGTCGCAGGACCTGAAGGATTTTGGGATTCTATCAAACTGGACAATGCAATAATGTGCGCAGGTTCCTCGTGTTCCTTCTGGGGAGGTGAAAAATAGGCGGACAGGGTGCGGGGTCCTCCCATGGGGACACGTCACGCTCATGTCCGGAGAGGACGTATTTCATTCTTAGCCTCTCTCTTGTACCGAAGAATTTTTCTGCCTTTTTATTTTCCACGAATATCATCTCGAACCTAACCTAACCTATTTTTAGAATAGGCTTTTATGCATATAAATAGATCTTTTAACGATCTTGTAGCGATCGCTTTTTTAAAACTAGAATCGTTACCCACCCTTTATGGTATCCGATGGGACTACTGGATATCGCGGGTACTTCAAATAGCAGCATCCACCGGCTGGACCAGAAGCAAACAAGGATCTAAGATACTCCGGGACATTTTAAATTGGCCATTATACTATTTAACTTGAGGGTTCGTATACGTGTGAGTCTTGTCAGGGGTTGATACTCGGTAAAAGTGTACGAGAAGGAGACACGATTCTCTTCTCCTTCTGTGACCTGAGTTGCGGACGAGTTACACATGTGACTCCCATTCAAACCAGAGCAAACAGTGTTAACCGTATTTGCCTACCTACCATTGACCTGGGGATCTAATGTCACGAGTTCATCCTTAAGGACGACATCGTACCAGGAACAATTTGCTTCTTAGACTGTAACCGATCATGGGATTTATTTTGAATCGATGAAAAAATATTATCTTCTACTCGATGCATAATTTCAATTCTGATTTTTCAATTTATATGCAATTTCCCCAAATCTTTACTAGGACAATACTTTCTAACTCCGTACACGGTCATAGGATGTAACTCCGGGATAAGTCCCGGACAGCTTTCATTGACTTTGGCAGCCCATTGGGGTTTCGGTATAACCCAGAAAGAGAATTCGCAATTATTCGGCAGTTCTGGTACGGTTGGTTGTTTCAGTAGAAAATTTGAAAAAAAATTTCATATTAAGGATTCAGCTTGGATCGGTGTATAAAAATATTTTTAAAAAATTTTGCCTGGCACGTATCATTTTTTAATTGTCAAATCGACAAAGAGAAATAAGTTTCTCTTGTTTTTATAAATTTTAACGAGTCCCCTTGCTAAGGTTCAATTGGACTGTGCCCCGACATGCACCCAAGGCAAACAGAAGACAATGGATGGAGTTTTTAATCAAGTCTCCTGCTCCCTGCAGCGGAATTAACTGAAATTACGCGACGCGGGTACTCCCAGTTGAGATTTAGAATTCATCCAGTCTTTTGAAAATTTCCATTGTCCCCAGAAGAGGCATAATAAGAAAGACCATGGTGCTTGCCGATAGCCATCCCGTGCAGAGTGAACTTTTATATGCATTTAATTATTCGCAGCTACGCGGTAAAGGAAGAAAATAGTATTGAGTACTGAAGAGGTGAAAGGTCAACGGCTCATAATAATAACAATAGTTATTAATAACCTCGACATAAAGTATTCTGACTTCTCATATACAAAGTCGAGACCCTGAAATGGCAAGGAGCTGCCCTGTCGGTTTCCATAGGACTGAGAAATAAAAATGACTCTGTCGCTCCCCATATTAAGTGTAGGCAGCTACCGTCCAGGACCCCCATGGGGGTACGGGATGGGGTCGCAGCAACGTATTTAAATAAAACATTGGATCGTGCTGCAATTTACCCCTTACCCAGCTCTGGATGGTGCACGAGCTCGTCCCTGCAGATAAACAAATTAAGTTGCAGCAGGGGGTTCTATGCACCGCCATTCGTTCTCCGGTGACGAACGAATCGCCTCCATTTTGCTAATTTTTAAACGTCGCCATTTATTCAGAAAATTCTCCAACCCCATTAAAAGTAAGTTGAATTTCTCTCACGGATCATTAAACCAAAGTCTGAGGTTGCTCCGTGATTTAAGATCTGGTCCAAAGATTGCGGGTAGGGTAGCAAATGAAAAGGCGCACATCTAATACGTCGACCGATGATCTAGGAGTAGATGGAAGTTCTTAACGGTAAAGGAAAAATCGTCAGCACGAAACGCGCCATCCGCAACGACAAAGAAGCCGCACGGTGCGACACCACATCCCACGGGATAAGCCAGAACGATTAATCAGCTGTTGGCAAGGCGGAGGATCTGGTTCCCTGGGGATGATGAGGACAATGTTCCTCTTCTTCCTCGTGTGCTGCATGAATCGCGACGTCGTCCCAGGACTTTGCCGCACGGTGCGTGTGGCCAGGATGACTCGACGATCTGTCCAAATATTTGAGTCCTGTCTCCGTCGCCTGTAACTCCCCAGAATAGTCTCGCAGCTTCCTGGTCCATTTCGACACCCTTTTTTTTTTCCTCAAAATAAAAAATTCCCATCGTACACGTAACATGATGTATCCGAAGTCCTGTATGTTTTCTTGGGTAAAACTTCGAAAAATGACTCTCAGTCAGCCGTAGGTACGTCAGGACGAGATACAAAGTAGAAAATAGCCTGTTGCAAGGGGAAGGGAGGGAATCCTTGCGAGTCCTGCAAGTTGAGATTTACGCAGGTTTTATATTCCATGCTAGACGGAAAGAGAGTAAGGACGATCCATCATTTACCCATGTCCGACTCGGAAGTATCATCCCTCCATATGTTTGGGACATCAAGGATCCTGGCTGTGGTAAACTTTGGTAAAGATACAAGTTTTTTGCCCCCCCCCCCCCGCCTCCTTTCTCATCTCACTCCCATTCACAGGACTGACTTTACTTCTTGGAAATCTTTCCGCATGCATCACAAGGTGTTCTTGGCCCGGCGCGGTTGGATCGCGCTAAGCCATTGGTCGAAAGGACTAGAAAGGACTCGAAAGGACTGGCACCACCCTTGAACTAAAACCCCATAGGACCCTAAGCGAACCGCGAACCTCAGAATTTCGAGGAAACGCGAACGCCGTGATGAATATTTCTCCGGGTCGCGGATTATCATACGGAATGAGATTGCACCTGCATTATTGATGCGAGCCGCTTGCGGTTCTGCATATGTGGAAATGCGTTGAGGACGGTGCGATTTTTCTTAGGAGGATCATACGTGTGTATGTACTTCATTCTGCATTTACGGGTCGAGTCGGCTTTACGATCTCTTTTTCTTTCCCAGCATCCCATAAGTTTTTTCATTTTACTTCTGTTTTGGTAATTTGAAAATTTTTGAATTTTTCTTCGATCTCGAAAATTATCTGGGAAATCGACAAGAACATTGAGCGATACGATGATTAGAATTATTTTTGAAATTTATAGAAATAAGCTGTATTATCATTATGAATTGTTCTGTATGAAAAATTATTATTATTTTTTTTTGGAATTTCACAGAAAATTCGACCGCCTTCTCCAAGTCCATGTAGAGGGTGACGAATCGATCCAATAGAAAATACAATCGAACACCCTGGCAGGAACATTTGTTCAGCGTCCCTCGCGTTGTTTGCATCCTGCATCCTGCACCCCAAATAATTGCAGCGAGTCCTTTTCCTCCAGCGTCCCGCAACAAATTGCACGGGTTCCATTGGGAATTCGCCAAGTTATGACCGGGGCTGCGAACTTCCCGACTACGGTAATTATCTTTTACACGCCTTCGATATTGACACGTATAGATATACAGATACCTATATATCTATACTAATAAGTACCGCATATTCATCTATCACAAGGGATGAAAAAAAATTAAGTATAAACATTATTATCGAATTATGCATTATCTAAGGGTAGTTTTTCAAGAGCGAAAAATTTCTAACCATAGAGGAACACTGAATTTCTACATAAGCAGGCGAGAGGCGAACGCGTCAGCGAATTTTCGAATTTCTTGCGCGACCCCTATGTGCGCCATCGACCTCTTCGTATGGGGATGAAAACGGAGAACGAAGGGGGTGAACTGGCGTCGGGTCGGAAAGTCTCGCATAGAAAGAACAGCTAGTCCCTGGCTTTGCTGATATATAGATAGAATATCAGCGGAAAGGCGCGTGCTGGTTGCGCGACGACCACCAGGGGCGTGTCCGGTGCCGCCTTCGTAGGGAGCACCCCAGCGAAATCCGCCAACCCCATAACCCAAGACTAGGCCCTACCACCTATGCACCTTAACTCTTAATTTGCACTAGCCCACTCTTAATTAATGATACAGCACAACGGTGCACCTGCGCTGTGTTCCAAAATACCGTAGGAGAGTCCGTATTAAATATCAGTTTCGAGACGTCTATCTCGAAAGGGCGAAAAAAATTTTTTTACGAACAAAACATTAGCCGTTCTTTCATACCCATAGAAATTCCTTAAGCAGCTGACTTAGGCTCGATGACATATTAAAAAAATGCACAGACAAATATCTGGCTAAAATACTTATAAATTTCCGAATTCAGATTCTGAGAGTTTGCGGCATCGTGTCAGCCCAGTGGGACCAGGTAGCTAATCAAGCCATTATTCAAAGCCGTGTCTTCATAATTCATTATTTAATATTTAGTTTTTCAAGTTCTCCACCGGCGCGATATTCATCTTCATACCGTTTTAATATCGCCCGCAAAATGCCTCTCGTGCTTACCGCTTTACCCAGTAATCTATACATATATATAACCCTGCTTACCTTCGCATTCAGTTTTGCATAGATTCTCGAAAAATTTCAATGTAGCATATATAATGGCGTTTTCAATTTAATGCATATTTGAAAAATGATACACAAAAGTAGCTTTCGGCTTTACCATATGATCCCACAATATTTCGGCCGACGTATCGCTGAATAAAATAAGAAATAAAACAACCACCGAAAACCCCACCGAATTCTAAAAAAAAAAAAAAAATTCCTGAGAACGTGACAATTGCACTCTCTCCCCTAGTCGCGACGTATATCCACGATATAAAAATATGTTCGTGCATTATTTAACCGTGTGTGCGTCGCCCTGAGCGTCGCGACGCTCAGCGTCTCCGGAGACCTCTCTGGCAACCGGGATACGACGTCACAAGCCTTCCATCTATCCATCTGCATATGCTTTGAGAAGTACCAAGAGCTTTGTGCACCCTGGAAACAGCACTCAGTCGAGACGACGTCGAGTTTCTGCTCGACGTCGAAACTCGTGTATTCCGACGTCTCGTCCATGCTGACGATTCAAAATTCGAAGATGAAAGTCTACGAGAGAAAGGTGTCGCCGGAAGAGAGTAAGCCTAGTGGACGTAGACTGAACAATAAATTAGAAGGATCCGCAGGAGTGGCACGAAGCCAGGGATTCTAAAATTGAAACCCAAGTAATTCCCGGAGTTGGCCAAGGAATCCCGTCGCGTCCTGGGAATCCAGAATTCCGAGGGAAGAAGCGAGACTCGGACTTGGGAGGGTGTTGTCTAGAATTAATAGGATTTCGAGACCAATCAAAGTCTGGCAGAAGTGTGAAGGCAGGGCGGTTAACCTTGTGTAATGGAGGTCAGCTCCTTCGGGGCTGTCGGATGCTCGAACTGGACGTCCTAGCCCTATTTCCTGAGGGTGAGGAGTTCACGATTGTCCCGTTGCAATCGTCACGTCGATATCACCGGGACTAAATTGCATCTACGACACTTCCGTTTTGGTATCTCTGGAGCAAAATGAAGAATTCTTCTTAGCTCCTCAGTTCGATGCCTTTCATGATTCTCCTATAGGAGTCCATAGAAGTCCAGTGAAAGAGCCCTTACTGGCCGTCATAAATTCTTTCCTGGAATTGTTCCCTGCCCCGACCACCCGACAGAGTTACGAACTCATAAAGAAGCGACCGTGACCACCCTAACGATCATAGTAAGGGGGAGAGCTTTTCTGGAGGGGGGGGGGGGGGGGGAGTTCGAAAATCATTTTATACCTATTTCAAAAGCTTATACCTATATACACTGGTATATCTGATTAATATTTATATCCAATCCAACAACGTTTTGATGATAGGGTTTGAAAAATCGTAAGAGATCGACTTACCGACGTTTACCTGCCAGCGACGTATTTTCGATTATCCAGTAATTAGTTACTGGATTATCCTGTCATAATACAGATACGTGAACTACAGAATTACGTTCTTTTTTATTCTGTCTCTCTCTGCTTTTTTTTTACGTGCCAAATGAAATTCACGACTCGTCGTTCAAGTCGTTGGGCACGTTACGACATGGGGTAACTTAAAAAATGAAATATTAAAATTTTTTTGAAAAAATTCTATAATCTGTACTGTTGAGGTAATTTACGTACAGTCATCGGCATGAATTTTTCTATGATTTTTTTTTCTATTACTCATGTGGCTTTTAACTTGCCATTCTTGACAGGGGGATATCGAGTATCTAACCTCGAAGAATCGAGTAACGATTTCATAGAAAATCGCTATACGACGCTGCGGCAACCTCCGGTTCCCGTGGGATATCGAAATTTTCGTAGGTTGCGAAATACCCTTCCACAATACGTTACACTGGATAGGTGTAGATGTGTATCGGTTTGCACGACCCTCGCAGGCTCAGTCACTGCTGCCAACTCTATTTATCAAATGTACGTTTAATTTTTTCGCGGGCACCATCATACATCATCCCCAAGGCGTGATCTGCTCCCTGCCAGTGAGTCAAGGGAGGGGGAAGGGGGGAAGACTTGAGACGTGGCAGGATTACCACCCGAGAAATTCCCCAGAAAATGGAAAGCCTCGCGCGCGATCGTGTTTCGTCTTAGACTAAAAATATTATTCTTGATCCACTAGGAGTTACAAGTATAAGCGATATATTGGTATTGATAAAAAAAAATTGAACTCAATAAATGAAAAAAAAAAATATTAAAAAATTCTAACTAGATAAAGATTTAGTCACTAGGGTCCGATAGAGGCTACTTGATTTTTCGTGTGTTTTGATAAATGTCACTAGGCTGTTAAAAATTAAATATCTTAAGGCGGATTTACCGGGGACTAGACACTGCACGGAATTAACGCATGATAGCATTAAATTTGACTATGTAGAGGAACGAAAAATGCAAGGCATAAACGAAGGAACGAAGGAACGACGAAATGAAAGAAGGAACGAAGGAAAGAAGGTTGCGGCTGGCAAAAGCGTCGGTATAGCTGCGGCTCAGCTCCGAGAAATTATGGCTCTTGTCACGGCTGTTCATTTGTAGATGGAGTTTTTGCTCCCCGAGGAGGCTGCCCCAATCACGAGCCGCGGAAATTGCACCCCCATCCCTTCGCGTTCCTTCTGCCCACTCTTCTGCCCTCACCTGATGCCACCCTTCTCTCGCCAACGCCTTACACCCCTATATCACGGCGTATCTATTGACGATAGTGATCGCCTCGGGGATGATTTACCAAAAATTGGAAATCCTACGTATCCACATTTGACCATTGCCATAACCGTCCCAGAATCCACTTGGAAGACACTCGACTAAGGATCGTCAAATTCCACCACCTTTCCAAGCAAGGATAACGCCTGAGCTCGTAGAGGATAAATAAAAGAAGAGGCAAAAAAAATCAATATACGTATAAAAACATTAAGAATTACAAAAATCTTATACCAATCGCTACCTCGTTCGACCCCTATTTTTGTGAAAATCGAAAATGGTCCTAAAAGTAAAGAATCGCCGCGTCACTCGACAGACTAATTAGTGAATTAAAAATTTAAATAAAAGCCTTAATAATGCCTGTTATCGAGCACTCACGTGAATTCGAAAACACCGAAGTCAAAAGTTCTGCAGCATATCGTATAATGGCTTCGAGGGTGCTTGCGGAAATGGCAAACGGCAATCACAGCGCCAGACGCTTTTAACGTAACGTAAGCTGAATCGAGAATGATCCTACAGACACAATCGTGTCCTGAATATACGTCGATACGTCGAGGATATCTGGAGAGAGCGAAAGACAGGGGATGCAGCACAAGGGACGGCGGGGGCCTGTGCACAGTCTAGTAAGACGTGAAAGGCGCGAAATAACTTTGGAGTAATATGGCGTAACGTACGTGCCACGAGTGATAGGATCCCTGGGCAATCATTTCGTAAAATTCGAGGGACGAGTTTCAATCGCGAGGAGTGGCAATAACGAAGTGGCGAAATGCCATTTTTCCCTTACAGTCAAGAAGAGATCGTTCATGTAATTAAGGTAGCACCTTAGGGGTGGATGCTGGGCCAGATCCCGCTTGGGGGGGGGGGGGGGTACCCTCCGTCGCCGCCCCGCGACAGGACTGAAGGGAAAAACTGTGGGATCCATCACGATGCAATAACGAAGACATCAGCTGATGACACATTTTAATACCTTAAAACAGCCAGCCAGAGAGTGGGCTCTGTACAGCATCCCTTCTCTCCGCGCATCAGCTCTCCTTTTTCTTTTCGATCCTTCTCTCTTGACTTCGAAACAAAAGCTCGCGTCATGTATTATCCTCTGGTTTTCCTGCTTTCGTCGAAGACTACAGAGAGAGAGAGAGAGAGAGAGAGAGAGAGAGAGAGAGAGATGAGTAGGAGAGAGCATGAGAAAAGAGGAGTAAAAAGGGGTTCTTGGAAGGGGGGGGGGGGGGTTCGAGGGGGGTTGGGTGATTGTGGGTGGAAAGCAAGTCCCCAGGTGCCCGACGGTGCGATGATTAAGCTCGCATTTTAATCAAAGGACTGGAGTGAAAAGTCTTGTAGCACGAGATGATAGGATTTCCCGCTTGATAAATCAAATCGGTTTTGCGGTGAGGGAGTAATAATAAATTTTTTTCTCCTTCTTCCCGATCCACCTCCCCGAGCATCAGCATCAACGGTAACGGCGCAACCCCCTTCCGATTTCAAATTCGATCTGTCGATGTATTTATCATGGAGATGGAAACTGCTAGCTTAACGGATCCTTCGTTATCTGTCTACGTGTTAACTGGAGAATCCTCCGAAGGATTCTGGAAATCTCGGCGTGACTCACGTCCATAGAATTCACGAGGAAGAGAACGAGACTCGAAATAATTCGAGTCTTTCCTTAGTACATGAATTGTCTCACAGAGGGTGCTGATGCCAAATGTACGTGGCTACGAAGCTTACGGGTGTATCCTTACCTCGATTATGCAGTTTCTATGTAACTGCACCAATGACGTCAGCTACTCGCAGACCACTCCTCATAGACGTCGAGGTAGCCGACGAGAGTCCTTAGAGGGCAAGACGGTTATCAAAATGAATTTCACGGAGTAAATTATTATAACGGCCACCGAAGCGAGAGAGGCAAGCTTTACGAGTCCCAACCTTCTCGTATAGCTCCGTTAAGCCACGTTCGCACGGCGCGACCTTTTCTGCCTTCCTTTCTTTTGCCGCTGGGATCTCTTGGTACAGGATGTAGGTACGGGCATCTACGTGTGACGCTACGTCGGCCATATTCACCTACCCCATACATTATGCACGGACTAATGCTGTTTTTATTCAGCGTCCCGTGTCCTACCCCCTCCCGCGGCAACACACCCTCCTAGCTACCCGAGTGCCTCCTCCGAGACACCAAACCCCCAGGCATCAGACTTTACGGCGATATAATTTAATTTTTCAGATTTAAGGACCGTCCCCACCCTCTATGCCAAGGATGAGTATTCATACGGCTATGCTACGGCCCTGAAAACGCAGCTTAAAGAATTTACAGGATTTTACACGTAAGAGGCTATGAAAAATTGGCGTCAAATTCAAACTGATCTACTTCGACGTGCAGGGTCTAACGAAGCTCTGATTACCCGATCCAGTGATTTGGATAAGTTACGACTGATTTATTATACTGTTCTCCAAGGGATGTCACGAAATTGAAAAATTTAATGGGGATGGGCGCGAGAGTTGTTACAAATTCCCATAAAAAAAAAAAAAAAAAAAAACGTGCATCGGAGGACATTTCTCGGATGCTGAGAAGGAGGTGAGAGTCTGTGGAAGGACCTGGAAAGAAAGGAGGTGGTGCCCAGCGTCCTCAAAGGGGACATACCGTGGATGATATTTTATTCTCGGCCCTCGAGCTACCAGCAGCAGCACCTTTCTACCCTACCGTCGGCTTCGCCTCCCTTTTCCCACCTGGTGAACTCCAACCCCGTTGATGCTTCTCGCTGCGCCACCGTAAGTAGCGCCAGCAACCGGGTCTCCAGGCCTGGTCTGATGGATTTCACGACTCCATGGGGTCCCCTCAATCCACACTCGCTCCTCCACGATCTACCTCCTCCACGCCGTCTCTACCTAAGGCTTCGCTCACATTGCTGTCACCGTATACACAACAACCACGGGAACGCCCGAGTCCGCCACTTCTACTTCTGTCCTTTTATGCCTGGATACGCTTAGCGTCACTGAAGTCGAATTAGCTACGTCCACTTTCTGTTCCACTTAATCAAAGGTCAGAACGAAAAAATACTTTCTCTCTAATCTGTTCGGTAGATTCGATTAGGAAATTTTTTTCGTACGTTTGCCCCGATGCGATATCAGCCCCTCAAAAAAAAAGGTAAATAAAACTGTGATATAGCTATACGTAATGATGTTTTTACCCGAAATGCGTAGAGGGTGCGTAAAAGAATTTACGCGTCAGCTCGCACGTTACCGTAGAGCATAAAACCACGAAGGTGACAAATCCATCGGTCGTATCTCGCGGAATTTTCAATTATCGCGTAAATAAAATATGATCGGCGCGAGGGTGGTAGTCGGATAGAAACGTTGAAAGAAGAGCTACGGAGCAGGTAGAGGAAAGAGAACGTAAGAAGGTAGAAGATAGGGTGGTAGGTGTCTGCCAAGAGATATGACGTAAAACCGCCCTTACGGCTCTCCTAACTGAATTGTGCATGTCTCAACGGCACCCTTACCAATCTCTCCTCCTCTTTTTCTTTTTCAAGCCCCTTCAGCCATCCCGAGAATGCCGAGAAAAAAAAGGGTGGAGAAAGACATAACTGGTCCACCATGAATATTCTTTAAACTTTGACTCCGTGTATCTAGGTGTCCCCCTCCCCTCCCAACTTTCTTATCAACCCTCGTGCCATCTTCTTCGGGACTTCCTCAGCAGTTAAAATCCACATCGCGATATCCGGTACTAAAATTTACTCTCGGCACGTTAAAGTTTTTAATATTCATCGTAAACAGCCAGCGTCCACCTCTGGGACGAAGTTTGAATTAGCAGAGACATATTCATACGAGGAGTTTGCATCGAGGGTCGTTCCTCGGAGGGCACTCCGTCATCTCACTGCTTCGCTCACCTCGCCTCGTTTCACCTCTCGAAGCCTCACCTCGTCTGACCTCATCTCGCCCCATCGAGATCCCGTAGGGCAGAACTGGTCATTAATTAAGTCTTTTTGCAGACAGGACCTTCACAAGTGGCCAGCACGAGCTTAAAAGCGCTCCTTCCACACTCAAAAAACCACCCCTACGTAGAGGCGATACCTGCTTGTGGAATAAAATTTTTGTTCAACCCCCATCGTACCACTACTTTCTTTTTCTCTCTCTCTCTCTCTCTCTCTCTCTCTCTCTCTACATCTGCCACAGAAACTTCGATCTCTCCATGCGAGAGACACCAAAGAAACACGAGGGATGCAGTAGGTGCGGGATCGCCTTAAAACGCTGTACAGGGTGTCTCGAAAGTTTTGAATTTACGTGCGCAATGCGAATGAGAGACTGTTACGGGGGGTGAGTTATCACTCCGATGCTTGAAGATTATTAATTCACTGGGTACCTCCGTAGACTCTGTTCGGATTTTCATTAAACTTCCGGCGGATAGCAGCGTCTCTTTTACCAAGCGCAGGTACCAGGGACTCCCGAGTATCCACCTTGGATTAGACTACGGGGCTATTGCGAAATTAGAGGGACAGCCCTGGGAATGGCAGGTTAGCTTCCGGCTGGCGTCGGCCCGACTGAACGTTCGCGAACGGTCTCCTCAGCATGTTAGCAGCAAATTGTTAAGGGATAGGGAATTCCATATACACGTACATGACATCGGACCGAGAACCAGCGAAATGTACGGCGCACTCACGTATGCAAATAAGTTCTGGGCAAGCCAAGTACCCGACTGAGAGGAAGGACGACTCTGTCGCGAAGACTATACCGAAAATTGGAGAACCACCCCTATATGGACTGCCCTTAGAATTGCTACCGAAATCCTCTCCAGTGCGTTGTTAAAGAGAAAATTGAAAAAAAAGGGGGTAAAAATTAATGAACGAAGAAAAGTAGCAGGACTGCATCCAGCCTGGTTCGTAGGGATGGAGCAAATGAAGGAAAGGGATGATTTCGAATTGTCAGTTCGTATTGATGACGTATGTAGGCACAGATACAAAATGGACCAACTCTCACTATCGCGATGCCACAAACGAAACAAACAATATGTTAGCAACCCTCGACAATATTTCGAATTTGAATTTAAATAACTTGGCAGGATCGGCTCTGGGACTTTGGGACCACGCGCCATCCTCCTCTTTCTCTCTTCCTCTCTTCACTCTTTTGGAAGTACGTTTATCTCGCTCTGGCTCGATATCTGCTCTTCGACTTCTCTCTCTTGCGAACGTTCATTTTCCTTTTTTTTAGTCTTCGTTCTCTCTCTCTCTCTCTCTCTCTCTCCCTCTCTCTCTTTGACACATTCTTTCTCTCACGATATATTTGACACCGACATAGAGAAGCAACGCACACCCGTTTCTGACTTATAAAGTCGTTACCTTCGTTGTCTCGACGCTGTAGAGAAACGCTACATATATATATATATATATAAGGAAGGGGCGTCGAGTTGGCTACCGTCGGCGTCGTATCATTTTTTTTTTAATTCTTAATTGATCTAATATTTATAAAATTGCTGAGACCATGTAGACCCGAGGAGATTTCCCATGGTGACCAGACGTCACGACGCCGCGTTATATTGAAAAATATCGAGTCCACCAAATATTTGCACTCCAACCTTCTCTCCTACTTTTCTACTCTCTCATTTTCATTTTTTATTTTCACTCTCCCTCAACCCTCCTTCCATTCTCGTACGCACTCCTTTCAACGTCGTCCCGCAGTTGATTAAATAAGTTTACCCGGACAAACGTGTCTCGCCACATAATTCATCGGAATAGCACAGTACTCGAACAATAGCTTAATAAAATTAATATTTGTAGTTTTCATTGAAAAAAATTTTTTTTACCTAAATTCATAAAATTCCATATATTCATCGGCCGTTACACCAGCGTTAGGTATTAAGGCCGAGTATGACTACAATGAAAATCTACAATCCTCCTTGACTTACCCCACTCCCTATATGTATAACAACCGTACCGGAAGTGTCGCAAGGTAGTTTCATCTTTGGGCCAATGGGACGACAGTAAGGACGGCACAAGCTGCTTGACAACGAGAGAGGAGTGTTAACGTTAATATTTGAGAATCCGGTTATCACGCGTTTAATATGCAAGGGTTAATATGAAGGCGCCCCCCAGGAGTCGTAAGGTGCCACACGTATGTAGGTACGTCCACACCCTTTAGCGCGCAGACCGCCCAGGGTTAACACTCGCTGCATATTTCATATTTATATTAACCTGATTAAGACACGTCGCCAAGCTTAATGTAGATATGTGGAGTTTGTTTCTGAACTGGTATTCATTTTAATGGAATATGTAATTAAATGAGCAATGTCGGCTCTCTCTTTGTACCGTTCCCACGTCGTATCATCCCTTAAAAAGAAAATATTATCATCCCCAGATACAGCAGTCGATACCGATAGTCTTTTGATACCCTCATTTTTTCGTATAGCACGCTAACATTACATTATCGACTACAGGCAGTTTCAAAATGCATCTCGCTCCCACTATAGTCAACGTTTCCCAGTGTACATCCAAATTCATGAATATTGCAGAACCGTAGCGCAGTATTATTCGGTTACGAGGCGTGATTAGCGTCTCCGTCAACTCGCATCAAACTTTCCCGATTAATCAACCGGCAGTCCTCTCGCTTGCAGGGTGGCGTCTCCTCGACCCCCCCGGCGCCCCGTAACCCTTCGCGGTGGTGACGATGCTACCATAATGTAAACTAATTAAACTGGAGGCCGAGCACTAATGTGTCCATTATGTCCTGCCCTCGGCCCAGCTTCGCAGTTCACACTGGACCCTCAACCCCCCGGACTCTGTCCGCCCCTGAACCACCCCCCTCTGACCGCAACCACCGAGAAGCGGTAAACATAATGCATACCGACGTGCCAGTGCCGTCTTAACCCTTTTCCGTAGGTACCTGGTCACGAGTTACGGGGGAGGTTTCCACCCCTATTCACAGTTCGTTCTGTACTAATGACAAATTTCACGGCGTTTATCGGTACTGGGAAAGGGTTGATTATTTTGTAATATTCCATAAGAATTTTTTTTACAGGACATCCTTCACTTTGATAATTTAATGGGACCTGAGAAAATATCATTACGTTCCTGGTCTTGAATATGGTCACGCTCACTGGTTCGGGTTAAGCAGGAATGGACTATGTGAATGAAAGGGGTTAGAACTTTGGTTATGATGATGCGGCAAACCATGAACTTCTTGGACACGACTATACCTCGTGAGAGCTGTGGTTAACTTCGTATTTACTGTTCTTACCGTAGTTCATATAAGTATTTTCAGCACGTACCCTCTAACAATTAAGGGTTAATTATGAGCCCTTAAGGAATTATTCTTAAAGAGCGCGTCTACCTGGCAAAATGTAAGGACGCAGTGAAATTCCACAGTTAAAATATTTTCGAGGGGTTTGGGATGAAAAAGAAAAATCTGTTGGGCGGACCAATCGAAAATTCGGTATGTGCTCAATCGATCGGCGTGACGAGAAACAATTAAAAATGGGGTGGATATATTTTTTTTTCCTCCGGAAAAAGAGCACCCTCCCTTCTCGAACCCCCTTACTAAAGTATCAACGAGAGGGGCGCGACTATCAATTATTAACACTTCCATCTGTTGGTGTATCTTGCTGTACCCCTCAATGCCCCCAGCATCCAATACAATGAGCCAGTACATCATATTATACGGTGCACTGGCCCTTATGGCAAGTGTGCATTGAATGCAGTAGCATAATGGTGCAAGAATAAAATGAGCTCGATTGTCAAAAAAAAAGATATAAAATCCCTTTTTGAATTTTGCATAATTACTTTACCCCCCACCCCTCCCCCCACCCCACTAAAGGATATGACTTTTCCAAAAAATTTTTTACTTCGCCTCAGATTCAACTTAATGTCAAGATGCAAATTAATTAGAAACAGTAGTTGGACACTCGGCGAAATTAACTTGGGCGAGTATCCACCCCGTCGCTTAGGGTGTTTTACGAGAGTAAGGATGCACCATGGTGTTTTAATCAAGTAGCATATTGCGCCCTGGGCTATGCGAGACTTGCCACCATTTTCTCGCAGTATGGGGCCCCTTTTACAAATTGCACATCCCACCCCCTGTACCAGTGTCAACGATATGTCATACATACTTGAATGCATTATTAGTGCACTTGACACTTGAAAAATTATATTCATCCCCGTAGACAATAGTCCTTAATAGGAAGTTATAATAGTCACCGACTGTAAGGGTTGATGAAAAATTTTATCCTTTCCTTTAAACAATCCCCATTAAACATATAAATGTTTTCTGTATCGCACTAGCCTTTTTCTAGTGTCAGGAAAAAAAAAATGGAAAATTCATACGAAATGTCACTAGGGGTTACAGAGTCGGATAGTGATAACTATTAGATTTTTACGCACCAACTGTCACTGCACAGCAGGTTGTATTTATAGGCGTAAAACAATTTTCAGCATAGAAAATCACGCGTTATAGTTTGGTATTATGGCGTAACGGCACGTCATTCATGCTGGGTTCACAGGGCTAGTGGTGCATTCGTTACGGGGGTATTCATAAACCATCATAACTTTGCTCGCGTGGATTAAGCGTCATTATCCCTCGAGCTTGTACACCATGGGAACACTTATCATCCATTCAAACAAAACCTTTCAGATTTAGCGTACTCGTAAGAGTATTTACCAACTATCAGAACGGCTAAACAGAGTGAAGGAATTACGAAATATGACTTAATCGACAAATTTCGAATGTGGATTAAACGACAGATGTATATATGTATAGGGTAACTCATACGGGGAATAAAAGAAAAAATAATCCAGTCCTTTCGCCGTGTCGTGAAATGGACATAAATGACGTAATAAAAAGGCTCGCACTTCCACAATATTATTCTTCACCCCATAGACGTCTCTTCGCTTTCCATATGCACTTTCCGTTCCCTTAAAAATACTACGAGGTAGAATTCATAATTACCGACAGTAATTTAATTACTGTATTACGACATTACGAGGGTATTTCCTTCTCCTTCAGTGGCTCGTTATCGCGTGTACAAATATGAAATTACGTACGGTCGACTGCGAAGATGTACAATGGAAACAGACTTAATGCCAAGTACGCACCGTCCATTGACTTAAATGGTATGAAAATATAGGCAGGTTTCGTAGTTTCTATACGGTACTAAAGATAGGAGGGACTCGATGATTTTTCTTATAATAAATAATACAAGTTTACGTATTCTGTCTTACGGCATCCATTCTGGGCCATTTACGACAGTCATAAACGACCTTAAGGTTTTGATGTTCGTCGACGTCATAATATGCTAACGTACCTTCACGCTGCTAACCTTAATCAAGTACAACCCTGGGATGTCCAGTACAGGCCTTTCGTTCTTCGCCATTACCGGGACGCTATCCGGCCTTATACAGCATCCGAAGTACCGTTATCGTTCCATCCAGGGAATAAAGGATCTTCGAGCAAGTTGCTATAGAGAGGAGAACGAATGAAAAAAAAAAAATAGGAATATTTATTATCCCAAAGATATCGTCAACGTTATGCACTCTACGTAGGTACAGTGCATCCCTATAGTAGTTATATAGAGTGCTGATAGTTTGCTGTATAGATACAGACGAGTCCTTCAGGACTCACAAACCCGGCGGCCAGCCACTGGTGCCTCCGGGATTCCCGGAGCAACTAGAACAGAACAGAAACGCAAATCCCAAAGGTACAAACTGCAACTACAGTTAGCGGCGCGCGCTGTTTTTGATAAGGATATTAATAAAGTTCAACACCCGGACCAGGAATCCAGCTCCGACAGGCTAAAGATATATACACTGCACCCTCTCAACTCTCTGGTTTATCTCGGGCGTTTAGTTGCCGGTGGTCTAATCTCAAACGATGGTTCTCACACGACGTTGTCGGACGGGAGCAATAACGTTTCCAGTACCGGAGTCAAGACCCGGGCTGAAAGCTGGACCGAAAAAAAAGAAGACGTCAGATCTGCCGCAGTAAGTTCGACAGGGAGCAGAGAAGACGCGAGTGAGGGTGGAACGAGTATATTGTGAGGGGGTGGAATTCGTAAGGGTCTCGTGGAAGGAGGGTATGACGGTTGTATAGTTTTCAGCAGCGTCGGCAACAGGAGTTCCTGAAGTGGCGGAGGCACGGAGGCAGCTAGTGGCCCCCACAGGGGCTGTGCGCTGACTTTCGCCCCTATCTACCCTAAAGCCTCTGGGTTTCGCCCTGCGCGAATTCCAGCTTCTAAAGACGGTTCGCAGAGTCCAAGGACTATGGTCGCTCCAGCCCGATTAATGCCGGTGACAATATGGTTGATGCGTCCCAACTGTCTCTTAAGTCTGGCCCAGCTTGAGTCCCCATCAGGCAGGACGAAACTTTGCGTCAACTCGGCTGGATGGCTGCCTACGGCGGTAGGTGGTAGTTCCGTGTTATGACAGAGGGGTGTCGCTGGGCAGGGGTGGCATAGCGTGAATACTCCTTTAAAAGTCGCGGGGGTTAATTGTCCAAATATGTTAAGTAGAAGATCGGGGGATGCTGTTTGGACCCACGGGACCATAACGCTTGGACGTATCAGATTAATCCGTGAGGTTGTGCTGGTACCGACCTAGCCGGCAAAGGCAGTACGTATACTTTTTGGACACGAGGGTTAAAGGTAACCGCTTGAAAAATTAACTCGCTCGTACCTCAGCGATTCTTAATCTCTCGAAAAATCCTTCCAGGGGGTGTAATCTTCAATTTGCAAGGGTCTCACGAGAGGAAGACTAAAGCGAATTCCCCGAATTGTAAGTTCGTCAGATTTGTTCCGGTCGTAAAGTCGCTCTTCTTGACTCCGGGCAAAGCGGGGATGATTTTTGACGAGGCTGCTACCCTTCGGGTCGTAAAGGTATTAGTGTGCATGATGTTTCCATATTGTTGTGGGACAACGCGACATTATTTGCCTGTTAAAGAGAGAGAGAGAGAGAGAAAGGATTTTCATCTCCTTGTTTCTCCCTCTTCCCGTACTTTGTCAGGGACCGTTACGTTGATTTATGGGAGACTGTTGGTGTGTTTACCAGCGTAAGGAACCAAAGACTCCAAAGAGCTCAGGGAGGAGAAAATTTTTCTCGAAAGGACCAAAAATTTGTTCACGTCGAAGGTCTGGAGTGGGCGGATTCCTTTTTCCGAACGGGCGGAGCTCCGGGACGTTCAACGGAGGATAATCCTCGGAATAGAGGATCATCCAATTACGGGGCAGGTGACCCGAGCGTCATTTGTATTCATTTCGCCTCCATTTTACCTCCTTGCGAGGTGCGTCCGACCGCAAAATTTTCTCCCCCGCGAGAGATTATCCCGCGCGAGTGTTAAACAAAGACTTAGCTGGACTTAAATCGGGATTTTACGGGGATTAGCCAGTTTACTTCTTTCCTAGGACAATTAATTTGAACCAACCCTCTGTGACCGCATCGCAATCCCCATCTTCCATCTCTCTCGTTTACACTTTAAAAAAAAATCTTACTCCGTTCGAATAATCATATTAACCATATATACCTATATATATATATATACATGCTTTATCAGTACACAAATGAAAAAAGCAACCCCTCCAGCATCCACTATGGACCAATGATATGAGTAATAGTAAATGCACATATGACGGGGTCTTCATGGCTCGTTGCTCACGAGAGTAATCCGTGAGGTAGATAATGGAGAGTCCATGCACTTGTACGATCTGCTGTGGTCTAAAATCTGACGCTCCCTGCTTTTCAAAGTGGATGGATAGCCTTGTTACGTTGCGAGAAGGACACTCCTGTATCTCTCTATTGAGTGGATTTGAGTGATAGCGTCAAGAGGGGTAAAATTTTCGAGGGTGATCCGAGAAGAATTTAAGGGGGGGGGGGGGGAGTTGATACCAATAGACAGCAACGCGATAGTCCTACGCATCTGTTTGCAATTGAACCGAGTGGTTCGATTTTGGTTTATGGGTTTACCGAGTGGGCACCCTGCGACCAGCCCCATAAACTTTGGATAAAGTTTCAAGTACTTGAGAGAATCATCCTATCGCTCGAACCATACTGTACACGAAATTGAATGGCTCCTCAAAACGATTTAGATTATCGTACGCGATGTGATTTTCGTACGTTATTCCTGATTTCAAAGAGAGTTAAGGTATCTGCATGTAATTACGTAACACTGGGCCTGAGGGATAGGAAATAATGATTACAGTCGGGAAAGGCGTCGATTGTATTCCATAAGGAACAAAAGGATTAAGAACGTTTCCAGGGTCATTTGTGTTATATATAAATGCCCATGGACCATTCCCATATAAGCAGAGATGATGTTTCAATAAGAGACGGCAGTTAGACGTCTCTAACGTCTACTTTGGCCTTTCGGTATCGTACCTACCCCTATCTGCACGACCTCTCTCCGGTTGGAATTTCCTGACCTCACCATAACGCCAGCCCTTATGATTGTCGTGTCGTTACTTTTTCGTTATACGCCACTTCCGGTACGAGTGATATTGCCTTCAGGCGGCTACCAGGCTCGATTCGATCTTTCTACGTTGTCCCTGTACGGATACGTAATCTTATCAGCGAAGGTGAAGATAATGAAAAAAATTTTTTGCACGTTAACCAGACATATATAGTAATATAGGACGAAGGTAAAATTAAGGGGAACGAAAATGTGTTTTTACCTAAGCAAACAGAGTTATAACATTCTGGTTGCAGTAGGAGACAAGAGAGAATAGGGTGGTAGCTGCGTCCTTTGTGAAACGTGGGGTGGCGTCGCGACGCCTCGTTGGTTACCAAAAGGACGTGGAGTCTCTCTCAATCTGTCATAGCGGTCGCGGAAGCGTCTCTCTCGATTCTCTCTTCTATTCTCCATACCTCGTCCGTTCTGTTTATGGACACCGAGCACAACCAGTCCATAATCCAAACAGAGGGTGCCGAACTCACTCAGTGTAACCAACCACCATGTGTTCCTCTCGGATTCAGTGCTGCTAGATATCGCTGGTTATATATGACGTATGGGATAAAAAAATTATTTATAAATTAATTACCAGATACCTCTCAAATGGCTGATCCCAAGCTAGCCCTGTATGCTTATCGTTATCGGTAGGTCAAAAATTTTCCAAAAAAAAAAACATAATAATTTTCTAGATAATTAAGAAGCGTCTTGTGGGGGGCAGATGGGCAAAGGGCTCGTCATATTCCGACACAAATCCCCCATAAAGCGTCTCAGGTTACTGATAGTGAATGAGGGCTGGTGGATTAGTGCGCAAGACCTGGAGAAAAAGCAGGGTGAATCATATCTGGCGAATTATGATGGCCGCTCGCGTCATTCGAATTGGCAGGACATAAATCTCTATAGGCATCGCCTCAAGTTTCTAAGGGTAGAAAAAGAGCATGTGGTCGCCGCTACGCATCTGTACCGATTGCGCGAGCGTACGAGAGAGCCAAAAAATATAGTCACCCCTTTCTATCGTCTTTACCCCTTTGACCGCCCCACGAAGCTAACGCTCGTGAAATATACTTCTGGTCTTCTATTTTCCCCATAAGCGCTTCGACCCCATAGAGCAGGAGAAATCGACGCCAATTGAAAACCGGTGACATCTCGTTGCCTTCGTAACAAGTACCATTGTCCGAAAGCATCGATCGCCGCCATTGTGTATACCGGCCGACACTCGGGTGCATCAAGTGCACTCAGAAATGCACCTGGCGAGATGTTCACTGGGCAATGCTAATCGGCGCTTGTGTACTCGTCCAATTTGTTTGAAAACACCGACTACATTTCGCTGACTTCAATTACGCTTGACAATACGTGGAGCGACCAATAATGAAAACAAAAAAAAACCATTCGTGCCGTTTCGAATAACATTTTTCAAAATTTAACCAAACTCAAAACAAAATGCTGTCACTTGGCCGAAAGGCTCTTGTTCGAGCTTCGTAATTCTCTCGTATTGTCGCTGCGGCGTCGAGGACACTTTTATTTGACTCTGGTAGCTACGGTATAAACACACCATTATGCACGACAATAAACAGACATAATTGGTCCAGTATCGCCTCGATAGGTAGAGACAAACAAGAGAGACGATCCCTCGTCGCTCTGGCTATCCCCGTTTACGTGTATTTGTACCTTGTTATGAAATGCAGCCACGCTGGTTTGCATCTATCCTGCACTTCACCCGCATGTAAAATACATGGGAAGGTAGGTAGGTGTATCTACGTATACTATATATAGATCGACTCTCTCTCTCTCTCTCTCTCTCTCTCACACACACACACACACACACTCCCCATGCCTCTCTCTCTCTCTCTCTCTCTCTCTGTATGCAAAGCAAATGTATCATATCACACGGGCCCCCAGGGCTGCATTACAAGCCCGATCATAGTCTGTTTCCAACAGTATTAATACGCCAGTAAAAATGCAACCGCTATTTCGCGACTCGCTCGCGCTAAACCGTTCGCTAATTCCATTTGACGCTACGAAAATTCCATGAAAACGGCCCCACGCGCTATTCCCAGCCAACTGTAACGATAATAATGGATATTGCTGATTTTATCCATACTTAGCCCCAAAATGGGGTCCTCGATCGCAGCGTACAGTAATTTTTATTTTTATCAATGTCTAGCCATGTTTTTTTTTTTTTTTCATTCTCACGAGTGTAACACTCTCGACGACAAGTATCCTCAAGCTTCGTATCCACGGTACAGAGGATTCGCGACGGATGAGGGATGCCTGGAAACGATGAGTCCGAGACCCCGAGTGATAATAAAACCTTGGACAATCAACCGAGACGAAGAAGACGAAAGCGAGTGGCGCAATGGCGAGAATGTGAGAATCCTGTTGTATCTGGTGGGTCGAGAGAGGGTGACTTGGCCTGTATAGAAATACTGTACTGGCCGAGGGACGATAAAAAGCAACCTTTACGGCGTGACGGAATTACCACTATCCGACGTGGCAGCAGCCATAGCCCGACGTCGGTTCACCCCTTATTTCTACACGTATAATTGCAAACCGCCGCGCGGCCGAGATTAGCTCGTTACATTTTTGTTACTGCAGCATTGCAACGGTAACCCTGAGCTTTTCTTTTCTTCAGCTTATTTATTTACGTACCTATATATCGTTTATTATACTTGCTTTAGTGCTCTCTGAGCCTTCTGAGATATGATCTATATTGGTGTATATACATATATATATGTACATCTATATATAGACGCTCGTGATAATTCTTCGGGGTGTCTCATCAAATTCCAAAATTACCTTTAGTATGCAGTCGGTCCCATAATGGATTTGTTGTGAAAATAAGGACAGGGGCTGAAATTAAGGCGACTGGCAAACAAAGGATATTGCACGCAATGTATCGCGCTCCGGCGGCACGCTGTCCTCTGCAAACAATCTAATGTGAGAAATACACACATGAGCAGTCTCGCTAATATTGCAAAGCTACCATACTCGTTTGATACAATTGTCAAAGTGACATTTGCTGATTAAAATTTGAGTATTAATTTTATTTTGGACATTTCGGTAAACCTTGATTTTAGCAGAAACTTGTGTTTTTGAGATTTAACAAAAATTGATCTCAAAAACAAACTTTTGAGCGTTCCTGCCTGGTGGAAGGTTAGGGACGAGGGGATTTTTTTTTTAAATTTCTCATTTTCTATATCAGCAAGGTAGGTTGACTTTTTACCACGTGGGCTGATGATGAAATACGGAGGAGGCAGTGGGGGTTGTTTGTGCGTTTACGCAATTACTCGATATTACTGCTCCGGGCACTTGCAACTACGCTAGCTTTGCTAATAAACGCATAATCTCATAATACCATTGATTTTCAATTTGTTATTTATCCGCTCTCATAGGTTCTCAATTCGCGATTATAATTTTAATAAATTTCAACCATCCCCTGAAAATCCAAAATTATTGATACTTTACTCAAATCTCTATGGGACAACTGTCCGAATGATATTTCGAAAGAATTTTGCAATTTTTTATCGTTCCTGTGATTGCGGGAGATAAAGTGATATCCGATCTAAATGAGAGTCACAGTTTGCACACCAATGACTATTTGGTAATTACAACAAAATACGGTAATATCAGCCTCTCTATATGTACCCCGTACTAGGCTGCCCTACGTACTGGTTCGGGTCAATGTGAAACGGTACTCGCTTGAAACAGGTAATGCATGCGTTATTATCATAGGCAATTTTTCATAATAATTAACCGTCGCACGTTATTGCACGGGTGACGTAAAGCAACGAGAATAAAAATAAAAATCAGTATAAAAAAATAATACCGTTCTAATATAGTACTGTTATTAAAAAAAAAAAAGAAGATACCTAAAATACCGCGAAATTAGATAAATTTGAATTCCAGACCAACCTTGAACTAGATGAAAGATATCACGACTAGAACCGTCGCGACGTCAACGTCCGTCGCGACGCCGATGACAAAACTTTGTGCGAAACTGTACAAGGACATTTTCCTTTTTGCGAAATGTATAATTGATCCTAGACGAACACAAAATGGCGTCCTATCGTGAGAGCCGACGGCTTCCACATCCAGGATATACCCATACTACGCAATAACCTTGCCCAGGGTTACCCATGAGATAAAAATATATCTTAACTATTAAATCCAAAGAAAAATTGACTAAAAAAATATCTAAGAAATCATATATCACTAACTATAGTACGTTACACCATATATCTATCTAAATAACGGAACTTACTCGCACGCGACTATATCTACTCCTTGTCAGGCACCAAGTCGCATCGACTGGTTGGCCTACAGGTATTAGCTCACTGCTAATCGGATTAAGTCCTTAGCCGGTCCGTTTACGTGCCACGTGTTCCTGTACGCGAGAGGTTAAATAATCCTGCCAAGGAGCGAACGATAGGATACACTGGTGGATGATACCACCAAAATAGAAAGGGTCTAAGGAGACGGGTGAGAGAGCGAGAGAGAGAGAGTAAAGTCAGAAATAAGAAAGAAGGTACCTACATAAGAAAAACGAAAAAAAAAAAAAAAAAAGTAAAGGAAGCTGCGTCGCGGAAGCGACCGTCCAATCCCAAAAAAGTCCGTCGACGAGTTTGCCCGGCTTTCCCTATATTAGCTTACCAGGCAGCTTTCGCAAAATAAGTAACATTTTCGTCCGTGTGCGTGGCCAACCCTTAGAAGCGTGTGCCCCCTACGGCCCTCAAGGGTACCCTAGGCTTCCCGACCTCGCCACCCTACCCACCGCCAGCACCACCACCACCACCCCTCAAGGATATCGTCCCTTTTTCCTCGCAAGGATGTTCTTTCGACCTAGATGCATCGTTACACTTTGGCTAACTGGCCAAACTTCCCCAGGCCCATAGCCAAACGATCGTCTAACGATCGGACGCACGCGACTTCTAACGCCAATGATCTCTCGTAGGTTAGACCAGACGTTATATTGCTGATTATTTTACTCTGACTCTTGTGCCTGGGACAATTTATATTCTACATTGGCCACTATATTACCTTTGACCTATTCCTTTGACGATAGTTACCATATCTTGATCTTTCCTATACCATCGTATCTTTTCATTAGTAAAAATTTACATATACATATATGTATATTGTGCATGTGATTCTAATGGTCTCCGAGCATTACCTCGGACACGTATATTTGTGATAAATAATGATAACGTATATACAGTATATGGTAATATGGTATATGGTATATGGTGGTATACTGTAATATGGTGACCGAGGTGAAAATGAAGGAGTTTTAAAGAAATGGAATAAATGACTTTCAGGACCCTAGTGGAAAATCAAACTGAGCAGCCAACGAGCGTAACCCAAGCAGACACGCGCCACCGATCAGCAGACAAAGAATTCATCCGGTTTTTACGCATTAAAATCGTATAAATCTTGTGGTGCTTTAAACGGACGCACGCCGCTCTGCGTTTGCATAGCATTATGGTCTTGATAGGTTTACCCTTCTTGGTAGTCTTTTACAAGGGGTTGGTATAGAAGGGTGCAACCTGGATGCACGCACTATAGCTATATACACGTTTACGTCGCCTAGGTGCGTTTTAGTTAAGGAACAAGGACCCACCGTTTGCATTTTTTTTCCTGATTCGGTCGACGTCCAGGATTGTATAAAAAATGGGAAGGTCATATGAGAAAAATAGTGGAAAATAATAATAAGATATAACGGCGATACGAGAGCATTTTTCACTTATGGGTTTTCCAATCAATACTCGTGTTCGGCAATAAGCAAAGTAAATCCTGTATATTTTGAGCATTTCATGAAATTGGTCGAGGGCAGGGAACGACTCCTATTTACTTTTCCATATATATACATATATATATATATATCATAAGGGGATGGTCAACGTAGGGAAAAGTGGCGAGTGACCAGAGCCCAGGTTTATCATTAATTCACAAGCTCGCAGATCCCGGGATATAAAAATAATTTGGTTTATGGAAACAGACGCGTCCCCAGAAATAGTAGCGCGTATATGTGCTACTATGAGTGCCCGAATAAAACATGAATTGACCCTAGAAAATTGTTCATCGAATTCCATAAGGATGACGCAACGTTTCCTTAAAAATTAATTTTCAAAATCCGTCTGCAGTATTTTACAGGAGTAATTACGTCAATAATACAGTACGGTGTCACATGGTGAACATAAAAAAATAAAATGGAAAAAAATATATATATATTTAAAAAAAAATCTTTGTATCTTGTCCAGTATTGGTCTTTACCGGCCTTTTGGAAAAAGACGTCTGTCACGTTCATAGGCCTACTGGTCAACGGGAAGAATTTCATAGGGAATCTAAAAGGCACACCGGTAGAAAATAGTGAGACACAGTCCGGGTAATTAAAACTACAGGTAAGCCTCAGGTAGCAATGATTTAATTTTTTGTTTCTTTATACGTCTCTCTAGCAGACCTGGGTTATAACTAGTATCTTCCCAGGTCAGGTTAGTAGACAATCCTAGGGCGAACAAACGTACCGGCTAATGACGTTGACACTGAAACCTGTTGTCCGCTTTTGAATGGGGCACACGCCACGGTGGCTTCGCTAATAAATGGGCCCTCGGCGGGCCCACATCTGTAGTCGAAAATAAGAGCTGAAAAACTCGAGAACCCCCTACGGTATCGCGCCCCCGCGAAAACCCTCGCCAGGGACGTTATTATCATTATAATTGTGCACCGATGCGCTGATCAGCTGTATTGTCAGACCAAATGCTAAACTGTGCCAGCTACAGACGTATTGTGTGGTTTTAGTAGCAGCGTTCTCTACTATACATATATATATATATATACATATACATTGCGCTACCCTTAAAATACAGTAAAATATTTTGTACCTACGAAATGTACAATTTAACTGTAAAAACATTTAGCGAAAAATATAAAAAATTATTTCTACCTCCAAGAGAAATATTTGAGGTTAAAAAAAAAAGAAGGAGAATACGACGACGTAGCTGAAGTGGATAAATAAAAAACAATCAAAACGAGCCACTTCAATTCGATCGTACGTGCAAATGCAAACAAACTTGCTCATAGAATTATAGACACTTCCATTCTCAGCACATGCTGGACCAAATGCGTGCTGGCAGTAGTATGTACGCAGGGGATGCTACCCCATAAGCATCGCATATGTCAGCCCCTTCAGGGACCCTTCCATCCACCATAGAGTACCCATGGCAATGGGTACCGAACGATAGAGGCTGTAGTGCTGTAGGTACCTACGCTATATGGGGTGTAGGCACCTACAGATAGTGTTACACCAGGGCAAGTGCGTTTCTATGGGGACAAAGGTCGTTTTAGAATTCCCAAAATCGTCGGCCCTTGACGGGAGGTTGCTATGGCCGAGATGTAAAAGAAAATAAATAAGAGATATAGTTATCAACGGAGTTATCGGGAATTTACATAAAACAGTTAAATTTCACGTTTAGCTGATATTTATCGACACGCGAACCATGGGTTTTCAACCCCTGTTGACAATGTCATCCATGAGGTCTTTAGGCTGACATATGTACAAAGGGAAGTCTGCGGATGTAGTCCAAATAGAAATACCGGGATAGGAATATTATCATAGCGTCCTAATAAGCTTAGGACTTTTTCTATAGATCCTATGGGGCACCCATGGTGGATATACGGTCGGGGTTGGTGCAGCCGTGTAACAACATCGAGTCATGCACCCTAACCGCGACAATTGGATTTGCTGGGTTCGGTGATGTTCATTTGACATCATTTGGACATTTAGAAGGTCCCGACAGTGTTTATGGGGAAGAAATGGTAAAATGTCAATATCAAACCATACATAGGTATACATAAGACACATGTCAAAGTGTATCTTTATTTCGAAGATAAATTGTAAAAATCTTTCGGGATTCGCGCGAGATAACAGAATTAGATTTTTCAGCGAGATCTTTCCCTCCCTTGCTTGGTTGTCTAGCCATAAGGTGGTAATGTCACAGGCCGTTGGGCAGCCAAGAGATCCCATGAATCAGGACAGCAATAGCAATAACAGCAGCGGGAGCTCTAAGAGACATGAGGCTGATGTGAGCAGAAGGAGATAAAAAAATACTGAAAACCGGTTCTACGTACGTTTCACGAATAGTTAAGGTTAATGACCGATGCTTGGATACTCATTACGGGCTTATTATTCTATTTTGCTGTACGAGGGTTATTAATCGCGTGTAGCTAAAATACGTTACTTAACAATGACAAACACCTGGATGAACACGGTTCATGACAAAAGTCAAAGTCACCCCCTGAAGGTTCACTGGGGGGAGGTTCGCTGTTGAGGTAGTAGATATACTTATAGTATACGTGGTATATACATATATAGTAGCTTGGCTGGGACTATACTTTGGCGATTTAGTAAAGCTGGTGGTAGCAGCGTCTCTTTCGATTTAAGAGTCACTAGACGAATACGTATGCAGATTAAGTGACGGCTTAGATTTAGAATGTTTGCGAATGCAAAGCAGTCGAACGAAGGAGCGGATCCGAAGGTTGGTAGTACGGGTAGAGAGGAGGCCGGGCAAATTACCCGGCACAGAACACATTATCTCTACTTGATAGACCCCATACCAAGTCGTCAGTGGTTCTCATTTATAGGGGACGTAAAGGTCCCCTTTTTGGCACGAAGGTAGAAAAGGTAGAAGAGCTACGTGGTAATGCAGTGTATAGCTATAGGTATCGGACGAGTTGCCAGGGTGGTTTAAGAACTACCGGTTAGCAGGGGAAATGGTATTTGGGAGAGACGGAAGGGAAGTCACTTCTTTTCTTTCCCTCCTAAATTCGCGATTGCTACCTCGACAACCCCCCATAAATTTATTCCAACAAATTCTATAATTACTTTTTCGGGACCAAGCGGATCCGAGAGATTTATACGGTGGTTCCTTCTCTTAGCATTTTTATTGGACCTCTGACTTTTGGTTCTCGCTACTGGCAGCCTTGTTTTCCAGATTTTTCACGAACTTTTTGTAAGAACGATCAAGAATTAGTGTATGTAGGACAATGGGTGAATTATATATGGGATTCTGCGTACATGTGCATATGTGTAGGATGTAGGAAATTTATGTTATTTGGGTATAGGACGTGTATAAATTTTAAGTTTAAACATCGTCGGTACATTTATCTTGTATGTATATCTTAAGGCGTGGGTTTTCAGGTAATGAGAGCGAGTGCCACCCCGTGTTGGGGGTTGTTTGGTCCCAGTGGTGCGGAAAGCCTCCACGCACCGAAAGGTCCAATCCATCACTTAGCCGGTGTCTTATGCATAACATAAGGTAGACATTATAGTCTGAACTTAACCGGGTATTTCTGCTATCTAGCGAAAAGAGCAAACAGGTGAAAGTTCGGTAGGGGATGGTTGGAAGAAAAATTGTAGATACAGTGAAACAGGTGAAAAAGGATTGTTGACGGTAGTGGTTGCTGCATGGAGAAAGACGCAGGGCGCTGTGGGTTTCTAGGACTCGGGGCTCTGGGATCCAAGACGAAGGATTCCTTGGGTGTCCTGGGGGAGAGATCAGAGAGTTCCCGGTACTTGATTGCACATTGCAAAAAGCGGGACAGGCTAGGTGCGAGTCCACTCTAGGACAGAGTGAGGTGTTTCTTGGCGATACGTGACGCAGCTGCCATTAGGCGAATCACGTATGTCGATGGGATCGCCTAGGTCTGACAGGTAGCTGAAAAGGAACTGTAATCGACAAATTGGAGAAAAGGAGAAATCATTGGGTTCCGTATAGTAAATCGACGACAGTAAACTGTCTGGATTTTATATGGGAAAAAAAGTTGATATTCCTTGGAATTCGCGATATTGAAACTCACGTAACGACCTCTTTACACAGTAATACATACCGGAGGTATGGATTTTTTTTATATGTATATGAAAGTTTGAGAATGACGATCGAAGATAATGATGAAAAATATTGAACGATCGTAAAAAATGATTTGTATGAATCGTAAAGGGAATTCGTAAGATTTTTCTGGAACGACGAAAAACAACCCCTTACCGTGGAACGGCCTTCGCCGGAATGACAGCCTCGCAACGTTGCCACCAGAGCGCCACTGTCTCCTCAGGATCCGAACCAGGCGTGGTGAACAATCAGTCCTGAATCCCATTGGCGGAGAAAATGGTTAGCGATTGGTTCATCCGTGCAAAGGCGTGGCGAGTGAAGGCTTGTGCTACATTGTGATGCTGCGCGGATCAGGATCGACTACGCCCCCTAAAAGGTTGGTACAACCCCGGGGGACCTCCGTGCACGCTAGCTTGGCCGGCCGTGACACATTCGACAAGCGGCGCCGTAACGGGAAGCAACGCGCGGCTGGGGACCACGAAGACCTCACGGCCACGAGTCACCCTCCGCCCTCCTTAGTCGAGAGAACGGCACCGTGCCAGATTATCGTATCCCGGGGTGCCATCGAAGCGCGATAACGACACTCCTGGTGAATCCTTTGGACCCTGAAGTCTGTCTAGCCACGAGGACAAGTTCCCTGGAGAAAACTGGGTAAAAGTCATCGGCCAAGCTTTTCGGTTAGTGCTGCAATAGTATCGACATCAGCGTCCCTAGACCCAGGACGCATCAGTTATTCGAAAGAAGATCCCATTCAAAGTTGGCAAGAAAAAGAAGATAAACGGTAAAACAGTGCAAGAGTGAACACTAGTGCGACACTACGGGTAACACTCTACAAAAAGGTCCACTGACAGACAAATGTTGTATTAAAATTTGGTGACCACTAAGTGACATTATGGTGAAGACAGTGTTGTGACCTTAGAAAATCAGACCACGCGGCCAATGATAGGTGACAGAGACTCAAAGATCTTATATCGCACGTGTGCTGGAGATCATCCAGAACTGTGATCAGGAACAAAATTTAAAGGTGGACCTTGGTGAACTTGATCGCTCGACGTCAGCGTCCTGATTACGGATGGTAGCAAAGAGTTGACGATACATGCTAGTATCCGGACAGGAAGTAGGAAGCACGCGGAGGAAATCGCTAATTCAATCGCGGCAAAAGGTATTCGCGGTGGGCGCTTGCGCGCGCTCCTAACTCTGATTTAGCGAAGGGTGATTCAGAGAAGGAAGAAGAGTGTTGCCCCAGGAAAGCCTCTACAGCCTCACAACGCGGTCCGACGAGTACACCGGTAGTCACCCCAGCTCCACCATCGTGGGGGCTGGGGGACTGACATGGTTAGGCTTTGGGGCTGGTGGTGGCGCGGGGGCCACCACTGGCGGTGGAAGTCCTGTAGAATTTGATGAGCACTGGGGCCGGAAACTGTACGGGGCCAGTGTGGCCCCGCCACCGCCGCCTCATCATCATCATCCACGTCTCTTCGCGCCGCAGGACATGAGGCAGATACTCAAGGAAGAACCGATACCACGTGTCTGGCCGCAACCTGCACTTGGTGATAACGGAACGTAAGTTTTCTTATCTTTCTTTTTATTTCCTATCTAACAAACTTCTACGACGTACGTACAAATTCGGTTTGAGATATTTTTGGAAAAATTTTTTTTTTGGAGTTTAGGTAATTTTGCTTGGTTTGTAGTTACGTGAAATAGAAGAAAAAAAATCTAGTGTGTTGCATAAGAACAATAACAACAATCTTCGACGTAAGCACGCATGGGCTATGATAATAGGATCTTAATTGGGATCGAATTTCAGGTATCGCGTAAAAGTCACTAGCTATCCTCCCTAGGGAAATTTATGAGCACCGCCTGTACTCGAATCATTTGTAATGAGCTTAGGAACTTGTCGGAATTAAGCTCTGTCCGCTTTAGGCCTATCCTCCAAATCGTACTACACTCTGCCGTCGGACCGCGCACTGATCTTTATTACTTAGAGCTTGCAGGTCAATTGGGGAAACTACAGTATTTACGTTGAGTTGGACAATAAAGAGTAAAAGCACAAAGCTCGACCGACTAATGAATTCAGAATATTAAATTGGCTATTAAAATGAGCTATTCGATGAGTATTTTTTTTTTTTTTTCTTAAACTCGTCTACCCAGAAGCTGATCTTATTCTGTAAAAGTGCATATCGAAGATTCACTTTTTTAAATTAAAAAAAAAAAATTATCGAATCGACCCAGTGACACAGTATCCAATTTTTTCAAAAATATTTAACCGGCACACAAATTCTCTTATCATTTCGAAACAATGAAAAAGTTTATCGTATCCCGATGTAGTTTACAACGTATCACACCTATTATCGATGTCTCTCAAAGTAACTGCCCTCTCGGTGCAGCGTAAACGAAACTCCGTAGACGAACAATAAACCGCACTTTATTGCAGTTTCACTAACGGATTTGTACGACGTGCAAACTGCAGAGGTGTAGATACGAGGTCGAAGGTAAGCCAGTAGGTGGTTCTCTAATCCAATAGCGGTTCCCTTAACTAACCTCACCTACAGTCGTGACACGGGAACAGGGTGGAATCAAGTTAATGTAATTGAGAATTTTAGCGCCTTTTGCTCTCGCCCCTCTGACCTGCCACTTCTGCCAACACGTACATAGACATATGTAGGATATATACACATAAGACAGCAAGTGTGCGAATAATTCGCAAAAATCTCAATTACGTATCAGGAGTACGGGTATAATTTTTTTTTTTAATTCAACCGATGCAAATATTAAATGACTTAAAAAATATTCGTCAAGCCATCCCTCGATTTGGTAATTAATTTTATTAGCAGATATAGCAACCCTCGAAGAATTTAATTCTCTCTGTTTTTTTTTCCTATTTTCATCCCTCAAATTCTATACACCGCCTAGGTATACTCTAAGCAAAAATTTTAGACCCGACGCCACGTCCATAGCTATTCGGCGAATGTCCTGGGGTTGCTGTACGTGTTTCTAACGCGAAGGATGATACGAGAGGCGAAACTGTTTTAAAACTCCCAGCAAACAGGCATAAACTCTCGCGCTTTTTAAAAACCCCTAAAAAAGTTACCCACCTAATGAAATATTAAGCCAGCGGGCACCGCGACGCTCGACGGGAAACGCCGAGTGTCATCCACCCTTAGACTCTTTTTTTTTTTTTTCTTTCTCGTCGCTCCAGCAAATAAGTATGTCTTACATGGAAATAAAAGTGCGCAAATATGACTTTGAAGAATTTTCAATAAGCGACAAGCAGATCACGTGTATCGGGTGTCGTGATAATTACGATAAGAATTTTTACATGTCTGTTTTATATATATATATATATATATTTTTTTGCCAACTTATACGTGTACGGATGCTGCGAAAGGCACTTTACGCCATAACAAACTGGTAAATTAAACACACAACGCGCGACGCATTCGCACCACCTCCATCGGATTATATTCAGATATATTACAAATTGCTCATTATCTCCGCATGCATTATGAATCACGCTGGGCGTACTGTAAATAGACTAACTATACGCTTTGGCCAACTCACAATAACTAACAGTCGCCCGTATGCGTATTAACTCTGGATTTATTGTAATTCTCTGGTACGGCGATCGCGAATTGTCCTGGAATCGCCATCTGAAATCTGCAACATTAATACTATCGCGATCGTGTACGTAACGCGTTGTGGAAAAGAGCTTGTAAAATCGATGGATATTATTTAAAAGAAAAATTCGCAAAAAAAATTATTGAGCAAAGATAAATAAATTTTATCGCAAAATTTTTGGGCTCACTCGGTACATGTGTATAAACGACGAATTTGCATCTACGTTATCACGCACAAAAGGACGAGCGAACTCCTGAGTGAATTTTAAGATAAACTCGAATCGAGCTTGTAATTATCGCTTTAATCGGTGTCGGTCGAAACTGCAAATAACGTGGCCACGTGATAGCCAATGCAACCCCCGTGCACTTTTACGATGCACATGCAGTCACGAGCACTCTTGCACTGGTCCGTAAGTCGACTGCACGCGCATCCATAGAGGCGAGTACGAAATGATGCGAAAAATAGTCGGCTTAATGGAGGAATATTGGCCCGAAGTGCTCTCTGTCATTATAATTATTCGGGGTAGCTTAATTGCCTTTACCCCAAAAATCCACCCCCTGTGACTTCTATTCCTTCGTTTTGCATTTTACCCCATTTTCCTCTTACACTCTGCTGCCCTTTCGCTCTTTCTCGTCATTACTTTACGTATTTGCACTTATTTTACGTATGCATGCATACTGTATGTACGTATATGCATCTAGCATATTCGTGCAGTGAATTGCATATGTGATACGTATATATGTAAAAATATTTGAATTTAAAAAACGTGTCATTTTTTGCTGGTAATTATCGAAAAACAAATTTGCTTTGATTTTTAGACTATTTTTTGGGGGATTTTTGAAAAATATTTAACTTGTGAAATATAGGGCGACGAATTTAACATTGATTGGTCGAGTTTCTCATGATTTTTCTTCTAATCACATTTTCCAAACGTTTCCCTTCTGGACCACCGAACCCTTGTCGATCGGCGCGAACTGACCAATGGGGTGGCAGCATAATGCGACATAGGAGGGTGCCTGGCTACACGTTATAGGAATTGGTGCATAGCAAACGGGGCAAAATAATCGGACGTCGAGAGTTATGGGGCGCGAACCGGCGGCCGGTTAATCAGCCACCGATAATTATCGACACGGGCAGTACATCACCTCCCACCCCAATGCCATTGGTTCCCACCCCTCTGAATCCATCCTCGTATTCTCGTATGCTAGAACATAGCATCCCATCGGATGGCGTGACAAACGCACCGCCGATACCATCATTTATTTCACAAATGTGCTGCAAAACTGCCGCTATTCATTTTCGAGCAGTCGATTCAGTTTTCCGCTCGGAAGTTTAACGCGATGGCTTTATCGTCGGGATTCTGAGCGATAATGCGATTTCTTTAACGTTAATAACTTTTCTTTTTGTTTCGTTGGCTCTTATTAGTATTTTAGCAGTGAAATTTGGCAGTGTGACAAAATTTGCACAGACTCGCTCTCCGAGGATGTCGAAGTTTTTGAAAGGATTCTGGGGTAAGGATTAAGGAGCGCAGTGAGAAGTAAATCTACTGTAGACTTTTGGCACGGAGGCGCAAAGGCGTCGGGACGCCTGGATGGTTATGTTGGCGAATTATTAAATATTCAGATGGGAGGGTTTAATTGCGGGAAAAAGGTGACAAAGTCAGCCTTGCACAACTATGGGAAGTAACTTTATTTGGGTTATTGCTGAAAATCGCAGGATCAACGTTTGGCCCTTTTGACCCTTAGGTCACGTCCTGACGCACGGTTCGACCGACCCGAATAAATTTTATAAACCTTTCGCTGAAACTTCCTCTGGGCACAATTCTTGCTTTAGGCTACCAAAAGGAAATCGAGGGATGTCGTTATCCTGTATTCGTATTGTTAGTTTCAATTATCTGTTTTTGATGAGTTATTTAGATTTAGAACTACCCCACAAGGAACCCGTTGGCCGTTTGACGAATTTCCAAAAAATGTGCACTCCGTCCCCGTGGGATTGGTTCGCTACTATTTTGACAGTTTGAAAAATTGACAGCAAATTGTTTTTTTTCCCTGGCAGGACATTCCCAGGATTTCTCGGGACTGCCCACGCCCGGGCGAACTTCGAATACGGGCCCCGTGCTTTGGATGTTGAGCGATGACCTGTCTCTGGAGATTTCGGAAATTCTTCACCCCAGTATACCCAAAGCTTTTTGAAATATCTTTCCTCCTTTCGCTTCGTCCGGCAAATCAGCAGTCTTGGCATCGCGTGAATACGAAGAAAAAAAAAAGAGAATGACAATTTTAAAAATTTTCAAACACAAATCTGCAACACCAATTTGATATTCCGAAAGCCAACCAAGAACAGGGGTTGTTTAAACCGGAAGTATAACTACAATAATTACACGGCGAGAGGGTGAGCAAAATGCGAAGTCGACTCTCAATTAATACGATCAGAGTAAAACGGAGCGAGGGTAGCAAAGGGTTGGGGGCGCCACCAATTGATCTAATAATTTCAACGAGAACTGATCTCCTTCGTCCTTATCAATTTTAATCGCACCGATTAAAGATCGACAATTAATAATACCAGTGACGTCACTCTTTGACTCAGCCCCTCCCCGCCCATCCCTATATTAATTAAAAGTCTCAAGGAACCTTATAGAACGTCTCAGCCCCTCGTATCTTAAATTCATTTAATTCAAAGGCAATAAGTGTCCTATTCTACAGGCACAGGTAACCATACAGAATTTGCACCCGAAACATTCACAGACTAGATACTAATAAATGGTTGCGCAAGGGGTGGATACTTTCCGTGCCATTACTCAAAGATGGCAGAGGAGAGTCCAGTGGCCTAATCTCAGCACATGAGACCTTAATGGAATTTTAAGGCGTCAGGGCCACCTGCGCCCCTCTCACCCCCACATCCTCGACCTCGTTTGTCTTTCCAACCCTGGACACTCTTATACTATTCAAAGACGTATTATGCAGAGCCCTTTCTCCGAATCCTTATCGCAGGAAGACCCCTAGCGAAATCCTAAGGTGGCAAAACAAGAATTTCACCCTCTTTATTTTTTATTTCTACCCCGTGTCTCGTCTGTATATACACCCACGAATCCTCTAACCTATAACCCTCAACGATGTTTTTTTTTTTTTGTTAAAGGGTCGCCGTGGCTAAGGCCCACTTCGAGAAACAACCCCCCAGCAACCTGAGGAAGAGTAATTTCTTTCATTTCGTGATCGGCCTCTTCGATCGCACTGGACAACCAATAGAAATCGAGAGGACGGCTTTCATTGGTTTCGTTGAAAAGGATCAGGTATGAAAATTCAATAAATATACACGTATTCACCCGTACGCAACGGAAGTACATATATAAAAAGTGACTAATAACGCACTTACTTATTAAAAAAAATATTGATCACGAATTAGACACCCGATAGCGACATGAAGCGAGGATCTTTATGGTATCGTACGGGACATTACGTCTTATCTGTATAATTACCATTTCCATCGGTACGTTTCGCGTCAAATATTAAATGGCTCCCAGCGCGACAAGTTTTTCCAGCGATTAGTTAGCCCTACGAAAATCCATTGGTCGGAATGGATGATGAATAGAATGAAGGAGAATTTCAGTCACGCAATCGTGTGTCCGCGACGTAACTACAAATAATAAAGCAACCTTCCATCGTTTTCACTGTTACTGTCATTTATATATATATATATATATATATATATATATATACATATGTGTAAGCTATACATTACGATTGCCTCCTCTGCCTCCAGCCCGATCAAAGATTACACCTAAATCCAATTCATTATTCAAACGGTCGAATACGAAAAGTCAATACAGCAGTCTGATACGACTGGCTAGTTTCTATGCGATAAAAAGTTTAGAAAAAAAAAATGTAACGCCGCGCTTCAAAGAATAGTCGCGGATAACAGAAATCGAGATCCAATTGGTAGCACAATTGTCGTCCGTCGTTAAGGTTACGCACGGCTCTGTACTTTCTATTGGTCAATTAGTATGGCTCTTTAAGGAGAGGCTGGACTGCATCTGTCCGGCGCCTCTTGCGCAAGAGAAATCGTTACGTACCTTTTCTCTATCGTAGATATATGTATATACACTGGTTGAATATGCCATAGCGATATATACGTACGAGCTATACGTATGAAAGGATAGTAGAGTGTATGTATATATACATATATATAGATGTACGGGGGAAATGAAAGATATCCCTAGTACAGTTCTACGCTGGAGTAGCTCGTTCGTTCTAGGGATAAAATGGCTGTTAACTTTCCAGAAGTGGAAATTCATATTGGCCAGATTCTAGCTGCAGAAATTCTTGGCAAGATGTTCATTCGCCATACCGGTTGAGAATTACCGTGGAGAGAGAAAGATTCAGAGAGAGAGAGAGAGAGAGAGAGAGAGAGAGAGAGAGGTGTACATACAAGAGAGACCTCCGTCCGGTACCGACTTGCCGGGGTAACAAGGAAAACCCCGTAATAAATCAGACTGTCGTAAATCGCCGGGTAATTCGGCAGGGTGAAGGAACCATCCTACGACCTCCAAAGGGTGTTAAAGGATTCTACCTATTACCTACCATCTTCTGGATACCTTCGAATTGCCTGAAAACTGCGCTACATGTGTTGTGTGTTATATATATATATATGTATATGCATATATACGAAATCCAGACATATCTTGACTGAAGTGCAATTTAACATATAGGTTAGCCTACTTAACTAATTACCGGAGCACGTGCTCGTGTTTACACCCCGTCCTACCGTACTGTATATTTCGCTAGCGTCAATGTGCACTCGTTCACTCTGTCTTTGTCTCTCTCAACAGTCTCAGTCAGATTCATCTTCTCTCTCTCTCTCTATCTCTCTCCCTCTCCCACTCAGTAGAGCTTTGGACGTGTATAATTCACAGTGCCGGACAGTTGCATCGCGTGGCCTCCTATTAATTAGGGTCATGCACCGCGGACATACATCAACCCTGTGCGGCAGTGGCGAACTCCACTGGCCCATCCCCATTTACATATTTTCCCGTCATTCAATTATTTAAGAAGGAATTCACGCCACGGTGAAAACGTCCGCTTATCACGGCCATAAACCCTGATAAAACGTCCGCTCTTTCTCTCTCTCTCGTTCTCTCCGCGGGGGCCATACCGGAAGTACCGGCATTTTATCTCTTTGCTGTACGTACGCGTTTTTTAATTTTTAAAAAATTTTTCCTCTCTCCCGAATTAAAAAAAAAAATTACGAAAAAAAAATCGACTATCAGCTACCGATAATTAGACAAATTTTACAGGACCAGAAAGGAAGTAGGCTTTAATAGGATGCACATATGCATTAGGACACGCATGTGCGTATACACTTATTATGTGTATACGTATATCTATGCACACGTGGTGCATCTGTGTCCTAAAAAAACCGCGAGTGAGTAAGTGAAGAAGAGAGCCAAGGGGATTACAATAGTACTCGTTGATAGCGAGCGGGACTATCTTTGTCAGGGGTTGTTACGGGGCGGGGGGGGGGGGTGGAGGTAGCAGAGGGGTAAATAGGTAGGTAGTTGAAAATGCATTACCAGCCGCGGCATATGGCCCGATGCACGCATGACTCGTCAGCGGGCCAGATAATTATGCATCACACGCTACACACGATACGTAATGGTGCAGCTCTTACACGCGCATCAAGAAATTAATAATTAGCGTGAGATGGCACGAGCGTGCATTGCATCGCGGTGTATTTAATTAAGCGCAACATGCACTTTGAAGAAACGAATGACTTTTAGTGAACTCCTGGCACACTCACTCCCTCCACTCTACCACGCTAAGTATGTAACCACTACCCCCCTGCCTCCCACCCCCACCATACGTCACTTTACGTAAAATCCAAATAAATAATGCACGCTGCGTCCGCACTCTGTGTTTCAGGAATCCGAGGGTCAAAAAACGAACAATGGAATTCAGTATCGCTTGCAGCTTCTCTATACTAACGGTGAGTAGCAACTTTATGAATTAAATAGAACGAAATGGAATTCCAATTATAACAAACGTACGTATCCGGTGCGTACATACGGAACACGTATATCCTATCCTCATAGAGGAATGACTATACTATACGCATTGAAGGTATAGTTGGCTGTGGGGTATAGCCAATCGCGCCTACTAGGACTACCATCTACCCATATACCTATAACGTGTATCTGCAGGGCCGTAATAGCCTGTTTAAAGCGTCGATGATGGGCCATCAACATTCCTCAGAGACACCCGGTCTCTGGAGGCGGCTAAAAAGCCCCGAAGTTTCGATGCCCCCCCAGTGCCAGGCGCAACAGAGACATATTTTACGTCACTGCTCGTATTGCCCCGAACAAAAACGGAAGCCCTTGGATCCTCCCTATAGCATCCGCGAGGAATGGCCAGTGGTCGGTTACGTATAGTGGGAGGCTATATATATATATATGTATGTATGTATGTATGGGTATATATATATATAGATTTGGGGAGAAGAGGGGGTATACCAAAAAGTGTCTGGGCATTATGAACATATTAAAAAGCCGCAAGGCGCTATCAGGAGGCCCCGACCCGGCAATTTTTCACTCCATATATTGCAGACCGTGCGAGCCACGTTAGTTTCTCCGTCTCGTTTCTTTTGCTCTTTATCTGTCTGTCTCTCTCTCTCTCTCTCACACTCGCTCCAGCATACATATACGTTAGTGAATTACGTATATCTACGTAACACTGCTACTTCGTGAATCTCCGTCTCTCTCGTACACTCTTAGATCCTTCTTTCCTGTTTTTCCATGCTTTACTCTCTCTCTCTCTCTCTCTCTCTCTCTCTCGCGTCTCTCTTTCTCGTTCTCTCTCTCTCTCTCTCTCTCTCTCTCTCTCTCTCTCTGGTTTCAGCATCTCTAAGTCGTCTTGCTCGTGTTGCTGGGATCCGATCAATCAATGCGGGATTTTTGCGTTGGCAGGCCTGACTGAGGGGCCGCCCAGCCATCTATGGGCACTAAAACGTGTTGCCAACATCGCGAACAAGAAATAACTAACTGTTGCAAAGTAAGGAATACCAACGCGCGCCTTCGGGATCCTCTATACCCATGGCTACTATCCACCAACGTTTTACCCTACCCCGTCCCAGCTTAACTCCACCTTTACGATGCACACGAACCTCCTTTACCGTAGGCCTACCTCCGGTTGATCCGACCATCCAGCATCCACGGATCAGCATCCTCGCCTCGCGCGCGTAATTCCATTATACGCGAATACATACCGACCCCATGAGTTTTTAAGGCAATGTCTCTCGTTTCGCTCCTCGTTAACCCTTTCTTCGCTACTGTAGGCAAATGGTCTGGCTACGTCAAGCCTGCTCAGGATCTTGGAAGGGGGGGGGGGGGGGGATCTCGTGGACTCTCCAGTACGTATGGAACACCTTCCTGAAAACCTGTACGATATAGTCATACACGTGTCTGACGTTCATGGATACGTATAAGCGTTTCCAAAATATACTCGATGTCAAACTCCACTCCAGTCCCGCTGGTCTCGATCATCCCTACGTTCCTGTATACACACTGTCGATTACCTGTCCGAGTCCATATTCCGTCTGGCAGTATTCTCGACCCCGAGACTTGGCGAAAGTTTAAGATATAAAATACAGTGGGGTGCTCTGTTTCTCCGAAGACAAATTGACGCACTGGCAGAGTTGGCGCTGCGGCCACCACTAGCCAGGGTCCCGATCGTCAGGTGTCCGGCACGTCATCGCGTCACCGATCAACCAGCTCCGGCAATAAATCTATAATTAAATAATAAATAAGGAGCGATCCCCGGCGTCCGAGTGACGGCAAACTCTCGCCATATCGGGTCCTGCCCCTTTTTGTCCTCGTAGCCGCTTGCCGACGCTCGTCCTCGTACGCTGCCTCCCATCAGCCTCTATATATATACACGGCCCGAGGAGAGACCAGATGAGTAACTGAGCGAGAGAGCCGTATTGAAGGGCGCGGACGATAAAGCGAGAGAGACAATCGTCACTGAAGAATATATATGTAATAGGTGCCCAACCGATTAAGGCATGAAGGATCCAAGGGCTGACCTTTACGGCTGTCGGCCTTCTCGTTTCTTTTACGTATTATTCGTCAGCCGTGTTGCAACCCTTTGCCATATTAAATTTACTAATTATCGTTATCGTCCTAATCAATGTCCTTCTTCGGGACATTAAATGAACTTTTTAACCAGGTCTAGACTATATCGCTGATAGGAAGTGCTCTGACCGGTCTCTATCACTTTGCTCGTTTGACCCTGGCTTATTTGCAAAGCCCAAAGATACTCACGGCCGCCCAGTCTACTTCGCTTAAGCCGACGACGCTTTCTCGAGGTAATTTGTGAGTTAGTTTCCGCCCAAATATTATAATCCGTAGTAACATTATGGTTCGGGAGTCTACGGGCAGACCTCAGCCGGTCGCCGGTTTGGCTCTGCCAGTCTTATATCGGGATTACTTGGCTTACCGGACGCTACAGGACGCACGTGGGGAGAGCTGCGCGGCCACGCTACACTCTTGCTACGAAATATTATATGTGATAGGATTATTACTCGATTCCATATATATACATGTATGTGCGATCAAGAGAATCCTGAAATATTCGATTTACTTCGTGTATCGTACTTTTTACCACTCTTTTATTGCGGCTCAATGACCATTCAAATTTTTTTTTTTTTTTTTTTTAATACAAAATTAACACGTGCAAAATCCGCGACTACCCCGTATAACTGACTCTGGAGCACGTCGAAGAATTCTACAAAGAAAAATACTTTGATTGCGCTTACATCCCTGGATGCCTAAAACAGGCCGGACTAGTCGCTCACTTAAATGGATTTTAATGTACCACTTTTTCCTAATGGTGGATGTATATAGGTATACTGTGTTAACTGATAATATAAACTCTAAGCTCGGTACTCCGTATCCGTACTACCACAAAAGTAACTCGTCCCTCACGGTGTCCGTGCAAAATAAAAAACCAGTCTTCGTGTCGCATCGATTAAGCGCGAACGACTCGGTGATCTTAGTGGCAGCTTCGCCATTTTCTATCCCGGGAGCATCATTAACGCCCGCTTCTTGTTCGCAGGTGTCAGGCAGGAGCAGGACATCTTTGTTCGGCTGATAGACTCCGTGACCAAGCAGGTGAGAGAATGTACGATTAATAAGCATATGTATATCGATTTATATATGTATATATATAAATACTGGGATACGAAAAAAAAAATTTAACCATAGAAAATTACTTTTTATTTTCGGCCTCGGGGGGGGGGGGGGGCCAAAAAAGGATCAGGGTATTTAGAAAAAAAAAAAATTTCTCGTTCGAGGGCGCATGACAAGAACGTTATCGCCGACGGTACAAGCATTTAATTTTCCGGGGGGTTGATTTTTACCCCAAGAATGGGGAACTGTCAGTGTCCCATCCACGTTATCTCCGCCACGTGGCAATCCGACCGATAGTCCCTTCGCGCGAACCACGTGTCCTCCCTTCTGTCCCGTTTTCACCTATCCCCCTCTTACTGCCGCCCATAACTGGAATACGGAGATCCTGGCGTTAAGATAACACAAAGAAGGATCATAACCTTCGAGCAAACGCAAATACGACCGTAGATTATGCGATAGATAAGGGCTTTACGCATTCGAGGGTCTTTTTTCTATTTTTTTTTTTTTTGAATAGTTTTTATATGGCCACTTGACACCTCGCACCTTACGACACACTTTAACCAGCTGTGGTGAAATAGGTACGGGGTGGTTGGTATTCAAATATTGGGGCTTTAATTAAACTGTTTTTTTTTTTCGTAAGGGTAGTAATTATATACTGTGGAAAATTCTGAGAAGGTCAAAGAGCACCGGGTACTTTCTCAAATTATTTTTGTAATATAGATACTGTATGTACTGTATAGTTACATACTGGTACCTGTATAGGTATAGGCGAACCTTCCGTTTTAGCAGATTAAATCATCTTGGGGGTTGGTACGACTGGTCGGTTTGGTAAGGACGATGGGGTGGGAAAACAGAGTCGATGTTAGTTTTAGCTGATTAAATTACTAAGCCGTAGTAGTCGTGCGTCCGCACAGCAGTCGCCTCTTTCAATTCGCGATCCATTTCTTTTATTAATCGGCTTTTAAATCCAGGCTATCGAACGCAATCTGGCTGTTTCCGATTAAGAGGTAGAAAATTTTCTATTTTACGAGAGAAAGGGTGCACTCGCTCGAGGACGAAGGATTTAATATTATTTTTCGAAGAGAAAGGGGATTTATATATTTTATTAAAAAAAAAAAATGTTGAATTATTTCGGCTGATTTTGATTTTCTTGAAAAGGAAGACGGAATTGAAAATAAAAATATTCTAATTTATACGTCAACGCATTGTACTTATATCTATAGTATATGGATATCTGGATACACGGGTGGGCTCGTAACGTAATAGAAGGATTTTGCGAGTCGCGATTGAAAAATCTACGTAACAGTAAAATCTATAAAGAATTTCGACAATCTAGAACTCTGTCCAAGTGTTCGGCAAACGTGCTTTGATCCTTCGTACTGCGAATAAATTGATATAGAAAACGATCGATAAAAAAATCTCCATGAATACCGTTTGCGAATAAGGTACTTCGATAAATCGGCAAAAGGATGCAATTTTCTCCACCCTGCTATACTCTCATTCATGATTTGGAAATACGCTGGCCAAGCCGCAGGCTGAATTAGGAGGTCGGTTATAAATCCGCAATAATTGGGTACATCGAGTTCGCTCGCTTCAGTTCGAATCGAAACCCTCCAACCCTTAAAGCTTTCCTTCAATTTCGTCCCTCCGCCTACGTAACCGCACGAAACCCTTAGCACGGACAGACGCGTCCATCCAAGAGGGAATCGCAACGAACTGGTAAAAAAAAAGATATTCGTACTGAAATATGGCGACGGGCGAGTAAGGTAGAAAAAGAAAATTTTGAATTTCCCTAAACTAATGAAAATATTAATAATAATAATATTGAAATTTTTAAAACGTCTATCCATTTCGGTACGAATTTCTATAATGCCGTAGACACGAACGAAAATGAGAATACATAAAGAACTCGTGCGCACTTTGCTCGGATTAAAAATGCTAAATGCTAATTAGTTCCGGGGAAAACATTTATGGCTTAGGCAGAAGGAGGGCCGTGTAACGCTGTTATTCTAAATGAATGAACAACGGGGAAAATGTACCTAACTTGTAACCCTGTTAGGGAGCCCGAGCCCTCTAAACAACATGGCGGAAAGTTGAATACCAATTCCGAAAAAGGAAAGACGATTTTTTGTAACTTCCACCCCGCTCTTAGTCGCGTACATGTAAATGCGGCGTATAAATATAATAATCATAAAGGCGAAAGCAAGACTACAGACCTATATTTACGTAGGAAGGTTTTATTTAAAATACTTGCGCTATTTTTGAAAAAATCGTAAAATCTTTCACCCTTCGCCTTCGCGTTGTATGAAAAAAAAAAAAAAATTTTGATACAAACTCAAGATAATTCGCAGTTAAAAATATTTCGGATTGAGATTTTGATTAAAATGAAAAAACTATTTTCTTAGAGTACCGATTTTTTTGTTTTCTAAACATTTTTCATTAGGGTACTTTTACAATGGGCGACGCGCAGATCTAATCGCATCCCAGTGCACTGTACATCCCATATCCACGACTAATGCTAAAATATGAGTATTTAACCAGAGATTAAGGAAATAATAAGCTGGAGATAAGTTAATCCCTGGTAGATAAGACGAGAAAGAACTTCACCCTAGCAGTAGCCGAGGGGTCGGTAGGCCTATAGAAACATTGTAGTACATATACGTTATTTCGTGATGCACATAAGCAGGGGTGGCAGATTCGATGCATGTAGAGAGCAGAAGATTCCCAAGGGGATAGTAAAATCGATTCGGGATGGAAATCATTACTGGAGATTTGAATGACTATCTTCGAATTTATCTACTTGCATCAACCCCCGACAGTCTCGATATTCCTGACGGTCTCAAACAGTCCTGATTCCCAGTCTCGCTCGCATAGAGCCTCGATAATGACAGAATATTTCAAATTTTATTTATTCGCCATAATAATGCAATTTGAGGTAATTTTATTTATTTATTTTTTTTTGAAATTTCTCAAACGATCAATCATTCATCTTGATTCACAAAACTCTCCAAGCCCGAAGCTGCTCGGAGAAATCGCATTCCACGTTCCATATGGTGGTCCGTTTCCTCCTTTACTTGCTTTCAAAAAATTCCACCAGTCAGACGAGACTATCGGCGCTCTATTAGTCCTTCGTAAGTAATTCCCGTGGGAATTAGGTATCCTGGGATAGCGACCATTCCTGCCGGGACTTAACGGAAGCGAAGAAGGCCCCCATGGGGCCAGTGCTGACTGCTCGCGATCCCCCCCCAGGACACGTTGTCTGACCTCGTCGCCAGTATCAACCCCCAGGACGATTCATCCCCTCCCCAGACCCCCCGACTGATACCTGACAACATAACCACGTGATATTCTACAAAAATAGTCCCACCTTGGGTAACCCTGTCTGAGCCACAACTGGCACGACTATTGCGGATCAACGAAATCTTTGAGTTTTCTACTAGCGGATATGTTCGCGACGAGGCTCATCTAGGAGCAATTTTCTGAACTCGACTCTAACCTAGTCCAGTTGCCTCTGCTTGAAAATTATTATTATTATTCCTATTTCAGTCAATTTTGACCTATACCAGTTTTCTCTGTACAATCATTTTACCATGGCTCGAAGTTCCTTGGAAAGTGACACCGTAAGCATCTTCCACGTAGTACCTTATCGAAGGTCAACGGAGCTGGTCAAGTTTGCTCTAGGTGCATTGTTCCAACGCGTGCCGTACCAGTGCAGGGAACCGTAATTGTTTGAAATTGTTGATAAGTACAGACGAACGATGGATAAATAGTGGACGGTGCAGGCGGTAATAGACGCTGTGCAAACGGTAGTCGCATGTCGGGTGTCGCTTGGGTGACACGTATATATAGTCACAGTTGACTATTGCTGACTGTGTACCAGCTGATTGTACATCGTTATATGTTTAACCAGTGATTATTGTTGAACGTGCAACATGTGTTACGCGGGTATAGCGACGTTGGGAAGATCGTGCGGTATAATTTATTTTAATTTCATTGACAATAGTCGAGTATCTCGCGAGAATACTTACGAGTATAAAGTCGATCGTGCGATAAGAAATTTATTCAGGAAACACGATCGTTTTTGGTTTTAAAAAAAGTTCAACGTACCCTTCTAGGCGTGTATGGATATATATATATAGGAAAAAAATTGTATTCACAAACTTTAGGGCGGGTTTATATTAAACGTCGTAAACGTTAGTTTCGTTGTACGTTTATAACAGGGAATGGTGGTATATTAATTTTCATTAGCTCAGGGACAAATAAGTTTGCATGACTTTTTACTATTAAGTCGAACTTCTACTAACGGCCAAAGTACACGTAACCGCGAGATACTTGTTTCTTCTGTCCTACAGCAGGTAGCTAATTGCGCTTCTCAAAGTCTTTGGTAATCTTTGTATTCCTTTTCGACGACCTCCGTTTTCTCAAGCAAAGCCACAAGAATTTTGATTTCACTTGGAGGCTGACGAAGACGTAGAGTAAGACAAAAAGTTGGTTGGTTTTCAACGCAATTTAGTTTATTTCAGTCGCATAAATATTTGAAGCTCCTTTGAAAATCGCAGATCGTTACGCGAATCAGGTCCCCGTAGTTGGGCAGAGCCTGCTGTATTTGATATCGTTATCACCGGGCCTGTTAGCTCCGACCTAACCAAGCCTAAGCTTGCTACCAACGTGGAGTCGTACCACAGCCATGTCGCGCATTGCGCACCCGCAAACTCCCTTGGATATTGTACTTCAAACTATTTACATTTTATCGCGAACTCGCGATCTACGAAAATTTTCTTTACTGCAATTTACGCGAGCGGCGACAAAAGCGAGAGATCGTTACGTCACGGATTAATCGAATGAGACACACCGAACTTTTTCATGAATTTCAAACAGGTGGGTTGGACATTGTCGCGGATGGTGAAAAAAAAAAAAAAAGAAAATTGTTTAAGCTAAGGGAGTAAACACGTCTAGCACCTCTTACAGGGAAATCCGTATATGTAGATATAGAAGGCAGTTTACGTGTAGATCAAAGCAAGACCAACCACCCTCGAAACTTTATTATTCCCAAGCTAATCCGGAGCTCAAGTCCCATACATAAATACATGAATACAAGGCAACGACGTGTTGTCATTAAATAAAAATCAATCAGAAGGTCGTGAAGGAGGATTAACGGATTTGGTTTGGACTACCCATGGGCTTAAGTCCCTGCCGAGAGGGTCCTTCACGTTCACCCCAAGAGCTGCGACGTTTTCAATGCACTTTTGAACGAGCGACCAGATCACGTGATTCACGTGACGGCAGATCGATGACTTTTGTTTCTAAGAAATTTCGCCGTCTTTTATTGACTTTATAAAGAAAGGCTTTCTCTTTCACATTTCAGGCAATAATGTACGAGGGACAGGATAAGAATCCAGAAATGTGCAGAGTCCTGCTGACGCACGAGGTGATGTGCAGGTATGTGATTATTCGATAAATTAAAAGAGTCCCTTATTGGCACTGCTGCTTTATCGGAAGTACTTTTGAGGGAAGGGTTGTATATCGAATAAGGGATGCAAGTCTATGGGCAACCACCCTCGCGATAGTAAACCATAAACGTAACGAGGCATAGGGTGGTGGTTGCAGTCTTAGTCAGGATCCGCTCCGATCGTGAGTCACTCAGGCCCATGGGACCTCAGTCGCGCTACCCCTCAAGTCCCAAGGGCTTAAGGGACGTTTCTCAACGAGCTCGAAAACTTTTGACGCTCCTTTACTCTATACCCATCCGATACGGATTTACATCGCACCGGGCTAACAAGAGGTTCCTCCTTTGCTACCCTATGGAGAATATCGAGCGCCATCTATCGGGTGTCTTATTGTACTATTTCTAATTGCAGTCGATGCTGCGACAAGAAAAGTTGTGGCAACAGAAACGAGACACCCAGCGATCCCGTCATCATCGACCGGTGAGTCAAATCTATCGTTTACTTTCTTTTTTAAATATAATTTTAAATCGGCGAGAGAGAGAGAAAGTTCTAAATTTCCCCCCCGAAAAAAACTCTATTAGTTCCGAAAGAAATGCGAAATTTCTTTATATCCTCGAGAAATTTCTTTCTCTACTCTCTCGAGCTGGTTCCGCAGAATTACGTATACGTAGGCTGACATGTATATAGTAATATAGTATATACGTAGAAGTGTTGCGACCCCCGGATATTTAGGCTTGCAAAATACGTTGTCTACAGGGGGGGTCGGGGGGGGGGTCTTTCGCTTCTAAGGGTGGAAGAGTATCCATACTCAGCCTTACTCATACCCTTCGTGCACACCAGGAGAGTCGGCCCGTCCTCGGAACAGAGGCTGCTGGTTCTGGTAGCTCCTAGCCAGCTAACACGAGGTGGGGAGTAGGGTGGGCCGGGTATCTGAATAGGCTATAGAGTGTCCTGAGATAGGATGGTAGGAAGGAAGAGGTTTCCCGCGGGACCCAGGCCGAGATAGTCTTCAGGAGGACATCTTGAGCCCAGAGGTGCTCAACCGTAACCCCATAGTCTAAGGACACGAGTCTCCATTCGAAACGTCTGCCATTTATATCCCTCTCTCTCTCTCTCTCTCTCTCTCTCTCTCTCTCTCTCTCTCTCTCTCTCTCTCTCTCTCTCTCTCTCTCTCT
>JASANN010000610.1:142445-158528 GCA_031762395.1 Calameuta pygmaea
CGCTCTCGCTCTCGCTCTCGCTCTCGCTCTCGCTCTCGCTCTCGCTCTCGCTCTCGCTCTCGCTCTCGCTCTCTCTCGCTCTCTCTCTCAACGCAAATCATTTTTCTCAAATATCACGCGAAAAAAAAAGAAACATCCTCTCGAGTAACATGACAATTAAACGTACAGCAGTCCGCATGACGATAACAATAGTTACCCACTGATCGATCCCATCTGAAAAGAGTCTTATCCGGTAGGATCGGTCACGTGGATAAATTACAGGGAGTGGGACAATTACCCGGCTAAGTAATAATCGTGGTTACGTGGTCGATCGTGGCCACGATAGAAAAATTAATCTCGAAAATGCTTTATACGTCGAGACGCAAGCATCGTGGATGAGTATATCATAGTATGGTATAGTTAGAGGTAGTACGAAACAGGGCCGGAGGGGCGGAGAGGTTATAACCTAACTGCAGCCGAGCGCTTGTCGATCGGTTCTTCGGTTAGTTGCTGGCTCGCGTGTCACGTCCACCCCTGGATTCATTTAGTAGACACACTCGACATCAATTGCTATTGCTATCGCTGCCATATATATAATAGTACTATATAATGGGTGTACCTCTTCCCTGTGCTATTTCTAGTCGACCCTCCCATACCTCTCCAGTCGCTGCCTCTTTCGCACCGAGCGGCCCTTGCAGTGTCAGGCTTCATCTTACCGTCTGTTATACTCTTTTATATCTATATGCCTATATCTATATATCTATACGTATATATATATATGTATGTATGTATACTTCCTGTCCCTTCCGCGTTCGAAATATCGAGAAGCTAATAGATTTTCGATCGCACAAAACCACAATGGACGCGAAAGGGGGGCCGGGCGGGGGGAGGTGGAGAAGGGGGGCGGCTAGTGGTTCGGAAAGTGGGCGTAGGGTATCAATGCCACTTTGATTGAGGTGGTCCACGTCGATTGTGACATGCTCACTCGGCTGTGCCGAAAGTACAACGTCACCTGACTGACAATCACCGAAAGATGGAGAGAAAGAGGAGGGCGACGTACAGAAACACGGATACCCACCCTGTTATGCCACTTTTTGTGGAAGCTACAATACGGGCGTTCGTTGAAAACAAAAAAAAACCACACATATATATATATATATATGTATACTGCAGCGTGCAAGCTAACTTAAGAGGCAGAGTAGATTAGCCCACATAATTTTAGATGGGCTCAGAGAATTTCTGATTGAGATGAAAAGGGTTCAGAGTTCATGGGGTACATATAATGTATATAGGTATAGAGTGTATGTAGATTGGCGAGGGGTACTGGATGAGAGGTTTCGGAGAACGGACCCAGGGTTGGACGCGTCATAGGCTGGACTGGAAAACCAATTAACATACATAATTAAAATGGCATTGTCCCAAAACGGAATTATGGGAATCAGTATTACGTATCCGCTCCCTTCGAAAGGGAAAATCCCACGGGATGTGATTCTGGACTTCCTTGATCCTCCAGGACGACGTATGGACTTCGCGCGTCCTTAGACGCGTCTTCCGCTTTGGAATTACGGACGGGAGACGCACGTGCGATACCGAAGAAGGTCGAGGGAAGAAGAAAAAATGGTGAAGCGGGTCAACATGCCCGCGTACCGGAACAACGGCCAATAACGGCCGGACGGATACGGCCGTACGATCCACCCCCGTGATTGGTTAACTTTGTTTCGTTCGGCAGCCAACCCCTTAATTTCAGCATCGATCATAGCCTGCCTACCCCTAGCGCCTATAGCTATATACGTGTACACACACACTGCTCAAATTCCAGCACATACTGGCTTACTTCTTTCTCTCTCTTTCGTATGTCTTCTAGGCTCTTTCTTTCTCTCTCTCTCTCTCTCTCTCTCTCTCTCTCTCTCTCTCTCTCTCTCTCTCTCTCTCACTCTATAGTATCTCGACTCACCTTACCAATTCACTCCGTCAATTTGACGGATTTTATTCGGCCCTCGTGCACACTCCCCCCCCCCCCCCCACCCATCCCCCCTAACGTTACCAACAAGATTTTACCTCAGGCATTCTACAGGCCCTTTCAACATCGTTCGCCAGAGATTGGCCAGACTGAGTATTTGGATTCGTATTTCCCTCTCCCTCTATCTTTCTGACATTGGTTAATCGTCCGAATGAGGGATACATATATATATATATATTCTTGATTTTAATTTCTCCAGCGTCCCCCTTCAGGAAATCCCGAATTGAACGACGAAATAATATTGATAAACACCTCGTGGTCTGATCCCACGTTGACGTCCTTATTGTCACATGCAATAATTTCAGGGGAGGATATTCCCTCGCATGAGTCCAGCCGCGTAACAATCAATCGTTACCTTAATTGATTGCGATTGCTAGAGGCTTGCCGGGATGGATTGACTGACGTCACAATGACGTACGGATTGTCAATCAGTCGCGCTTGTGGCGTTAATGCATGCAAATCTGACCGAACGGACGTTACGTAACGCGTCGCTGCGTTCCGGTTTCCTCGCGTCGACGCGTCGGACCACCGTAAGGCCCAAAGTATCCTGAAGCTTGATGCACGGTGGCTGATAACTTTTCATCCTTCTCTGCGAGTTCCGTGTCGATTCAGAAATTTTATTGGAGATTACGTGTCCGGAGTATTTATACGTCCCAATGCGTGTGCACCCTTATGGATAAACACATGGCAAATATTAAAACTCGTATGGAATTCTTCGAGTAGGTATTGCTTTGGATTAATAGGAAAATAACAAATAAAAAAATTGCGTGATAGATGTACTCCGTGTAATCAGATGACAGTTCTCGTGACACGCACGGCACACGCATTTCTATGCTACGTGTACGTATATGCATGCAGGGTATTGACTGTGGGCGACTCGTGGCATTTATTAGCCCGATGCTTTCTCTGAAAATTATTAAAATGATGGGCGATAAGGGTTATAATAACGACAGCCCTTACTGTCGGACTCGTATGATGTAAATCGATATTAAAAATATTGGAGGCTTATTGGAATTATTTTTAAGGGTAGGATAACCGCATACGTTGAGTTGCCAGAAGACTTTTTGGTATTGGTGAATTTTGACTTTTACGTGACGCTTGTCGAAATTTATCTTGGACTTGTTTTTAGTGGCGGTTCATAAGACGATGGTGTTTTTTGTCGTGCTATTTCCTGACGCGTCTATTAGGGAAATCAAAACATACTCAGTCCCGATGTCAGGCTCTCTTTTCTATGGGGAGCATATGGGGCACCGCTATGCTTATGGGGTGTCACACCCTTCGTTCTCGACGTACCCCAAAAATAAATGGACGATCGTGGTTGCGCGTTAGAGGCGACGGCGGGAGTGAAAAGGGGGTGCGGGGAGGGCGGTGGAGGGTTTGTGGGGGGGAAGAGGGGGGAGTGCATATGTGGCGTGCACCGTCGCACGTGTGTGTGTGTGTAAACGTGCGTGGAGGGAGCGACTGATCGCTGGAGCGAAAAATCGTCGGATAAATAAGCCCATATTTGCGCGGCTAATTATTTTTGGTTTTGCCAATCTCGAAAATTGGGTCAATAAAAGGGACGAGGGTGGTTTACACGCATGTAAGCGTTTAAAGCTGCCGGGCGAAAAAGTGTGTATTTCTCATTTTTAACTTGCGGGCTGTTTTCAATCGGCGGCTGATTTGTTGACCTTTTTTTTTTATACGGATCGGTAACGCCGAATTGGCAACGATCGGCGGCTGGTGGGCTGAGAGATTGATAGGAGGCAGGAGTGGGATCAAGTGCGAAACTGAAAAAGGACACGAGTCCTACGGTCATCATCCATATAGCCCTGAGGCGGCTTTTTACGCGTCTGGATTTCTACCAGGAGCGAAAGGGACGCCGCGACGAGGCCGATTGGATTTTGCAAAAGGGTGAGACGTGCGCGCGCACGGGCGCACGCGTTTCTTTCGTCGAAATTTAGAAATTCTGAACAGTTCCGCAGAGTTCATTAAGAGGCAGTAAAATCGTTCGCATTTAAGAGCCAAAAATGGTTCCGTGGACCGTCGTAAATTCGTCCAATTAGCCGAGTCACCAAAAAATCTACGCCGGGATCATTTTGCCCTTCGGAAACCTTCTTTCTGGGGGCCCTCGCGACATGTATACTCGCGACGGGGCAAATATGCGGGCCCGTAAAATCGTACTTTCGGCGGTGCGCCGGGAACGCCGTTCGCTCGCGAAATAACGTCTGGAATGTATATTGGATATTATCAATATCTGGATCTATTCCGCCTGCTAATGGAAAACTTATGCCAAACCGAGGGATCCATTATTTATCAGCGATCAAGTCTGCCGGATTACATTGCTGACTGCGACTTTATATACATATATATTTTTTCGTACATTTCTTTTTATTCGTACGACACATACGTTCTACCATTAAAATCCTTAACCGGCAGCAGCACTCGTACTGCGGCCTTGATCGACGTCACGTGGGGGGTCTGAGCTCACCGACGTTTTAGTTGGTGAAAATTTTGCAAGGGTGTGCCAAACTACCGATAATCCTGCGGGAAAGCTTGCGGTCGTCGCGACGCCTTAAGAATTGGAGGTACTTAAGGCGTCGCGCGGCAGGTGGAGATCTCCCTGGGCAGCCTCGTGACTCCCGGTCTAGCAACAAAATCCCCCTTTTTAATAACACCCTCGAGTCCTATAGGACTGTAGAATCTTAGCTGTATTCCAAGACTCCGCCGCGATTCCGTTACGGTTATATCGCTACGAGAATTACCCCGATAGGGAATACGTATTTTCGAGGAATACATTAACGGCGACTGCCGCGCCGCAGGACGGGACGGTATACGCGCGTACTGTAGCGCGAAGCGTGAGAGTCAAAGAAAAAGGAGCGTTTTCGTAGAGAGAAGGAGCTAAAAACAAAAATCCAAAAGAGACTTCCGGTAACCAAGAAGAAGAATTCAGCAGGGAGAACCGATCAGCTTAATGCATATTGATGCGAGAGGAACTAAGTGAGTGAAAAATCGCCATCGATCACCCCCTTGATAAGAGAGAAGCATCCGTACCTCCTGCTCGTCCCTCTATCGGCGACACTACTGTATAAAGATTTCATCCCCTAAAAAAACCCACCCCCTCCCCCCTCCCGAAACGCGAAACGAGCTTCCGCGCCTGAGCCATTCACGTTTATCGAGTCACCGTGATGTCCCATTCTTCTCTGTTCTTTTGCTCCCGGAAAAGAAAAAAAAAAGAAATCAGCCTAAAGTACCCTTAACCTTCGCACAACCCTCTGCCCGGAGAGTCGCGAGCAAGATGGCACCCCGTATCAAATCACTTAGGAAAAATGGCGGGTAGCCGTGGCCGACGGCCCAGAGAGATTTTTTCCGGCCGATTACCGTCTCAAATTGTACGGAAAGCAAAGTCGTGCTTGCCCAACCCGAAGCTCCCTTGGCCAAAATCGGTCTGGAAAAGTCACCCCAGTGTCGTCGCCCTTTTGCTTGACACCCCTGGCATTTTCTAATCCCTGTCACGGATTCCGCGAACCAGATGCCCGGCGTCACGGCTCGTGGACGTCGAAGGGCGACGTTCTTGATTTCCGAACGATCGATCCACCCCCCTCCTCCTCCTCCTCCTCCCCCCGCCACCCTTCCTATAACTTGAAAAAAAAAAGCCAGAAGGGCCGAAGCAAACTAACTACCCCTGAAACGGAGTTAACCAATAGCAAAGACTGGCTCCGATAAAACGGTAAAGTAAACATCAACAAATCCTCGTGTTCCACATACCTAGCCCCCTATTCCTCGTCGCGAAGTATGTGCATAGAAAATCATACGCGTACGTCACATCCCCCCATTGGCCGTATGTCGAACGATCCCTTCGATAGGTTCGTTATCTCTGTGAATATCGTGTGTGTACTTTTTTTTCACGTGTCAGCAGCCAACTCTTAAAAACAGGTGGTTACCAGGACAGACCGGAGAAAATGAAAGCTCTGAGAAAGGAAAGAAAAAAAAATACTACCGAGGGTAATACGAGAAAAACAGAGACACAGGGTGGATAGGGAAGGTAAAAGTAAAAAGAGGGAACCACTTGAAGAGTCGCGTGGCGAACTCAATTACTTTCTAGGGCCTCCAAACACTACACGCACTAATGCCAAGTACCAGGGGGGTCGAACGGGTGGGTGCTAGAGGGAGCGTGTCGTCCCATTGTCTGATCCGGATCCCTTTGCTCATTGCGATAAGTCGCTGGCTATAATGTATAACAACACTCGTAAACGTCGCAGAACACTATTGCATCATCGTCTGCTAACGTTACACACAGATATCTATGTACGTCTTCCATCTAATCCACTTATCGATACGATACACTGGATTATAGTAAAGTTTAGGTAAATTCGAGGTTTTCCTTAATGCCACTGACTATCAATTTCACGTGACCTTCCGGTATCCTCAGGAGAGGAAACACTTCGTTCCCGTTAAGGGTTGACAAAAACGAAGTGTTTCTGGTCGCGTTCACCCTAACCACTAATTTGTGTTGGTTTGTCCCTCCTTCGTGTCACGTACGTTAACCGCTCGCGTAAGAATACCAGAAATCACTTTGTACCGTTTCTCGTCGATATTTTTATTTCAAAAAAAAAAAAATTTCTTCCTAGAGCGCAGTCGATTCTTACGAAAGGCCTCATCGAAGTCCGGTCGAGAATTTCTAGTTATCCCTGAAGCGAAGACACGGGACAGGATAGAGAATTGGAAGCCACTTACCGAGATCCGGAATAAAATAAGAGCCGAATAACTGGCATAGCTTGGCGCCTGACGGCAGTCCATCAGCTCGGCAAAGCTGCCAGCTCCCGCCATACTGTATACAGCCCGGAGCGGATCGCAGAAGGTTCCGCCGTACCGGGAACTAAAGGCGGGTTTAGGAAAAACGGGAAGTCTTTGCGCTCCTGTCAATCAGCCGTCGCTGGTTTTGCGCCATCCGGTTAATGATGATCCACTGCTCTATCTCCGCGCGATCGAGCCGGTCCAACGTTCGCTGGTACGCAGAGAATCCATGAGGATCGGTAGCACGGGCTGGGATCGGCATGAAAATCTTTTTGTCAATGATAACAATGATAATGGTAAAGCGGTACCGGATATCCGTCCGTCAGCGGGCGGTCCAAGAAAGCGAATGCGCGTAACGTTAACGCTCGCGTAACACGGAAGTGGACTTTACCGTATAGGTATGCTAATACGGAAGTGCTGAGTAATTTTCACAAAATCTTACAGAGCTCGATGTAAAAGCGATCGACGCTCAAGATTTATGCGATTGATTTGAATGGAGCCGAGTGACAGAACAAGGAAGCGCTCTTAGTCCTGGTGGTGTACTCCCACGAGGATACGCCCTTCGCGCAGTTCGTGTCCGAAGGATCTCTATAAATTTGCATGTAGAATACTTAGAGGTTCTCAGGGTGTGGACCGCGGCGGCGCTTTCATCCTCTCGCATCTGTCCGTAAGGTCCTATACTGGTATCTCTGAGGGTGCTACGTCTGACGGAAGTGTGAGCTCCTTTTTTGAGACTAACCAGAAGCCCGTCCTTGTATGGTTTACATGGTTAACTATCCTGGAAGGAAGCATGGGACTTGGGTATGGAAGAGGATCGTCTTTCGGGATGCTGTGTTACTATGGTCCAGTACCTCAGGCACGCTTACCAATCGCTCTTGAGGAATACCGAGTGAAACGGAATTCAAGGAGCGGTTCAAGAGATCAAGTGTGCCTTAAGATCGTTAACGATAAATCTATCTGTCGAGCGACACTCTCAAAGTGGGACGAGTCGATATAGGGAATCGCGATTAGACCTCCATCCGTTCTCTGGATTTTCGTGTGGACAGGGCATAATTCTTATTCCGAAGTTGGGACCAGTCCATCCGAAAGACGAGTCAATCGGGGGCCTGCTGCTGGTGCGTCTGTCGGCTTTTGGTCGTGAGGATCACGCGGTGTCGGGAGGACGCGTGAGAAGCGAAGAAGAGGAAGAAAATGGAAAAAGGGACGCGGTCGGGGGACACAAGGAGAGAGAGAAATGGAAAGAGGAAGAAAAAGAAAAAGGTAACAGAAGGAAGAAACGTCGAGGACAAAGGAGCTGCGTGGACGGTTTCGCAAACAAAGGCTCATGAATACATTTGCGTCTGTCGGTCGGCCGGACGTCCAACCAGTGACCCAAGTTGCTTTTCTACCCTGTACTAGTCAGCCAGTCATCCAGACCAGCCAGCCAGCCGATCCTCTCGCAAGACACCCAAGGGATGCTGTAGCGGTCCTGCAGCTACGAGCCTTCGTCCCTCCCGTAGAGAAAAGTATAGTTCAGCCTATAGTACCTATCCTCCTACCCTTATGGCAAGACGCGAATTTTCCTCCACTACCACCATTCGCCACCACCACGAATGATAGTACCGGTAGCTACACTGGGACTACGAGCATCCCCTACATCCCACCCCGTAGTCACTCGTTCGTTCGTTCGTTCATTCGTTCGGCTGCCGGCCTCCGGACTTCGGCCGTGGGGGGGTGGACGAGCGAGGCTGCTGACCGGTTGCCATGGCGACCATATGGATTGATCCGAGCAAATATCATCTCCGAAGACGCCCGAAAGAATCACCGGATTTTACAGAATACCTTGAACACTTCCCTTATACCCCATCCGATGGGTCCACCACGGCTCCTTTTGCTTCCTGATACTTAACGACTCTTTCCCTGCACCCAGTCATAACTTTGAACGGCACATCCCCGTCCTCTTCCTGCACCGGGACCACCCTTAATAATTGCGCACTATGCTCAAAATTATTATCTGATCGTGTCAGCCGGATTCCCTTTTCGAAAAATTAGGACAGACCAGCCAATAATCCTACAGTCGTCACGTCGCCAAGGCTTCTGTCCTATTGCCTCGCCGTAGAAGCAGTCGGCCTGCCTCACGACAGGCAAGCATCAACATAGCCGGATCGTAATAAGTTTGTGTAGACAGGGAGGAGTGTAGTAAATAATGTAACCTTGTAGAATGCTAGGAGTACCAGGTTGCGAGTTAATAGCTCGCCTCTGGAGGACTCGTAGGACGATGAGTGATTCAGTGCGCGTCGCGGCTCGATCTCACTCTCCACTGCCTTCTAGGCTGGACCGTGTGGTGTGCAGTCGGTCAGTGGTTCTCTGTCTACGCAGGGATACCCTGACCAATTGCCTGGAACCAGGGTGTCGTCACGATAGTTTGAAAGGCGACCACCCACGGAGAGGACGTTCCATATAAAGGAACGGACACAGCCATAATGTGGCCCTTTCTTTCATAGACTTCTTCTCGATCCTCGCGGAGCTTCGCTCTTGTCCGGGATCTCGTTTTTCTTGTCGCGAGAATTATAAATTAAGCTATTAAATGTGTGACGTCATCCCTCTTTCTTTTTTTTTTCACAATACTCGCTCCCCCGTAGAGTTTCGACGTACGTCACTTGAATTTCGATCGGATCTTGAAATTCAATCTTATTCGTTATCCCGCTCTACCTTGTACGTATAAGACCTTATAGGACTGTTCGGCTTGAGTATCAAATCAAGATTGAATAGTCTTGCGTGTTTATCCAAAGAGCGAACCGTAAAGTTCTTCGAATGCACTGTGCTGCAGCTTCGGTCCAGTCTGGACCAAAAAGTCCTTGATCAGTACCAGTCGGAACTGTGTTCCAATCGTGATAGAAACTTGTAGATATTTTTCGTGGCAGCTTGCACGAAAAAGTTTTCTAGGAAGGGTGTAGAGTACTTCCGGAATGGTTTCCGAAGGGGATTGGAAGAGGGGGGGGGGGGGGGTCGGTCACGTTAACTTACATCGCCAGTAGCACAGTCCCGTAAAAGCTCTCTAAGGGAAGCCTCAACCGTTCCCCAGAACTTCCGGTTAAGTCAAACACAACGTAAAGTCGCGGAGAAGTTCGGATTTGGTAAGTGCCAATGAGGCATGTAATGCCATTAAAGGGAATCTTATTACGCGACGTTGCCCTAATGCGCCCCGGTTGCTGCAACAAGTATTCCCGTAATTAAGTCCCGATTAATTCGACGGCCTACGAGCCAGCAAATGGCGCGTGGCACGAGGACGCAAGTAGATTAACTTGATGGACCAGACGACAACAAAAAAAAAGTAGTAAAAAAAATCATCCCTCTATTGACTACTTTACTGGCGAGAGTTCAGCCAGGAATTGTTTCCGATGTAAATTTCGTAAGCGCAATACCTTCGGGGTAACCTCTACCATCCATCCATATATATATATATATATATATATATATATGTATGCAAAAGCAGCCAATCTTCCTGGACCGAATTCCTAAGGAAGCAAGGGGTGATACCATGATTAATGCTGCAAACAACGACGCCAACTAACCTAACCTTTCCCCTGGTGAACCTGACAAGATCTCCTAGACCATCGCACCTCCGCAGCCTCTCATAATTCCCATACCAGCCGCAACAGCGCGGCTGAGCACTCGCGGATCCCTTAGAACTCTTGGCAGAAGATGCTGCGTCGAAATCATCTTCTGACTGTATAGAAATTCGCGAGGCGAGGTACGGCATGGGATTCTTCGTATAAAGACAATAGCGAGAGGACAGATAGTGAGGAAAGTGGGACAAGGAGAAGGGCGGGGGGCGAAGGGGGTAGCGGGTATATCAGCCACAGTAGAGGAAGGCTGGAAGAATTTCTCTAGGATTTCTCTCCTCTTCGTTATTCTCGTGGGAAAATGAAAAAAAAAAAATATATATATATATATATATAAAAGAGTCTCTCGTTTCCTTTCTCGCGAACTTCTCTCTTTTGCACCCAGCAAACCAAACACGCCTATATACCTATATATTCTCGGTAAATGACAACGTTAAAAACCAAGCGTCTCCGCCGCGTCCAACAGACCCCATACACGCATCTATACACACCTCCGAAACGGTTATGTACCCACGATAAATCACCGTGAACTCTCGAAAATAACTTGCTCGTAATTCACAGTGCACGAAATCTCCGAGAGAAATTAAAATAAATCAAAGTTATCTGTTGCGCAACCACTTGCCGGTGATCTGGTGTGTGTGTGAGACTAAACAGCGCACGACACACTCGCCGTTTAACGTTGCGGAGATATTTCCTTTCCTATATCTGTCACTGCTGTACCGCAGTTATTAAATATCGGTCTACTACGTATACACCAGAGAGTCAAAGAGTAAAACGGCACACACTATACCTACCAATACTGTACGATACGTACGTGTACGATGTAAACGTCCTGTACCAAAATTCAGTCCTTTAAATATTTACCTATACAGTAATTCGAGGTCGAAGAAAGCATCAGGCACCCCATAGACACATATCGTGGTACCGATCGAAAAATCGTAAGACACTTTTCCAAGGGTCTCTCCAACCGCATGAATTCTTGATCGTCACGTGAAGGAGTTTACGCGATCCGTAAGAAATCGGGTATCGCATATATATATATATATATATATATATTGTATCCCCATTCTAACATATCCCCCACCCATCCCCTTATCGTCCTACTCCTACTCTATGAAATTTAGCTATCCGTGAATAAATACGGTTAGTGGGCAGCCGTGCCCCATAGATCCCTTTGACCGGAGGCAGTATGCGCTATATAGCATATACGTAGTACATATAGGGTGTACAGGACATAGGATAACTGGTAAGTGCCTGGGGCGACCATCTGTGCCCTTCTGCGCCTATGCAGCCACGTCGATTGCATTATCATTTACCACGACATTTGTTGTAGCTGCAGGAATAAATCAATGCTAATGCCACCCCCCTCCTACTTGTATACCAAAGTATATGACTATCGTCTTGATAACCAATCGATTTTGGTATAACCGAAGATTAGAACGGTGCTTAATTTTATTGTCTTTTTCTTCAATGCAAGGGCTTGGAAAAACCCTAGCCAATTATGCCAACCCTTGACTAATACGTGTAACCATAGAGATACGAAGTTTCGCGTAGATGAGATACCGCGTTTTGTTTCTGTGTGAATAAAAATCGCAGTTATCGCGTACGGATGTTAGCTACTGATAACGAGCTCGTTACGATTATTTCGTGATGGCAGTCGCCGTCATAATAATAATTGGCTCGGCTGCTCGGTTATTTTATTATTGAAACGCGGCCATGACTAATTTCATATGGGAGATAGTTAGCGGGAGCACGTGTGGATTATGCTTCTCTATCCCACATGTCCGTTTGTCTGGTTGCGATAGCAATGCGAAGCGTGTGCGAAGGGGGCGTATGCACCCTGATGGTGTCAAGTTACTACGTCACTGTGACAGTGCAATCGTCCTGTCACCCTGGGATGATATCGGCTACTGGTGCCAGGGCCGTTTTATTCGGGTGCTCCGGCTCTGGCTTCGTAGTCAAGAAATTTCAAGGGTTGCCTTTGACTTTTACGAGTAGCTATACATTTTTTTTTATGTCTAGGACAATAAACATTTGTATATAGATATATATTTTTTTTTAATATCTTTTAAGCGATAAAAATTTCAGACGCTAGTACGTCATTGGTATGCAAGATGCCCTCTTCGACCAGTCCTAAAATATCGACGTTAAATGAACAGAGTGACACTCGTACCCTTGGTCTTTACCCCTGGAACGACCCTTCGTTCTGATCCCCCTGAAATGGGCAATTTTATCAATAATACGAATCTGGTAATTTGATAGAGATATAATGCAAATTTAGATAATTGTTCCTGTACCCAGTATAATGCTGCCTATACAGAATGTTAGGGTACTATTGATTGAGTAAAAAGAGCTTTGCTCTTTTTGTACAGAGAGGTATAGAGTGTCTTGGCACCATATTGAATTTCTATCTACATGTGGTGTCGACAAATGATAGACACGAGAGACAAACGTACCAGTTACGATATGGAGCGTCGTTGCGACAGATGGCACGGATTTGCTCGCTTCTTGTTTTATGTGTTTTAGGTTAAAAGATTTTTTTTTTTTCTTTACCCTTAAACTCATCGAACACCCCTTCAGGTTTGTCAGTCTCGACAGCGAGAATACGAAATGTATTTTCATGAATGAAAGTCGTCGGAAACGTGCAGCGAGTTACGGGCGTGTTTTCACTTGACAAATGAGCCGCCTTCATAAAGCCGTCAACCCCTAATTTTTTAATCGCTCGTTTAAAGGGTTAGCCCGCACTTAATTAGCATAGTTACCGTCCCAGGAGTGGAGCCACTAGTTCCGAACCATTCATTCGGTCTTTACGTGTTAGGAAAAACGTAAATGGGCACGAATACAATTTCTTTGTAAAATAAAAAAAGACCCGACAGACACGTCCACGTGTATGGATACAGATATACGTATACAGTGTGTGTATATATATATAGCCACACCTCATTTGAAAATTAACGAGGATCGCGTGTGACACGCATTCATTCACGTGTACATAGTCACTACACCGAAGGTGATATCGATGCGATGGTCCGAGTGAAATTAATTTGTACGCGTTTTCTCAATTAAGCGTGCTGGACAATTCGGATGAAACGAAAGATGAAAAAAAAAGAGGAAGTATCGTTTAACGCTGCAAAAGGGTTTATCACGATTCTGATAGCCATTCGTATTCTAGTTAGCGAATAGTTCGATAGCCGTACGTTAACGACGTCGCAAATCTAATAGAGCGCTTGCAGCATCAAATGTCACGAATCCAATGGGGATTGGATTCCTGACAGCATTGTAGTTTTTGATTGGCTAATCCACCCTAATCTAATCGAGGCTGAGGGTTGCTCTACGGCCCTCTTCACTCTTGAAACGTAGGCATTACATCATCTGCCATGTACGAGATTGGATTATCTTACGGCTGTACCAACCTAGGTTGGACCAACCTGCTGGACCACCGCGAGACTTTCCGAGTTCGCAGAAAAAAAATATTTTTTATGTTTCATGCTTTCCACTTTTTTTTTAGTAATTTTTTTTTTCCTTATTCAATTTCAAATTGTCCCCTAATCCGTCTTGAGATCGATCAGTACGTTTTCTTGTTTCGTTGATTAATTATTAGGCAATTATTTTTTTTTTTAATTTCAATGATGATCATCCAATAAATTGAACGTCCCGTGGATGCAGTTTACGGAAAGACTCGTCTCGATCGGAAATACAGCAAAACAGGAAATATAGACGTTCGACACACCCCAAGACGATATCCAACCAGCTAAGCACAAGGGTGCATACATTGCGGGTAGTCACCCTTCTCTACGACTCCGGTAACACCCCCAGAGCCAATAATACCCACGTAGTACTACGGCGTTACGATGGCTTATTATTTTCGTACGGCTCATTGAGCCCAGTGTGTACGCTACTATCAATTACAGGACATTCCTGCCGGCACCCCGAGCCAAATTCAAGCCAGGACTTAGCAGGATAAACGTAACCAGAATCCCATCTGGTCAATTTCTCACTAGCCGGTTTCGGCGCTCCAACAAAATCAACTCACTCCAAGGTTCGTCCCGCACGTTAAAAAAACCGCAGACTCGCTGATCGAACCAAAGTTCAAAAATTGTTCAACCGTCCTGAATTCCATATTTGATATTAAAATAAGAAATACATGTGCAAGTATACGTATAAAAGTGCACGCTCTAAAAGCGACGTCTATTCCATGCGACGTCGCATATATCCACGTATGTAGTATATAAAGATCGTGAGGTACCCATACTATATGTAAATCGAAATAACATTATCCGTTGCTCGAAGGCTGCCAAGTGTGCATCCGTATACAGTATCTATACCTATATCTGCATAGCACACGTGGCCAGAGATCGGGACGAAAATTCAGGGCCGGGGATATAAAGCCAATTCGCCCAGCAGCCACCGGTGCTAGATCTCTCCCCTTTTCCGGGCTGTAGACCCCGTCGCTCCTGTCGCCCTGGGCTACTTGAACGTAGGACGTAACGCAAACGTTCTTCCTCCACGACTCGACATATGGCCGTGTTAGCTACTCTTACGTATTTTTCCCCGTTGCCATATGACCGGCCGTGTAAGCTGAGCCTTACGCACGTTGCGGACGCTTCTGGTAGTCTGGTCGAAGTGATATTGGCGAGCGATGCTTACGGCTCCTTTAAAGTCCGTCTTGAAGTAGGTCCCAAGTGGTATGAACACAATGACGGAATCGAAGGAGACAGGTACCAATCGCTCGTATCGATTAGCCGTCGATCCGATATGATAGGTGGTTATCGATGTAAAATGGCAGCTGCAAGTAATCCTGGATAAGAAAGGATACAGTTTAAATCAAGTGGAGTTTAAAAGTGTCATAACGTATCGACTGGGTACCTGTGTGGCCATTGGACGGACAGCAAGGTGAGCTCCGGCTCGCTAAGTTGTCACTCGAAGTCAGCGACTCCTTTTTGCCAAGAGTATTCCCCCTGCAGGTTAGAGCCCACGGTAGTCCTGGCAATTCTCCGTGGTACCCCTGGGATCCCCCTGGCATCCTCATGGACCGTCGAGAAGCCTCAGGTTTCCAGTTTTTCTCAGCGCCGCAGCTCAACCAGCTCTCGATCTAATAGCTCGGCTCGAGTCTCTCGCTCTTAGCTCCTTCCTCTCCTTTAGCTTTGCTCTTTGCTCTTTCCTGCCGATGTCTCATCTCATCCTACTTCCACGCTGGAGACACTCCTTCCTCCCTCAGCTGACTCTGGATCCCAAGCGTCCAGGAGCTCAGGCTGCTAAGGCCTGTGGCAGTCAGAAGCGAACACGGAGAAGCCGAGGCAGACCGCGCGGATCGACCTAATGAGGATAATTCCTGCATTGATTGCCAAGCATCGAATGGTGCACGCAGCCTCCGGTTGGCTGGCCGAACGGTCGTTTGGATTGGCTTTGCTGGTTCGCTCGCTGACGACGGTAAATCATTCTTAATTAAACGATAGATATTTAATTAGGACGTCGGTTAGTTATGAGACATTTAAGCAGGAAGATCGGGCCCTGTTATCGGCGGTGGGCGATTCAGCTGGCATCTGGTGAGGATCTGGCCTGCTGCCGGGTCGGAAGGATCCGATGAAAAAGATGCTGAGGAGAGAGACGCATGAAGAAAATATACATAATAAAGACAAAGAATCCTCACCTCCCTGACCGTAGAGCGAGTAGTGGGGGGGGGGGGGGGGGAAGAAGATCTAG
>JASANN010000610.1:163838-272497 GCA_031762395.1 Calameuta pygmaea
GAGAGAGAGAGAGATAGAGAGAGAGAGAGAGAGAGAGAGAGAGAGAGAGAGAGAGAGAGAGAGAGAGAGAGAGAGAGTGGAGAGAAAGGAGAGACGTGCGAAGGGTAGCACTAGGCTAGGGAGGTGGGTTTGCAGCGCGGAGGCTCTTTTCCACAAAGAAAGAAGTCATCAATATCTCGGTGGGTTTCGCTGGTGGCCGAGGGCCGCGACAAAACTTCCCCCGTAGGTGGGCGGAGTCACACGTAATCCCCCAGAGTCAAAATGGAAGTCTCAGGAGACCCCGACTGCTTTGCTATTGTCAAAAAGCATGGGCACGCGCTCTACCACGTCCGCGGGACAATACTTGGCCATTCGCGTAACGTATTACCAAACGGAGGACATTTTGCGAATTTTGGGGATTGAGAACAACGTTGGGGTCCGGGACGAGGAGGTCGGGAGGGTTGCGCGCACCCTCCGGATCCACCGAAGAGGGTTTCCTTTCTTTCAACGACCGCACGTACGTACCTACCAATATCTGTATAGAGAAGGCTAGAGATGGCTTTCGATTTTTTGTGAACGCGGCCATTTTAGCCATGACGTCGAACGTAGTATACTACTAGCAGGGAATCCGGCAGCCCTAACCTATCCAGTCTTCTCTAGTGAATATCGCCGGAATGGTCAGGCTCCATTTCATCCCCGTGTCTGGCTATGTTATTTATTCCTCATCTCTCGATCCGCAGCTCGAATTCGAAGGAATTAAAATTCTATACAGGATTTCAAGGGAATCGCTGGGTGGGGCGTCAGTGTAGACGCCAGTGACAAAGTGGTCAGACAATGGCAGGATGATAAAACCTCCCCTCATCGGGAGTCGGTATTCCTTCGGCATTTATGGAGTCGCAAATTCCAAGTCACGGAATATAACCTTCGAGCGTGTAATAAACTTTTAAATTTTTACGCGGGAATTCTCTTGTCCCCTCCCCCACCCCCGCAACCTGTGAAACGACCACGTGACCGAGCATCGCGCAACCAACTTTCTCAATTATTTAAAGCGTCGCGCCGTACTTACCCAGGGGTTGGTCCAGACCGACACGACGCCTCAAGATTCACTTTCATTTTCCACCCGCGACCCTGACTCCGCCAACTTACTCGATTCTGAACCAGAACTTGGACCACGTAAGGAAATCCCTGGCGGATAGAGAGGGAGGAAAAAATAAGGGTTGTAAGTTGCGCGGATAATTCTCCAGAGCGGAGGGTTGAGGAGCAAGCACAGAGAACAACCCCCCATACTCGTACAAACCTGCCAAGGAGCTAACCTGCCCTTCCTCCCCCATCAACCCCTAACCCCCACTTCTCATCCTCGTGGCTCCTGGCAGGGTGGCTGCAATACAAGGCGTATAATTTCATACAATCTTGGGGAAACTCGTGGCGCTACGCCCTTTCCTCACTGTTGGCTCCGCTTTCTCCGAGGGCGAGGGTTGCCGCTGCTTCGCCAGGCTGAGTCGGGACGCCGAGAGACGGCCGAGGGAAGACCAGTCGCTGGATGGTCTAGGGTGCTGAACAGAGATAGACTATCCCACGGGACTATCGACTGCCGGGTCCCGAGGGGCAAGTCGATACTCCAGGGACACCTTCCTCCTCCTCCTCCTCCTCCTCCTCCTCCTCCTCCTGCTGCTGCTGCTACCACACTCTCCTCCGACGTCTTCCACTTTGCTCTCCTTATTCACCCTCTTGGCGTCTTCCCTGGTCTTGTCCTTCTCCGGCTTAGCTCCTTCTCCTCGTCACCTCTTTCTCTGCCCCTGCGTCTCGCTCTTCCTCTGGCATTCGGCTCCTAAGCAGTCGACGCCTGCGCGACGACTCCTTTCGCTCGGTCCAAATGCCTAAGTCCACCTTACTTTTAACAGTGCACCATTTTTTATTCGTCAAAACCTCCCTTAAACTTGTTCTCAATCTACCCCGTGTGTATATTAGGATTCTGTCAGTGCTGCATACTTTTCTACGTGATTTATAAATTGGAACGTTTCGAGAAATGTCAAAACCTTTTATGAGACGTTAAGAATTATTTTGGAACACCAGTGGAGGGAGTGACTGATAATTTTGGTGATAAAAAAAATAAAATCAAAAACTTACTATATTCGAGAAACAGACTCGATTGGGTAAAGGGTTGAGAATAGCACGTGGACACATTTGATAATTTGTGAGTAGAAAGTTAGTTGAGAGGGAAGGAAAACTAGCAAGAAAATATGTTGAGATGTTGAAGGGTAAGAGAATGAAGAGCAAGTATGAGGTGAGCGCCGCGACGGCGAAAGTCTAGAAAGCGGCGTCGACTTTAACACGCCGCCACTACTTAGCTCAATTTATACAGACACCGCGCTTACTACTTATTAATCTACTCATCTCGCTCCGGAAGTGTCGAGAACTTCCTTGACTGTTTACAACCAGCGTTTAATGTCAATGGCAAAACTTTCAACCCTTCGTCATCGTTCTAATGGTAACGACAATCCACCAATTTTCACCAATTAACCGCGCGAAAATCTGTAAATATTCAAATTTCATTTTCAATATTTATTTTCCAACCCCTTCCCCCCTTCCGCCCCCCTCCAAAAAATGAAATATATAATCGAACCAGACACGTACAAATTTCTTGAAATTATCTTCCTTTCACAAAGTATCTTGATTCTGCATCTTTTCACTGGATTCTTCGGCTCCTCCACCAAGATTCAAGAAGGACTGACTGTCCTTACGTACTTCAAGACTATTTTCGAACATTCCGTAGATACGTGTTAGTTAGGTATGCGGGCTAAGTGTGGTAACCGTGTGCGGTCGGGTTGTCAGCACCGGTAAGTTATTTAGCGGTTGAGGCCGGAGCAGTTGGCAGCGCTGTCTAATTGTAACGACACCTTTGGGACCAGTATCCCATCCTCCAACCCTATTCCACCCCCCCGGTCGCTGAAGCGCTCAGGTACTCAGCCTGGCTCAAGCCCTCCCTGCGCCACCCTTAAACACACGCACAGACACACACACACACACACACACACACACACACACACACACACACAGGATCCTCAGACGTTGTAAACCGAAAATACGACGACACTTCGTCGAAGCTGCGATAGACTTGCTTTTCGGTGAAACAAAAAGCCATAGAGTATACACGACTTTCCTGCCAAGAAAATAAGGTTGGAAGCCTCGAGAAGAAAAAAAAAAAAATTACAATCGAAATTCCGGCAAAACGAATCTGGCCGAATGCAACGTCAAAGCCAATGAATTTTTCACGTGTGAATATAAAATCGTACCAGCCAAATTTCTTCGTAAACATAAAGGGATTCCAAGTCGCTTGGTAATAATGAGATCACGGTTAGATCTTAAAGTTGTAATTGGCAATGGAATGTTTTCGGATTGGACCTCGTAAGCGACATGGCGCAAGGTTGCTTTATTGGGGTTTCTGATATCGCGGCAGTAGTAGCAACATCGGTAGAAAGGCAGGCAAGCATTATCATCTGGTGAGGGTGAGGGTGAGAGAGGGCGAATGCCCTCCCCATGATATCACCATGGCAACCCCTGCACGGGCCGCCACGGCGTCGTGTCCTGCGTGCTTCCATGTCCTGCCAGTATGGCGACTGCTAACCTCGCAAGCTCGTCAACTAACAACAATAATACAAAATTCAAAGTAGTCTCGCTTTCTATCCCTGTACCGTAATTTCTTTGTACCGATCGACAAATTTCGTAAATCTGCGCACCCACTTGTAGCTTTGAATATTCGCGAGAATTTCGAGATGATCAAAAAAGCTCCAATAGCTCCGCGTCTACGTGCCCTTGTTGTAGGGGAAATTCAAGGTAAAAAAAAGAGAAAACAGAAAAGCACGTAAAGCACACGCAACAACATGTGAAATTGTTGCGGACAGTTTGACGCTTTCCCAGTGAAAAAAGTTTGTACCGGCCAGCCAGCCATTTGGAGAATTCAGACCGAGTCGAGAAATCCATTCGTTCAGCCCTTCTTCAACGCGGCCATTGGCGCAGCAATGCGTCCCAATGGGGAAATTAAAAAAGTGGCCCGAGGGGAAAATTAAGGCATATTTTTTAATAAAGCAACGATAGCGATCGGGTCGACGCGTTGATGTTTTCTACCAAGGGTATTTTTCTTCCCTCGCGGTCATATTTTTTTTTTTTTTTAATAAATTAATTACCAACCTTGAAAATGACTACGCGTAAAAATATGGTTCGTAAGATACAGTCAAACGAGACTGGATCCTTGGTAGACACACGATTCCTGCTGATCGTATTAGAGTCGAAGTCTGACTTCGGGCGAACGAAGTTGCCCGAAGTTTCGCGAACATTAGGAAAGCACGTCAGTCAAGCCTTTCGGTGAAAGCCGTGCAGTGAAAATAAAAAATGTAAAGCAGCAAGGTACACGATCTGCTATACGTATTCGGTAGGTAGGATGTAAGGGTGTTCCCAAGCGTGCAGTCGAGGATTTTACTGAGTTTCGAACTCCTCAAAGCGATATCCTGGCACAGGATGTAGCGAGTTTTCTAAGCCAGTTAGCTACTTCGAAGTTTCCTCAAAGGAGTCGCGAATATTAAAATCACATTTTAGCCTCATTTGACAAACTGCCGTAACGAGATTAGCTTGAATTAAGTAAACCGTTGTGTCAACGAACTTACAGCAGATTAGCATTAGCCACTGATGCTTAATAAATTTACCAAGGCGTTGGAAATTTTATTCCCGGCGTCTCTTTGAATTACCCGCTCTTTTAACCCTCCGACACCCCTCCCCGCCCCCTTAGCCGTAAAACATCGGCAATCCTGCGCAAACTTTTCCTTCAGCCAACTGGCCAACTAATTCGAACCTAATCGACTAACGAAATCTTCTATGTATACGCTAATTCGAGCGTGACTTCTCTCACGGTTAAAAAATAAATTAAGTACGAGCAACAGTGGCGGAAAGGAAGAGAAAATAGAAGAAAAAAAAAAGTGAAAGAAAAGCGAGAGGAAATAATAGTTTAAATATACCATTGAGCAAGCTTAAAGGTCCTGGCTCCCTTTACACATGTGCTCGGCGGCACGTGTGACTGACTTATGAGCGTTTTTCTCAATGTTTGACAGTGCCAACTCGAGAGGATCCTCATCGTCCTCCCTAGGTGTCCCTAGGGAAACGGTATCTAAATGCAGGCATTAATAAATCGCACGTTATACCCACGCACAGTGAGAGCCACGCGATATACATACGTCCAGCCTCTAAGTTAGTTTACGTAACGGCGAGCATTCTGATGCATTTATGGAAATTAAACGAGCCTCGTCCGAATTGCCACAGGCATCAAGATAATTTCGTTATTTCCCCATGCGCGCTGTCCCCTTGCCCAGGGCTATAAAATGTACTGAAACAAAAAGAGAAATCTGCCAGTGCAGGTAATAAAATCTTGTTAAAAAAAAAAAATCGAGAGGATCGAATCAGCTGTCGTTGAAATTCTCTAAGGCCTCGCTTTAACATCCCTACGAAGCTAAGGGATGCATTAGATAGTAATCGTGGTAAATCGTCAGTCTATGCGCCCATGCAAAGCAAATGCAGTTACGGGGGTGGGCGGGTGGGGGGGCTCTCAAGCCGTCTTGCGGCTAATGTGATAGACTGCCATTAGGGGTAGGTATCTACGTATCGGACTCCGGGTAGCTTCTAGAAGGGGTGGGAGCCTTCGTGGGGTGGCTAGAGAGCCGTGGAGCCACGACAAGCATCCCCGTACGAGCTTTGCTACCTAGTAAGACGTATTACTTAGGTATGAATTATGTAGCGGATTGCTAGTGCCTCCACGGGACCGACCTGAATAGAAACGGCTAGCTACTCGCTACTCGCTACGAGCTACTCGTTTCTCTCAGACTTCAGTCAGGCAAATGGCTTCTCTCCTTTTCGCAGGAATTTAGTTAACTTGGCCCCCGGGCGCTTGGCTTCGTTTGCCTCCACTCGGCCCTGGTTATACGACGTTGACGTAATCCGTGCTTTCCATCGACGAAATACTTTGACTAATGGACCACCTGAGGTAATACGAAAATTTCTTGGACAAATTCATGCCAATGTACGCGTTCGAAGACGTAAGGCGGACACGTCCACTGGTAAAACTGTACTTAATTTTTTAATTGTCAAAATTAACTAAAACCTTTGACCGTTATTCTCCTTGCGGGCTATACAATTTATTTAACCCCCTCGTGACGCGTACTTCGTATTTACGAAGGTCCGCGGACTTTCCGTACAAGAGGATGTCAAACAGCCGAGAAGACGCTGGCCTGACTCAGTAGCACTGAGCAATGTTATCTTACCTCGGTGTAATGTTAATTCTACAATTTTCCAACGAGCACCTGCGTCCTTCTCCATATTTTTGCAAATTATTCGCGCGACTCGTTGCGCCTTGTTGACTTTAATGGAAATTGGATTCACCCTCGTTAAGTCCATAACGACAGAGGACCGGATGATCCTTGACTATCCGGGTTACCAGGTCTTCGTGAGGAGGTAGTTTTTCTGAAAGAGTAACAGCAATATTTATTCATACCCGAAGACCCTGATCATATGAAAAGAGTAAAACCGTATGAAAACAATCTCAAGGAACGACCAAGGCGTCTAAGTCTAGGTGATGCTCCACTAGGTGGATTCATAGTATATACAGTAAGGATCTTCCTTAAGTTATCCTTACCTATAAGACTTCCTGGCTGGATCCGAAGAGAGCCAACTCGTACGGGATGGTAGATGACGAGGTAGGTACAGGGGGCGTAATGGAGGCTGGTTAAACATTAAGTATCCCTTGATACCTTGCTAACCCCTTGCTAACCCCAGTTAAGGTGTATGCAAGGCATACAGCTCTAGGTGGTTCCCTATACCGCGTCGACCTCCGTACACATTCTTATTAATTGACGTCTTAGGCATCTGCATTATGCATCTGGGACAGGATTACTCTCAGGCGTTTCCTGGCTTCCTCGAATTCCCCGTTAGAAGCCCCTGGGCCTCCACGAAAATATCATTAATATAGGCTACCATCGATTTTACCGGTAGACGAGTCTAGACCCATTATCACCACTCTAGAAAATATATCCATGTAAAATCTTATCACAGCTTAAATATGTATATATATATATATATATATACATACGCGCATCAAGACGTCCGATATTAACCCACGGGGAATCTCCTTTGTAAACAGTGAAAATCTTTGGATCGGTATGGACAGTCGGTACGTGATAGTATCACGATTACACGCACATCCTGAGTGATAATGAAGATCTCCCTGAAGAATACTCCTGTGCTAATGTCTATGGTCAATAGGACTCGCTGGAAGGTTGGGTCGTATTAATAGGTGATTAGCACACTTCATCGGAAACGCCCACTGGACTGCAAGGTTAGCGGAAACTTCGAAATCTCGTACCTAGAACAGAATGCAAGATTTATAGTGTGAAATTGATGCCTGGGTGCTTAAGGATTTTCTAGGGCTTAAGGACCTAATGATCCTGGGTACTGATGATGGTCAAGAGAGAAGTTAAGTGGCTGACTAGGTCTTTTATGCTGAAATTATCTTGACCACCCCCATATGCCTCTTCCGTAAAGCTGATGTTCTTAAAATCTTTTTTTTTTCTCTCTCTCTTTTTATCGCACCCTTAGTTCTTCCCTGTCTTGGCAAGGGGTGGAGGAGAGACTCACCGAAAACATGATTAAAGATTCTTCCACCTTGGAGAAAATGGATTTCTGATACGGGTAATGCCATCCTATTTGGAACTATTACGCGTAAGTCCCCAAGTAAGCCTCCTATATCCATTCACCCCTGGTGAAAATATATTTACTAGACCAGAAGGTACTTACTTCCTGTCTTCGAGAGTTGGATGAGTATAGGATGACGCTTTTGTATACATATAGATATGGGGGGGGGGGGGGGGTGATTTTTATTTTTCAAAGCATCACGATACACTTGATTTCAAAAATTGATCTATTGAATTTTTAATTTTTTTTCTTTCTTTTTTCTTCCTTTAATAAAACTTGTATTCCGGTAACTAAGGACATATCGATTTTGTTTCGTCAAAGCAACGTTGCTCTGTCGGCTAATGAATTGACAGGGAATAAAATATACACGATGGCTCTCGATTGCGAAATCACCCACCTCTCGCCCCCTCTCATTTCGTTTGGCCTTTCCAGTCCGGCCGGAAAATCAAATAAAGCAAAACGCGAGATCGCGAATGGAGTCGTTGCCGTAAAATGTGCACAGCTCGCTGTTTCCAGTTTTACAACGCAAGTTCGTATGAGAAAAATAAACGGTGTAAATGAAAAAAGCTAAATATGACCGGGGAGTGTGGATGCGGGGTGGTTACCAACCCTCGATGAACGTACAAACAAAGTTGAATAAAATCAATCAAACCTTGCAATAAATCATCGGAACATGTACTAGTTTGTTTGTATTCTCGTGTACCAATTAATCGGTTCGAACTGCCTTGTTTTTAAAAAATATAAATTCTCCGTCGAATATCAAGATCATCCAATATCGACCAATCAGCGTTGCTCATTGAAAAAAAAAAAAAATAATGAGAGGTCGATAAAAAAGAAATCTACCACCAACCCTCCCACTACTTCTTTTACCACCCTTATTTTATATTTATATATGTATATATACGTATACATGCACACATAAGGAATTGTCGTGTACACGATATGCCAAACGTATACCGGGTGTCTGTCGCGTTAGGTAGAAGCTGGAAAGGCGCGAGTATCTCCCAGGAAAAATCTAATAGAGACGAAATCGAGTTTCACCCCTCTAAAAAACTAACGCTCGGCACTCTATCGACGCCTCCCTATCCGGCTTCGAATAAAATCCAGTTCGTATTTGAATCAGCCTGTAACGCAATCCATTAGAGCCTAACAGCCAATACTTGAAGCCGATGGAAGAAATGACGAGGATACAGCAAAGGCACGAGTAACGGAGTGTCGTGGCTGATTAGTGTATCCGACACCCTGATACCAATAATATAAGGGTAAGTCTATGATATCTTTATCCCACTCGGATTCCACTCCCGTTCAACGCCCCAAGAGCCCATCGGAGAATCTCTTTCATCTCTCCCCTACCCTCCTAGTCCGACTGCATTGCCACGTAGATGCAACTAGAAATGGCAAATCACTTCTGACAGCCAACTAAGACACCGATCGGGCATCCATCTTGAAATTTAATGACCATCCTTCCTATAGTATATTTTGCTATACTCTCGAACGGCACATATAACTATATGCAGGTGTCAGTGAAATTAGCATAAAATTCTCAAAGTTAATTCGCCACGGATAAAGGGTATATAATCTAAACTTCCTCTCTGCTATCTTCATCCCCGTGAAACACCTGTTTTTCCATGTGAAAATGTATCCACTTGATGGAGCCGCTATCTATACGACTGGAAAGTGGTACAGCGCCCGGAGCACGCGCTCTCGTATATATATATAAGACGGTATAGGAGAAGTAAGACGTCGTGTTTAGAGGAAGATTTTAAGCGTTGATAGGTCGGCTACAATGCTTTGAATACCCATCCAGCATCTCGATAGGATCTTAATGTTCTCTAAGAGTGAAGAAAATTAAATTCGCAGAGACTGCAAAAGGCACTGGATATATACAAAGGAGTGAGAATGCATTGTGGGGTAGTAGGTACGTATAGCCTATAGATCTAATACCGGGATGCTGTATCAGCGTCAGGCTTAGTAAAGATCAATAACCTTCTTTCAGAGAATAATCTTTATTCCGCTTGGAGACGTAACGTAGTTACTTTATCGTACGTGTATACATATATATTCACCATAGGAATAGGTGAAATGGGAAATGGTTGCCAACCCGAAGGAATTCTATATGGTCAGTCGCGCGTATCAGGTACCCTACAGCATCCAGTTGGGATTCGTATGGTTGGCCAGCCTGTATCTTGAGATTTACTGCTGGAGGATTCGTCTGGAGAAATTGATTTCAATATACTGAATCCTAGATGATATCGAGTGATAGTAAAAGTAGAAGGGATGAAAAAGAACGAAAGATAGCGAAGAAGCAAGACAGGGGATGATGGTGAAGTACGATATGAGCTAACGAGTAAAACGTAGGGAAAAAAATATAAGGGATGCGATTCGAAGGTATGTTTGATTTTTCCATGAAGTCCCGAAGCGTGGCGCGACGTACTCCTGTGGGGGATGACAATGGCGTCCCATGGGAAGGTAGGCCTATGAGCCACACGAAAAATCTCCCCCCTGCATATCCCCTCTTTACTCTTTTATCCTATACCTCTCTCTCTCTCGTACTTTCGCTCTCTTTTTTCTTTGTTGCTTTCTTTTTGAATCTCCTGATTGTTTCCTGCGCGCATCTCCTCCACTTCCCGATCCTCCTACGATCCCACATATCCCTGCGACCCAGCATCCATACCCACTATCCTTACTACGAGTGAGTGGGTAGGTGAGTCTCCGACCCCACAGGATCCCTGTTCTCCGAAAAATTTCCCGAATTCAATATTCCCCGATATTCTACATAATTCATGAAAATTGAGCCGCCGGCTTTTTCGCTGCTTCGCCGAGTGCCTCGTCTACACCTATAACGTCTCTGTACTATCATTTTACTTTCTCTCTCTCTCTCTCTCTTTCTCTCTTGTTCTCTTCACTCCACTTCGCTTCGCTTCACTTCACTTTACGTTGCCACCCTCTTCTGACGTCACGTCTTACACAGCTGTATATCTATATATAGGCGTCTCTCATATCCTAGTCCATCCTTAATTGTAGATCCTATTCCTCGTGGAAGTCAGGGAGGACCAAGCAAGCTCAGATAGCATCGCTGACAGCTCGGGATGATGTCGTCACTGTCGGATTCACTCGGCGAGATACCGATTTCACTAAAAGTTCATCCCGACTGAATTGGCAAGTTTTAACGATTGCAAAACTACCGGATTTATCCCGGCGAGAATTCCAAATTTAAGGTTGCAAGGAAGTAGAAGGATCTCGAATCGATTCACTTTTTCTGACATTTCAGAGGCGACAGACGGATATGGCTATTTCGCCTATCTATATGTTATATGTATGGAGGCGCAACCTCCTTCGGTCCTAAAGGTCGGAGAACACGTGGCCGGGTTTAATCTAGAGAAATGCTGAATAATACAGCCGAGTGAGCAGCGCCGCGATTGGCTTATGCAGTATTCAAGCTCGCTTCCCGAGGAACTTGGCCTTCTAATTAAATTTCCTCGGAAGAGTGTTAAGCACCTTGTCAACCATTTGACCCGCAACTACCGCTATTCTATTCTCCTCCTCTTTCTGCTTTCAGGTACTACCTCAAGTTCTTCCTCAAGTGTAACCAAAACTGCCTGAAAAATGCCGGAAATCCGCGGGACATGAGACGCTTTCAGGTGAGTCGCGTACAATTTTTTTTAAGGCCGAAAGTATCGTCAACTTTTTTCTTTAATTTTCCCCCAATCGCAATAGCGCCAACCACGACTGTCACGATTGTTTCAAAGCAGACGGATATTTCTAGTAACTTTTTCTCCCCCCCCCCCCCCCCAAAAAAAAGCAGGGAGTTCAGCGCCCCTTACCACCACGATGAGAAAGACATTTTTTTTTTTTTCAACGACCAAGCACTACGGAAAGTTGAGAGCCCTATTCTGGCGACTTGTAATCCGCGGAGAACGTAGGGAGCAAATACCGGTAGTGGGAGGAGAAGGAGGAGGAAGAGAAAGGGGGGAGGCTAGCAATTAGCCCAGCACAGCATCAGCCACCCCCCAGTTACACCCCTTATCCTCTATAACAACTCAACCCACGACGAGGGTGCTGGTATCTCGCGGTACCCTGTAGGTACACCCTCCCCCCCCCCTGTCCACCCAGTCACATTTTGAAACAAAAGACAAAATTAAAAAAAATAAATTACCAAAAAACCAAGCCGTTGGAGCATGGCGGCCACTTTGGTTACCCTGTTATACCCTATACTTATTTCGCATTGGAGAGTCGCCGCAGCAGTGGCAGCACTTCGTGCCTACGTATAGAAGCCACAAGGAAAATTAAAATATTTATTGCACTTGTGAATTTGTTTATGAATTGCTTATTGCCGAAAGTTGCGAATTAAAATTTTACCGTTCGTCCTTCCGCGAAAATTTTCCTCATCTACCTTTTCCCATCCCCGCGAAATATCCCACCAGAGTCCCAACGCATTATCCAACCTGACCCGACCTCTGCCTCACGCCTCTTTGACGACGTCAGAGACAAAACTTTTGACATTTACTCGGAAATCCCGTTTCTTTTTAAAGTCGTTGCTTCGCAACTTCCATACCAGACTTCATTGCCTTGTACAAACTATACCTATATATATATATACAGGTATAGCTATTCAAAGATTGACAGCTGGCATTAATGGTCTACTTAAAAATTATTTTTTTCAGGTTATCATCTCTACCCAGGTGGAAGTGGAAGGGCCACTTCTAGCAGTATCGGACAACATGTTTGTACACAACAACAGCAAACACGGTCGCAGAGCGAAGAGACTCGATCCCAACGACCCTGGCGAGTACAGCAGTAAGTATATGTATTGGTCGAAGTAAAGAAAGTACGATATCCTTGATAGTCCAAAAATCCACCCTTAAAAAAAAAAAAGAAGTCATTAGATAAAAGTGACGCGAACTACCCGCTTAAACTTGTTCCAGCAAAAGTAACGATAAGAGAGTGCACGAAAATCGAAAAAAAAAGAAAAGAAAAATGCCGCACAAAGTACTCATTCGTTTATGTGATTACAAAATGAATTCGGTGTGTTCGCAGAATTGATGTACTGCACAGCCGACGGAGTGATGCGTTACAGAGGTGATTATCAAACATGAGTTTTAATTATAAAAAGGCAATCGAGTTTAAGCGGGTTCCTCGTCCATCTCTCAATTTATAAAAAGAAACCGTAACCACAGATCCACCCAAGATCAGCATCCAACCATAACAGAAAATTCACTGAAAATTTTTCCGAAGCCGTGCAGGGTATCCCTAAACCAGACGATTTCAAAGGACACGAAAGCCACGTAGAGGCTCGCGTTATCCCGGTAGGGTTTCGAAAGGGAAGGTAGGCAAGAGGAGAGAGACGGGTGGGTAAGGACGAGGTAGAACGTAGAAAGGTCGTAGAGAAGCCGAAGGCGGATATAAGGAGTCATAGGCCAATTCAGCAAAGTTTGGCTTTCGGCCGCGCATACAAACGGCTGATATCGCGCGTACAACCCCTCGGCACTCGTAGCTCCGCAAGACAAGATGTAAATCAATGGGAGAGAGAAAACGAAAGAACCAGCACCATTCTCTCGCGCAGCGATGCTTTGCCGGTTTTCTTTTCTCCCTTATACTATATAGGGCTGTAGGGTAGGGTAGGTACCTATACCTACCAACTGCCAACCTATATATATATATATATATATATTATATATGTATATATAGCTGGTCTCCATTCCCCTCGTACCTCCCCTAACCCAGGGCACTGAATGCCTCCAACCCACCCTGTATACCCACGACACGCCATCCTCCCTCTCCCTTTTGTCTGGTTGGCTGCCGTCGAGCGCAAAGACACAGCGCGGAATTGGCCTCTCTTCGTGCCTCCCGAGCGCGTTGGTTTGTGAATGCTAAGTTTAAGCTATCTCGAACCGCCGCTACTACCACGGTTACTGGTGCCTCCGTAGTCCAACACAAAGGACGGGGAGGGTGTGTACGGCACTGTGCTCGTTCCCAGGTACCACTGTGTGCCACCCTGAAAATTCCGGAACAGGCATACCAATGAGGGGTACCTCTGTGTGTCTCGTGGCTTTTCCTACTATTACAATCTTTTCGAGAGGGAGGCGATCCCTTTCCGGATGTCGCCGTCCTGAGCCGTGACGATTAAAGCATCCAGTGCTGGTTTTTGGGGGTTGGAGAAACTCCCAGGTGAATTTTGAGACAGTTCGGTGGTTGGTACCGGTGACTCTGTTCTTGGAGAAAAATAGTGGAAATGATTTGGGGTGACGATCGTGGAGAGGGGTGGGTCTAGGAATTTCTGAAAAAAAAATTAGGGGTAGATATGCTGATTCGACTGGTGGGTAAATTATAATTTAATTGAACATTTTCTTTTTTGAGGTATAATCCTGACCTGCAAGGTTTATGGTATTAGGGGTGTGTGTGTGATTAGATTTAGATTAGGGGAGGTGACCAGGGATTCGTGAGGTATGCGTTACTATGTACAATGTGGAGCTCGAGTCGAGTGTGGTAAAGGGGTTGGAAAGGAGATAGAAAGCCGCAGCACGGGTTTGCTCCTGGGTTTTTATTTATTCCCGGTTGGTACGCTTGTTCCGGCCTTCTCCAGCGAATCCCTCTTTTCAACCAGCTCACCCTCTCGACAATTTCCTTCGCGGGGCTGGTTGCCAACGCGGCCGGATGCCTCCTCCACGTTTAGCGACTTTCTTCCCCGGCCAGGGAAAACGGGCTAAGCGCAATAAATACGTCCTGCTTCTGTATCTGATATAACGTAAGCATAAAGCATGGGGGGGGGGGGTTAGGGGTTTTGTTCTTATCGTGGCAAAGGGCTGCCATCGTGTATTTATTTCGTATCCCAGCTTCGCCAAACTTCTATGACGAATTTTGCACGCATCCCGTTCGTCGTAACGACGTATGCGATATATGGGGTGATTAAAAAAAAAAATCAAGTAACAAAAATTTTGACAGTCAGAAATTTATGTGAAAATAAATTTTCTGTTTTTCATTAAAATTTGCACAAAAATTCGATCTTGTACTTTGCGGTAGAGATTACGCGTGTACCTTGAATATGAGGTACAGGCTGTCACATAAAAGGTTTGTCAGCGTTTGTTAAACCGCACAAGATTTATTCGAGTGCACGGAGGGAGGAAAGCGTTTGAGGATCACTGAGGGCAATATACCATGATGTCAGCCACTCTGCCGTGGCTCCAGTGCTACCAGGGATGGGGCACCGGGGGTGGCTTGGCTTCGCTGGGGTACAAAATGATATCATTGGGTTATAAATTCCAAGCAGAGACACTGCCGGCCTGATCGCTCCCCTCCTTCTTGTTACAACCCTTCTCCGGTTTTCTCTCTCTCTCTCTCTCTATCTCCCTTGCTCTCCGTTTGTTCGTCCTCGCTCCTACCCGCTATTTTCCCTCTCGAGCCTCTCCCACCCTTATTCCGAACTCACCCTACGAAACCTCCCTGCCAAGCCAGAAAATATATCTGCCACTCGGCCTCAACCGAATAAACAGAATATTCAGATAATTTTCCATCTCCATCCCCTCGACCGTTATGCAGTGCGATTTCGTTTTCTTCTTTTAGCTCCTTTTTTTTTTATACAAAAATTTGCGAGCATCCAGCATCCCCTTCTTGGCGTCAGTGAATGTTTTTTTTCTTTTTTGAGAATTAAGGATACACAGAAAAAATTTTTATGGTTACCATAGAGTGGGGTACGATTATATTATTTCTCATACACTACTCGAGTGTCTTGAGTGGATTTTTATAATAATTCTTTAATTTGTAATGTTTATAAATTTTCAGCTCTTTATCCGCCGGCACCGATCGCCACGCCCTGCATAAAGGCGGTATCGCCAAGCGAGGGTTGGACGTCGGGTGGATCCACAGTTATTATCGTTGGCGACAATTTTTTCGACGGGCTGCAGGTCGTCTTTGGTACGATGCTTGTGTGGAGCGAGGTAAATAAAATAATGACCCAGTAAATAAAGTCGCCAGGATTTCAATGTAATTATGCATAATCATCGTTGCATTCGTTGCAGTTAATCACTGCGCACGCAATCAGGGTGCAAACACCACCGCGACAAATACCAGGCGTCGTCGAAGTCACGCTATCGTACAAAAGCAAGCAATTTTGCAAAGGTGCACCGGGACGCTTCGTCTACGTCTGTGAGTAATAAAAATTAAAACCCACGATTGCACCCTTAAAAAAAAAGTCCCAAAAACCCACTAACGACTTCCCATTATTTCAGCATTAACCGAGCCATCGATCGATTACGGCTTTCAAAGGTTACAAAAATTAGTCCCAAGGCATCCAAGCGACCCCGAAAAATTAGCCAAGGACACAATCCTAAAAAGAGCAGCAGACCTGGTGGAAGCATTTTACACAATGTCCAGAAACGGAAACACGGGAATACCAGGAGCACCAAGAAGTCCAGGCTCGGGTCATCCCCCAGCCCCACCAACGTCCGGTTCGGCCACAGCCTTCAACTCGTACACAGGTCAACTAGCGGTGACCGTCCAGGAAAACGGTAGCGCGAAATGGACGGACGGTAAGTAACGATACCAACCCTTAACCAAAAAAAAAGAAAGGTCCTCGATCCTAAAATTAAAAAAAAAACCAAGAGGCAGTCTTGACAACAGAGTGATCGGATACTGACGCGCTCATCTGACGTACAGATTTCTATTTGTAGACGGGGGTTCAGTGACGACAGGAGCCGGTGGCGGAGCCGGGGCCGGTAGCGTAGGGGGTAGCGCCGACGCCTACAGGCAAAGTAGCAGCGCAAGCCCCAGAGGGGTTGTAACCGGTGGCGGCTACTGCGGCAGCTCAGCAAGCACACCCCATAGTCATAGCACCAGCGGTAGCTACTCCGTAGCCAATCCGTACACGGGTAGCCCGACGCTCTACACCTCCCGTAAGTCCCAAAAAATAAATACTACGTCGTTCGCATTAAAGTCATATACATATATCTATATATATATTCAAAAAAAAAATCATACCGCACAAAGTATATTAAAAAAAAAAAAAAGAGTCCAATACGATATCAATATATATCACATGAAACGCACGCATGCGCTTATTCGGCCCTGTAATTCATTGCACGCACTTATAATTTCGTCTCTCTAGACTTCCTCAACGATTTTACGTTTTAGCGCACGAACAATACAGCATTCTGTATACGTCCGGGGACGCGAGCGCATTCCGACCACCGATCACCTCAGTCCCACCGCACTGGTCCACCCAGCACCACCTCGCAACAGCTGCTCAGTAACCACTAACCCGCCGTCCGCCCTAAGCAATACGCGCGAAAACTCTTCCCGCCGAGAACGGCGGCGACTGTACGTATTTTTATCATCCCTTAGCAGATGAGTTTTCCTAGCTTCCTTAACCAAGATCATGTACAGCTTAACGTACACGCGTACTTGTATAACTATATGCGCGTACGGCACAGCCTATAACCCTTTTCACTGTGTACCCTGTATATCTGTATGTCCTACTTACCAACCCTTGCATGCTCTTACCGTTTCGTTGCCGGCTTGTCTGAATGTCCCGTCCATCCTTTTTTTCTTTCTAACGTCACCTAAACGCTAATCCATACTCACACTTGTATCAGGGGTGTCATATAAATTATATCTATGCATACCTCTTTTCTTGTTATCCATCGCCATGCTTAGTACGTAGATCTTGGACTCGTATGTGACGATGGCTAACTAACGTATAACCGACAGTGGCCATGTTACAGGGTTAGGGGATGTGGTTGGGTCACCGTTCAACATGAATCCATTCATGCTGCCGACCTGCAGTCAAGGTTACTCCGCCACTGCTAGTCCGTTACTCTCGTCTACCGGCAAATAGTCCTACGAGATGTAGACAATGGATTATGGATTCTTCGGTTGATCTCCAAGAATTCTGCCAGACCGTTGTTGCCGTTTGGGGGCATTGTTGTCGACTTCGGAATTGGGGATGAAAAGTCCTCTTGGAATTGCTGGAACTTCGGGGGATCGTTTGTGGAAGATTGTTTTTGTTTTTAATCTTTTTTTTTTTATATATATAGTATATATATATATATATATTTGAAACATGGACGCTCCACGTTGTTGAGTGACGTAGTGAAATTTGTGAAGGTTTTAAGGTATTACGTAAGTTTTTGAAACCAGTGCAAATCTAGTAGGGGTACCTATAGAGACGATCGAATTATGTAAGTAAGGAATTCTACATATCGCAAGAATTTTCATGAAACTTTAACTAAGGGGTTGGGGGTTGTAATATCCGATTGGGATGAATTTGTATTTATTGGTACGGTCGTGCTGTCGGCTGTGGTTATTCATTGCGAGGAGAAAGTACGTACGAGGGATGGAGTGAAATTATTTTTTTTTTTTTTTTTAATTGACTTTTTCTTTTTTGTAACAATGGTATACTGTCTTTGTATTCGATAACGGAGATGTAGAGATTTAATATTTTATATGGCGATAGCGGGAGGAGAATTGTGAAATTACAAAGAAATTGGAATTAGACGGACATATCGCTTATCGAGTAAATACCAAACTCCATAGTTTTAGAGAAAATTTTCAATTTCGAAATTTTAAATTCCTACATTACGCCTTAGAGGTTAAACGGTAATATCGTAATGGTTAAGTGACATGTAACTTGTAACTTGTATTATATCTGTAAATATTGTTACGATGTACAAAAACTATTTCCAAAAAACCCAACGAAATGAAATAGCGCGATTGTAGAGTTAAATTTATTATAAATAGATGTAAATAATCATAGCACACCTGTAGCTTATCCACGGAAATTATCTCAAAGCGTTTTAACGTCTCGACGTGACTCCTGATTAAGAAAAAAAAAAAATCCAAAATCTTTCATTTTTTTCATAAAAAAAAATTTTCCCAAAAAATTGTTTTCTTTCACGCGATTAAAGTACTTTGATTTATCGGAAAGTTTCAAAATTTACGAAAAATTTATGGTCGTCGTCGAAACGTCGAGATGTGAGCACTGTGTAAAAAAACCGGCGTGTAATTTGAATTATTTCATAAGCCTGCCCCGAGAGAATCCGACGACTCACGAAAGTATACGAGAAACCAAAGTCCCCAAAAAGTCCACTTATTTCGTATTGTCTTAAGGAGCCAACGAAGGAGAAGACAAAAGTTAAACCAAAAAGTAATTAAAAGAAAAAGCATATACGAAAAAGTAAAGAAAAAATATCACAGTAGCCAAAAATCGTAATAAATAAAAGAAATCGCCCAAAAACATCCTCAAAAAATGAACGGACGTACAGTTCGTTCAAGAGAGAAAATTACTTTTAGCATATCGGCAAGGATAAAAAAAACCTTATCAGACAAAATCAAAAAAAAAAGAAATCGAACGCGATCCTCGCCAAAATCCGGAATTCGCGACTCCGTAATCTTGTGATCTTGATTATATAATTTTTTATTTACCCCCACCTCTCCCACTATGTGGTGTCCTTTATCCCCCCCCCCCCTCCCCCCTATCCCCTCCACGTGGCGTGTCTTCTTGTACACACTCATCGATGTATATTACTATAAATTAAACTTACATTTTTGAGAATTACCAAAAATTTTTTTTTTCCTTTACTCCCCACCCCCCCTTCCCCCCTCTTCTAGTAAACGTCCAAAAATCGTCAAGACTTGCGTCACCGTCGTCCTGACCAGCTGGACTAGACGAAGCGTAAATATTTTGCATAAGGCCAAAGTACGCGTAGCAAACACCATGGAACCCCATGGCGCTCGAGTATGCCAGACTAACAAATAGTGAAACAGGATACGTTCACGAGGACCACTTCGGGACGATTAGTTCACATGGTGTCCCGTTTCCTGCGGCCGTCAATCGGCAGCCCCACTGCGATCCATGTTACAATGTGAGGCTGTTTGCGTTATTAGATTTAGATTGGCCGGCACGTGTCGTACCCGGTGGCGGAGCCACGTGGCGCGCGGCAAACGTTACAAGGAATAAAAGCGCGGTATAAACATTCTGGCATTGCTTTTGCACGAAATACGAATTAGCTAGGGATTTTTTTTTTCTCCTCTTTCACTTTCGCATACAGTCGGAGTGCGGCTATTACGGCCGCACGGGGTTGGGAAAATTGTCGATTCTTTATAAGAGTCAGATAATTTAAGAGTAATTTTTTTTTTCGAAAATAGGATATCGGATAGATAAATTTTTTCTCATGAGATTCACACAATTATTTCGAGTATCTAATTACTTTGTGGAATACGCCCTGTTGGATAGGAATTCGATATTTTTTTTTATTCCAAAAAATAAATCCACCCTGTATATCCTTATTGTCATGGAAGTCTTTATTTTCATCCCTCAAGAAGCTCAAAGCTGAGTAATCCACCACGAAACATCGGCTTACTCCCGGACACGTGTTTAGATCTCGCGCTCGAACGACTATAATTCATAATCCAGGAGGGAGGGGGGTAGATTTTGAAAAAATTTTTTGCATGGAGCTAAATGCATACTTTGTCGTATTTAGGATGATTTTTGGAAAAAGAGATAGAGACGAAAATCCGTGTCCGACGGTCGCTTTTAAAACGAGCTACTCAAGGGGGATGATAATTTCTACTTGGCTGATAGGGGGATGAGCATAGGGGGAGGGTTTGGCTGAGTATGAGCAATCCAGTTCTCGCACCCCTGACGGATTTCGATAAGATCTCGGCCGCTAGGATCCCATTTGAATTCCGTTTGTGAAGTGCTGGATGCCGCCCCCTTCAGTGCTATTGTGTTACAAGGGATGCGCGGCCTTTACCATCTGCTGATTACCGGTAATCTTTATTCAACGATATAAAGTTACTATACGATGCGCCCTTAAATTGACTGTACGATATGGGATTGATGGGGGAGAAAAATATTTTCATGTACTTACAGCAACATGCATGCTGGCCATGTGTAAACCTGGTCTAGAGTTTTTGAATAGGATTGATTTTTGAGCAACCAGTAGCATTTTGAATCATACAACAATTAAGTTCGATACTTCATTTAATCCCTGTATGATGCTTGTACCGTGTATGACGAGATCTCTAATCAAATCATTGAAATACCTGAATGATACCGTAATCGATGATATTAGAAGTACATCGTCATTTTACAAAATTTACGTCACTGTTCAATAAAGATTAATCAATTGATATGACAATTCTTTGTATCTATTTTATTATAGATGACATTTCATTGGCGTACGCTTATGTAGCGGTTAAAAAAAATTAAATTCACATAAAGCTAGGTTGGCCGAGCGGTCTAAGGCGCCAGACTTAAGTTCTGGTTCCCATATGGGAGCGTGGGTTCGAACCCCACACCTGGCAATTTTAATTTTTCAATAAAATAAAATATTTTACACATATGAAATACTGGGAAATATTTTTAATTTAACTTTAACGTTTTAATTAAGCAGTAAATTAAATATTTTTTTATTATTAAGACGTAAAATTACGTTATGCAAGTACGATACGATGTTATCGATTACTCGAAGGATCTTTTAAACAATAGTTAAAATCATACCAAATCTAGATCACAGTCTTATTACTACGATATCAATCCCAGTATCTATAAAAAAATCACGGCCTTCTCTAGCCCACGTAGGCACCTGACAAGAAATCGATATTTTAGAAATTAGTAATTGTTCAGAAAGACAGTTACTTTTTATGCTGCACATAATCTATTATCAGTATAAAAATATAATTGTGGATAGTGATTGAAGATCACTCTTAAGATCAGCTGATCCTCCAATAGGCGTAATCAATATCCATAAGACGGTTAGGAATATACTTAAGAAACAAAAGGCTGCTCTATTCCGTTCTACAAAATTTTCGGCAATGATGCTATCGATATTTATACGCTTGACTTAAAGCCCGATCTGCGATATCAATTTCTGTTATCGATATCTGCGGCAGACCATGCAGTACGTACTGGAAGCTCGTGGGAAATCCAAACGTTGTACCTTCGCTCCAACTTATTATACGTTTCTCCGTTTCCAAATTGCCATATGTAACGCGCATTCGCCAAGTGAAAAAAAAAAAAATGAAGAAAATATCGACGGAAGTGAATTTCAGGCAGCGAAATTCGTCGTTTAGTGTAAAATCACTAAAGGAAACACGATAGGTAAGATTTTTGAGAAATCGAACACTAAATTTTCAAGTAATTTGCATGAAGATACCATGAAACTATTCAAGAATAGTGTGTCAGTGTAAAAAAAAATTATTGTTCAATAATATATTGTTTTGTATTAACAGCTATAAATAAACAACGTGAATTTAATAATTTTCATAATCCGAAAACCATACAAGATTTTTGCTTTCGTCGATACAGTTTTCTAATGTGATAGTGGCAGTGCATCTAAAAGTGCAATAAGAATTTCGACATTGAGGATATTTTTCGGATAGTGGAGGTAAATTAAGACTTATTACTTTTTACGCATTTACTAAGAAACACAAAAGGGATGCCAGGGATCAGTCAGCCATTCACATTGAAGATCCAACGGAAACGCAGGTTCCCAGAATAATGAGAACTTCGTCCCAGTATTCATCTTTATATAGACTTGCATTCGGACATCTTCGGCAATCCTCGGCTTTATTATTCACCCCGTAGACCCTTGGCGTTCACATTGCCCATTGGTATATTTGGTTACTTATTTTACACTGCTCGTAACAACATGTCTTGCTGGGCAAATTTTTCAAAATTTATTTATTTATTTCTAAAATTTATTTTCAAAATATATTTCCAAAATTTATTTATTTCTAAAATTCAAGAGATCAGTTGCTATGAATGTAAATAAAACTTTAGGAAATTTAACGATCTCAGAAGTAACTATAAATATCAAGTAATGAATGTCAAAAGGATATGACTTACATTATTTATTCATAGGGTCTCGATTTTTAAAAGCACAGTGTATTTAAATTAGACGTTATAATTGCTGGCAAGATGGATGACCTGACAGTCATTTACTACAGTTATCTCCCGTGCTATTATGCTTACTAGCAATCAGCAAAAGAGCTACCACATGTTATTTGTCCAGTTAAAAAATTGAAAATATATAATACCTTTATCATCATTTGCTTAGAACTTTGTACGTGCATCTTATTCCATAGAAAATAAAAATGCAGGCGTCACCGATACCACCATTGTCCATCAGTATTATACCGAGTCACTCAAAAATCGAAATTAAAACGAAACAATGCTAATTCTCTTTGACGTTTCTACCTATTTGACAATTTCAAAGAAATCACTTCGCCACTGTTTAATTTCAGAATTTACAAGCGACATCTGAATTTCGTTTGCCACCGAAATAATTCTACTTGTACCGTAAGTAGAACAAGCAAGAATCCCCCATTAAAGGAAAACGTACGATGCGCCATCTAGTAAAGAATTGTAAAGATTCATCTAAAAACGGGACATGCTCTGCCGGCGTCTAAAGAAACCCGATAAACACTCCCTGCAAGCAACAGTCGGTAATACAGATTCCATAAGAGAAACTACAAGTTACCGACAAGAGCAGATTTCTATACGAAATAACCAGCATCTCGGTAACGTAGTTCACGATTATCCCGCTAGTCGCATAACAGTCTGTAGCACGCGCATTTCCAAAACATATACTCTAAAAGTTTTTTCTACATACTACTTTAGTAGCCTCTCTCATATGCATACTCGCCGGCATAAAAAGAACGCGTCACTAATCTCAAGCTATTCTCCATAAATATTTCACGCCATAAATCATAAACGGACAAGACTGCACGCGTCACAAGAGACTCGTTCCACTAGGCGTCAGGACGCTAAGAGTAATAAAGTAATAGTCACAGAAAATTGACCATGAAACAACTCGTCAATGAAAAGTACACTCTGACAACATTTCCTAGAAGATACAATAAGAAAGGATAATACAAATGGTCCAAGGAGAAGCATCATGGACATCGGTAAAAGGAATCAATAAGTACGAACCATTTAATACATAACCAATTATTCCAACGAGAAAAAGTGACTCATCGGTAGGAAGTAAAAATGTTTACCGTAAATCCTGTAGGCAATTGTGATGTCTACTAAGTAAAACAGCCTAGCACGTCACAAAATCGTGACGCCTGTCTTATGAAATTAATAATGGATTATTAATAAAAAAAAATACTAAACGTGAGAAATACAGCAAATTCCTGAAATCTCAAATTTCACGAAATACCACCAGAAATTTCGAACCCGCAACAATCTTACGAATAATCTAAGTATGAGAATTGAGAAAGAACGAGCCTGCTCACCCGTAAAACTCCATTTCCAGTTGGCGTCGCCACGTGCACTTCGTCGTCGTACTGGTATTCTTGGTGAAGGCGGCGTCCGAGAATTTCGGTTGGGACCACTGCCCGTAGACTGAGCGTACTTGTAGTATCGCTAACAAAAATATGACAGAAATTATAAAAAAAAAAAAAAAAAATGGCCGTAAACACCGCGCTGTAGCCTGTGGTATTCGACGGTTCAACGTGAGGTAACCACCGCGCAACACGCCACCAAACGGCCGCGGTTCGCGCTAATTTGGTTTTATGTTTCAAAGTGATTATATTCTCTGGCGAAACGTTATACGGATTTAAACGGCTCTTTAATCTGAAACAAAGCGTTGCTCTCGGATGCGTGGCCATATGTGGTATAGTGAGGCGACGACCCCACACATCGTACGTTTCACATTTTTCTACACACTAGGTATACTGGCAACTATATTAAATCACCAGGACACTCCCTTCGTACAATTAACAGCCTGTAGAACATATATTTGCACGTGATAAATTCCCACAATTTCTCGGCAGACCCATGTCGAGTAATTGATGAAAAATAATTTTGAAACAAAAAATTATTTACAATGAAAAAGTACTGTATGCAAATTACCTTCGAAAAATTTTATTTCACCTCCATAAGTGAACAGATACGCTCCGGTATGGACCGCAAGTAAATCCAGGAAGTCCTTTATGTAATTTTACAAAAATCTCTCCTTACCCACAGATGACGACTTTAACAACGGTGACTAGCCGGACGTCGAGCGTGTCCAAGTCTCGACTCTTAGAAAATCCTTGATGGCAAAGCGTTAAAGGAGGTTCATGTTCAAGGCTAAGTTCTTCGCCATGAGGAATGGTGCCTGAGCTTGTGCAGACGCGTGCACGTGTCTAATCAAACGTTAACACATGGCAAATCAAAAAACCAAAGCCTGTACCTTAACTACCTCCAGTATATAGAACCTATCAAGTATGCAAGTTATAACGTATTACAGTCGACTGATACGAAAGAACCATAAGCAAGAGTAAGAGCGTGAGAGAGAAGAGAGAAACTAAAATCCGTTGTTAGGATATTCAAAATGTCTTTTTCAATCGGTTCGTATGACCGCCGGACGCTTCCTCGAGTGTTTAAGCGCCTATAATTAAGAGATAGAAACGCTCTGGCCCAAATTTGGTATGGACCGTTGAAGACCTCCGGGTTCCAGTATAAAATTGGGCCCCGACTTAGCCCATACCTATATCGGATCTGCTTCGGGGTCCTCAAAGCCCTAAACTTCTAAACGTACACTAATGGTGAATACAGTGAACGGAAATAAGATGTATTTTACGAGGGAAAGAATGTCACTAATATATGGTGATATTGGGCCGTTTGCCATAAAATAACGTATGATAAAACACGGCTAACATCCTTGATAGGTTGTACGCGTGGGTAGGAGGCGTAGCAGGTAGGGACGTTCAGATTGGTATACATCGATAGGCTGAGATTCGAAACAAGATTGAGGTACCCGATATGTCTTAGTATAAAGTACACTCTGAACCATTAATACACTGTTCACTGGTAACGTCCCATAAATAGTAAAGAGATATTAAAAAAAAATTACAAGTAATATCAGCCTAAAGGTGCAAACCGTAGTCCCATTATTACCCGTCCACGAGCATCATTGATATTATCCTACAGAAACTCTGAATATTTTCATTCTACGAGATATCCGCTTCGATCCGATCTATAAAACTGTCTTCCGTGACATATAGATCTTGCTTCCATCGCCTACGAGAATTGCCACACGATCTTGTAAAAAAAAAAAAGAAGAAAAAAAGTTAACGGAAACGAAACAGACAATACATTTAGCAATATTGCCAAATCGATAGGTATCGAGTTCGATAGGATTATCGGATCGATCGTTACAGATTGGCTTTTCTATACTCTCTTTTTTTTTCCGCTTATCTCATATCTCGCCGGGGAATCTTCGCAGATCTTATCGGTACAAGAGAGCTAATCAAAGTTGTCTCACTGGTGCCTGATTTTATTTGGCAAATATGTTTCCTCGTTATCTCGCTGAGATTGCGAAGGGTCTGATAAGCCAGTGGTCAAATCGAAGATCGAGAGGGATGCAAAGAAGAGGATACCAAAAGGAATGGACCAGGAGGATCGGGTTGGATAGCGGTACGACTGAGAATGCCCGGAACGATTCGGTTTAAAAGTTTTAAGACTCGGAAATAAAATACGGGCTGCCTTATACGGCGCGCGCAAGTCGGGATGTCGGTAATTTATGGTACGAGACAAAGTGGCTCTTGCCCCAAGAATTTTTTATTTTTTATTTTTTATCGTGTCAAGAGCGTCCGATCTTCGCGAAGGGGGAGTTTGGGGGGTGGATGTGAAATCGGAAATAGATCATGAAAAGATGGCGTTTAAATGTTCCTTTTTTATTTATTGATTTACTATCGCATATTTTTATATAGAATCGTATTTCATATCTACAACCCATGCTTGTATTTCATCCGTAAGGAGTCGAATATGTCTGATGAGTCCCAAATGGACATATCCAGACTACACGTGGGTCCGTTCTGAGTAATTCAGAGCCAACCGCAGACCCAATGAACGTCTTCGCAGGCTGGCCCAGTGATTTGTAATTACTGCCACTAATATGATACACTTGGAAAAAGTGGTTCTCAACCACCGGGTCACGTAGTGTTACCCAAAGACAAAGGATCCTTTGGCCACTGTGAACTGAGCTACAATGAGAACTCATGGGTACCCAGGATGGGGCCCATTCCAATGGAAGGGCTTTACGATCGTCCACGGCGCCACAGGTTAATCATTCGCGTCTTCCTCTCTTCCTCCATTGCTTCCTCCCTCGCAATCGCTTCTGCGCAATGGCTACCGCGTCCACCTCCTCGATGATTCAGGATCCTTGGTAGATCGATAAAAATGACTGGAGTTGCCATCTTTACGACGTCGACGCTAACTGCGGGAGAGAGAGAGAGAGAGAGAGAGAGAGAGAGAGAGGAGAGAGAGAGATGTCAGTGACACTGTGCATATACGTATTGCAACAGTGTGAGACGTGTGAATCGATCTGAGACTCAGCGTGTTAGCCGATAGGTATATATGGTACATACGTAGCTCTGGCGCCAGGACGACATTCCGACGTTTCCGGAATAGCGAGAATGGCCCGCTCTTCTCGTAGTGGCGTTAACACGGAACCGTTAACGAGTCGGAGAACCAAAGGGTGGACACTTGAGATAAAATTTAGTTTATATATACAGGTATATGTATATATATATATTGCTACGTTTTTTTCCAGGAGGAACCAGCAGGTCGGTTATGATGAAAGTATATAAGGAACATGTGTCGTAACGTGTGTTTAGATTTTGATATAGACTTTGATAAAGTACAATGAAACGCATGGCAGTCCCAAAATGACTAAAGTCTTCACCTTTACGAGCCTCGTAACCTGTGGCAGTTGCTTATGAAAGCTCGTAATTAATTTCCGAGATTAACATCTGTCTTGTAATGAGGCACGCTTCTTAATGGGTATCCCAAAATTCTGTGTATCCTTAAAAGCTGAGAAAAGTCGTTCAAATTTTTCAAATTTCTTACACCTAGATGCTTTCTAAAGAAAGATTAATTTTTTTCTTTTTTTTTTCTTAATCTAGGTTATTGTACGTTTAATTGAAAAAAAAAGAAAATTTATCGATTATCTTTCATACTTTGATATTGAACGTGTCTTCGTTTATCGTGAAGGTATGGTCGGTCGTGATTGTGAATGTGATGTGGATTTTGTGAAAAAAAAATTTTATTTACACGCATTCGACGCGGCATCAATTTTACTTAACTCGCGTTAATAGGCACCTGTGTTTTGACAGTGCCGATAGAGACGGTACAAAGGCTGCGAGTCGTATCGAAAATTTTTATCTTTTAACATCAAAGCCGGCATTTAGTTTGGGTGAGGAAATTCTGCAGCGCGCGCCTAGTGGCCCTTAATCTGTCCACGAGATCTTTTTCTGTCTTATTGAAAGAAAAAGAAAAAAAAAAATACAACCGTCCATCGCGTCTACCGGGTAAAACCACTATACACGATAGCGCTGGAACCCGCGCGTTTTCTTTAATTGGAATTTTTATTGGCCGAATCGTAGAAAAGATAAAAAAGATGATCGTTAATTCCTCGCCCACACCTATGCGGCGCCCGCGGGATGCACGATCGACAGGAGGACATCATTCATCTCGGCGGCTTTGGGCATTTTTTTGGTAATTTCATTAATTTCATGAAATTCGTCTAACCCAATGATTTATCTCTTTATGATATCCGTTAAATATTTTCCATAGTTTGTGTCCACGCGCCTGCATCTGGTATAGTAAAGTCCCGTAAGGCCCCGTATAAGGTCCCACATGTCCAGACGTAAATTTGAACATCGTAGAATTATGACATCCATAACGATAGGTCCCAACAAAAAAAGATCTGTCACTACCGAATTTTATACGTTTTTCTCGTGTCATTGAAATCTCTCCCTCTTGGGTTAATTTTCAAAAAAAAAAAACAAAAACCCATTAAAAAACGCCCTGACTAATTAGCCGAATTAACTGGTACACCCGTCAACGTTTTCAACCCCATTAACGCTCCCTATACCTCTAATGTAGTCTATCTAGATATTTCAGTCACAGCATCTCGGATCCTGACTCACATTTTCCGGTCCAGTTTTCACCCGAAGACGTGTCATGCTCACGCATCATTTCTCCGCGAGGAGCGTTTCACTTTGAACAGTGAAGCCTGTATGGCAGCACAGTCGATTTGGTCGCCGTTGTCTCCCGAAAAAATCTGTGGGAACAGAAATACGTGGCACAATGGCGGGCTTATTAAAATTCCAGGTTGTATTTTATGTGCGCGAGGTAGACTACAAGAAGTGAAGACGAGAAGAGGGGAGGGAGAGTGGCAGGAGCGAGGACAGTGGCGCGGGTGGTATATAACAGCAAGGAGAGTAGTCGTATGGGCCTTATAAAGAAAGTAGGGAGAGGAGGGGAGGGGGGGGGCCTTATAAAATCCGATCTCATTGGTGCCGGATAGGTGAGGAGGGGCACGGGAGGGGAAAGGGCCACGCGACTCTCGGAGCAACGTAATCTTCCTGAATCTACACCCACGCGTTATAAAATACGAAGTGTCTTCGTATATTTGGGACTTTTTTTTTTCAAACTTTGAAAACTACCTCAGGTCATCCTCCACTTGAACCCTTTTTCATCTTTTTGCCATATTTTTGTTACGTAGTCTCTCCCCCCCCCCCCTTCGCTGGCCTTAACATTGATTTCTTTAAATTTAACGACAACCACACGAAGAATGGGCCAGTCGATAAATAGTCTTTATTACGTAAGGCCCATAAGTTGAAAGTTCAGTGACGACCATTCACGATGGATTGTGGGAGATTGAAAAAAAAAAATGTAAAATTGATGTTTCATTTCTGATGACTTTTTGACCGCACATAGGATACTCAGGCAATTAACCTTTATTATCGAGGCTTATTAATCGCTCTCTGACGCAACGTAGCGGTACACCAATTCTGCTATTAGATTCCAAGTAATCGGATAACACAGTGAATCCCAATAAGGCAGAAACTGGAATATCAGCACTTGATATCTTTCTAAACGCAGGTACACTCCCGTGGGGAAAAAGTTGGCACGTTTGTAACGTACAAGAGAAGCAAGTACGTTACCCTCAGTTATTACCGGTCTTATCGCACGTCGACCGCTTATCAAGCGCCAGTCTGTTAGACTTCTGCAGGTGAATATCTACGTAGGTACATAGCCGCGTGGTTCAAGACAGGTGGGGATAATCTTTTTTTCTTCTTTCAATACACACGACTTTATCGCAAATTCTTCGAGGCGTTTTATCTCAGTCGCAATTTCTCTTTGCAAATAGGAAATCGGATTCTTGCGGATTTTAAGATGGTTGAGAAATCCTTGAAAGACTTTGATACCATGAAACTTCACGAAACGGCTGTTAAGACTAATTAATGAGCCTTCTTATTACTTCGCTTGATAATTATCTCTTTAATACGAAAAACCAGTGGCCGTTTATTACTTCCCCAAGGACCTGGTTCAGTTTCCTGAAATCTAAAGTTAAGCTTCGTTTTTCTGGCCGTTTGCCACCTATGAATTAACCTAACGAGAAAGGAGTGCGGCAAAGTAGCAATTTTACTATCTGGGTAAAATCATGAACCAGCTCTGGGCCAAGGCTGGTACATGTCTGGTACGACTATTTGGGGTATTAAAATACGTAGTGATAAGCCTGAAGAAAGAAAAAAATTTACTAAAGAATTTGCTGGCCTACGTCGAAATTCCTACGTAAAAAATCCAAGAAGCAAAAGTCTAAGCAGTTCACTACACCGAAATATCGCCCACACCCTGGACCCAGTTGATGCTGTAGATTTCTCATGCTCCGTGGATTGTAGAGCCGAATTCAATGGGACACTATTGTTATTTATCTCCCTAGGTGTGACTCCCGTTGAGCATCCAGGAGCGGCCCCCACGTCTTGTCTGTACAAGATTATTTATAAAATCTGTACCAAATAGGGCGGCCACCCGTGTACATTAACGAGCATCTCGTGTCGACTTCACCTGGACCAGGTTAAGATTGCGCAAGAACGTTCAGATATCCTGACTTCCATTTACCTTGACCAAGACAGAATTCTCGCCTGTATTATTTCTCAAAGAATTTTACAACGTGAAGCTCGGCACTCGTTTGGCCCTTTAAACGAATATACACAGTGAAACGTAAAAACGGATAAAACGTAACGACGCGCACGCTTCGACGATTAACACGAGTTACAAGCTTGAGGATTATAAAAATATTCGGAAATTGATTCTAACTACAGATACTATCTTGGTTAGATTAAAAAGATGATCATTCTCGGGTTACACGCAGGTTATTCATTAAATTCTCTATAAAGGAGCGACAAGAAATTTAAAGTTACTATTGAGCAATGGAATTTTTTTTAATGTCATATAATTATATATTAAATGTCATAGTTATATTTATGTCTATATATATATACAGTTTGTGTGGAAATAATTTTAAAAAAAATTCACATGAAAAATCATTAATCCTGTACGCGTTACTCCTGTGATCTTCCGCAGCGATGACTTAACGAGTCTCACGAGATTTATGTAATAAGCCATTGATTAAGTCCAGATCGGCAGATTGAGACGTAAACTTGTTATTCGGCTCGGATATCGCGCGCGCGCATTCTCCTTTACGCCCGTCCATCGTTATACTTCGTGCAAGATGCGAAGCCGCAAGGAGAAGTTCGTTTCGGTACGAGCGAACGATCGCGCGAGATAATTTATTAGCATTCCGTGCGAGTGCGAGGTTTATTGGCGGCTTTAATATGTTTCGCAATCGGTGAGCGTCTCTACTTCACCGGCATCATCTTGCTTATCTCTACTCACCTTTTTAATGGTTACGGATAATGAATTATTGAAATTGTAAAAGGTCGCCGCTGCGGACGAGGATCCCGTAGAATTTGCCCAGATAAGAAACAAGAAACATTAAAATATTAAGGGTGGCAAATTTTCAACGTTCGATACTCTGATGACAGACCATCCCAGTAACCAGGTACGCCTGCCTATAAAATTCCAATGGGATATAAAAGTGGTGCCAACTGAAAAAAAAAAAATACAGTCGTTCGAAATTTCCAAATCTACCACGTAGACGCATTAACATTTATTTTACGGTCACACTCTATAATTGAGTTATGTTTATTTTATAGTTGAAAGGAGACTAATACACCCTATTGACGCAACGTGGACGTTAAGCGCTAAGAGAAAGATCTAGGGACCGGAGGAAGCGTCGATTCTTGGATTTTAATGGAATCGAATTGACACGTCAGGTGAGTCGAGAATTGCTCCGTTGGACAGTCGTAAATCAGGATACTGAGTTGCATTCCACCCAATGTGTTCCTGTAACCTGCATCAAAGAGCGCGAGACCCATATAAGACGAGGACGGTACACGTTGATACCCAGATTTATCCTCGTACCAAGAGCAGCACATAAACCACATAAACCACGTGGACCACCAAGAAAGTGTACACGCGTGCCGATGGACGTTATACACGATAGAGAAAAAAGATGGCCGGTGTGCGTTACACCACGGGCAATGAAATAATCCTGGGCAAGTTAAAAGACTCTGGCCCGGTGCCTTTGGTACCAGAGCTGGGGTACTATAAGGTACCGGGGTACCAAAAGGTAACCAGTACCACCTGGCGGGTCTTATGTAGGTCAATGTATTTTATTGATTCCATTACTTCATGCTGATATAACAGTCAATACCATATCGAATTCGAATATATGTGGCTATGGGAAAAATTTTAAAAAATCTCCTAATACAATGGACCGAAAAGGGACATTTTTTTTAGACAATGTATTTGGAAAATTAAAGGATGAGAATAAGTATTAAGATAAAGATCGAAATGGGCGCTGAATTTCGTAATTGACTTTCCTTTTGAAAATAAGTGTCTTACGAGTGAAATACCTAAGGGTTCCGAATGACTCGTGAATTTCCAGTAAGACATATACAGGGCTATTCAGTTTTAAACGTACGCAGTCTCGATGTATAGGCTGAGTCTGTGAGATCCATAACGAAATTTCACGGGTTTCATCAAATTTCCTCGGTCTACCCCGGTTCCGCCTTTTTTCTACCCTTCATCCGGCGCCATCCCTCAGCTCATCGTCTTTCCCTCCGCCTCGACCATATCGACCCACCGCGCAAGATCGCTTCACGCTTCGTTACGCGCGTCGATCAAGGATACACGATAATGTCTCAATTAACTTGAAAAGCGTGCGATAAAGTATTTATTGTAATACTGGCAAGGCTATTACCTGCGTAATGGAAGCTTTATGACCCCCGACGCTTCTACGTGCTTGCAATGATTATCATCAGCTGCCAGACCGCCCCGTGACGTCCCCTGGATGTCTGGTCTCTCTCCTGCGCCTACTCCGAGCTATCTTCCTTCTTCGTTTTCCAGGCCTATCCATCCTTTTCACGTGTAATTCTTCTGCTTCGAGGGCAGGAGCTCATCCTGTTTCTCCTGAGCTTGCTCCACAGTCACGTCAATGACTTTGTTGCTCTATAATTCTTTTGCTCATGATTTCTCTCCGTGCTACGACTTGTAAGTATGTGGAACCACAGAGAGCATGGGCGTCGGGACGCTCGGGGTCCCTTAGGACCCCAGGCGTAGCGAGACGCTTTCTTCGAGTTCCTTTCTTGTTTACACAAAGGGTGCCCCCGTTGGGTACCCACCTACTGAGGTGCGTACCTACATACATACTTATGTATACATATACGTCCCGACGCTCTATACTCGAGAGTATATACATATGTATATACGCACTCAGTGACTTTCCCTCTGTTTCTCGAACTCAGCTACTCACCTACCCACATAAGGCCCAACGTGTACCGCACACACGTAATAGCACGGATCTCGGGTGCGTAATGCCCATGGCGAACGTGCGTAGTAGCCCCTCTTGAACAGGCCCCAGAAGCGGGCCAGAGGTGTAAAACGAGTGAACGCATATATCATGCGTGGGTAATGCAATATTGGCGGGGCCCTTGGGCCAAGAGGGGTCCTCTCTTATACACAGCACATATCTACCTGTATAAGTATAAGTAATGTCTGTTATTTGCCGGGTATTAGTTTTTGCCGGGGCCCACTGTTGGGCCCTAAGTTATCGTCTCTCGTAAACTGGCTCACAATTGCCTGTCTCTACTGTACCACGTTACTCGAAGCCCTTATGACGTCCCGACACCTTGCCGGTTGCTTCAATAGCGATCAAGGGACTCACTTTGGGCCTCAGGGTACATCTCGTCGGGCCTCACCGCAATTTGGATACGAATTTCTCACACGGAGTGACTTTACGGGAGGATTGAATTGAGTAGGAGTCAACCTCGAAACTAAACAGCGTCCCATCGAAACTTTTTGTCTTCTTCGTTTTTTGCACTTGATGAAATTCGCATTCGGCTACCTGTGTGGTCGAATGCTTCAGTCGCTTCGACATCGACACTTTTATTATCGTCCCGTTCGATCGGACACGTAGGCGAGTCAGCTAAAGATATCTGCGTCAGACTCGGGTCTCATTGGCAGGCGTAATGACGCGTACGTTTTGTTATTTAATCGATTTTGGTGTAGACGACCAAATGGCAACGAGAATTGACAATTTTTTGCACATACGTCCAAGAGCCGTTTCTCGATAATAGAGCGGGCCAAGGTGCGTGGCCAATGTATCGGGCATACCTGATTCGTGAATTTCTATGAGCTTGCTCGATCGGGAATGTAGAAACGTACGAGAGTCGAATAAAAAATGTTCCTTGATTGATTATCTGTGTCATGCTGCTCGAATATGACTGAAGCTCATCCAGAATTACGATAGAAGAGAAATTTGTAAGGAAATAAAAAAAAGAAAGATATTTAGCCGATTCGGTAATTTTTTTAGAAAATTTTTATTTATGAATTGGGACTTTTCCTACTTCATGGGACTTGGCTATCGAAAGTCCTGTTGGCTTTAAATAACAGTCGGCGGGCCTTTGTTCCTGATCATGAAGGTCCTCGTGTAACCATTTAGGATCGACAATATTTCCGGTCTGGGACCGTCGCCATTACCGATAATGGTCAGATAAGAACGATTAACCAAAAAGGGGGCAGACTCAAACCCCTGGCCCAATTAAGTCCGGCGGCGGTCCGCAATCAGAAAATTCCAGCCTGAAAGATTTATCTTGAACCGTTGATCGGCCACACGCAAAATCAATAGTTCTCATCATCCAGCATCCCTGGTAGGTTGTAGTAGAGTCTAGGAAGCCCGTACGTTATTCTCTTGGCGATCACTTAATTTCCTAATTTTCTAATTGTGATTGATGGAGGATCCACAAAATTGGCAGGTTGAAAATGCGGGAAACTCGGAGGACTCAATATACTCCTAATCACTATGTTTTAGAGGTAAACAAAGTCCTAGCCATTTTAAAAATGCTCCCTCGCCCCCATCATTCCCCCACTCGTCATACTAAGCCTTTCAGGTAACTAAACGAGCTTTGGGCGATCCTAATGAAACTCCCTAAGATTACTTTATAAAGGTCACTAATCCTTTCACGTTAAACCATAATAGGAAAAGTGCCACTCTCTAGACAGATTTCCACTTATCTACTAAATTCTTCTTATTTACCTGTCACCAGTTTACCCACAAGTATACAAACAGCAGACATACGTCTGACAGCACGAAGGCCTGTTTTCACGTTAGCGACACAGGAATCACGTACGACGAAATACGTCACGTCGTTGAATCAATTTAAATAAATGGTTACCGAACTTTCCTCCTTGATAATATACGATACGAGGTAAAAAAAAATCGGATTTAAATATCAATTCTATAAAAAAAAAAAGATATTGTCTAGTAACTTTCCTCGTACGTGGTACCGGATCCCATAAATTTTCAAAAAATTCCATGATCTCTCATAACGGCCACCCAGGAGCTACATAAATTCACCATACGAATTTGTGACAATTAAAGGTGTCCGACAGTCTTCACAATTCACAATGCTGCGGGCTGTCCGAACGAATATTTACGGGTTTCTCGGGGTCAGCATTGTCCAACAGTGGCAGGTCTCAAAGCCATTTTGGTTGAGTCCGACGCTTCCTGTGCGGAAATACATTTTGAGTTTGACCATTGGCAATTGAAGGAAACAACCAAATCTCTCCATTTTGGTTCAGGGATATTTTAGAGAAGCGACAGGAAGAGCAGGTCGACGTCTGATCCTTGGAAATTCGTCGGAGCGTGAAAATTCGTTGAAAAAGCGACGCTAAGCTGTGACTACTAATACTTGGACAAACGACGCGTCGACCATCGCTGGTTCCTGATGCTGACGTATTACGGAAGGAACGTCTTCACGAGGACACGATCCGTTAGAGGGTAAAGGAAATCGAGATAGTTCCCGGAATCATGTTTAATATACGCGTTAATTTTTCACGTCGTTACGCTAATAAGCGCCGCGACGGTTCACCGAGGGTGTGGAAGAGGAAGGGGACGCGTCGCGCTTACGACAAAAGAGTTAATCGCTCAGTCCAGGACATTTTCTCCGTATCCATATACCTTCAAAGTCGCTGCAGCATCCCTCTGCTCCTTTACCAGCTTGACTAAACTCACGGCAGTCCTGTTAGTCCCGCGATAAACAAACACCAGATAAGATATACTAATTGAGAGATCTTAATTAGAAACGGGAACCACCAGTGAGTTCGGGACTCGGACCGATTCTCGGAGAGGACGAATTACGTCTGGATGAATTCGAAGAATTCCGAAGAATAAATCGGTTGGGATTATTTTTCAAAATTGACAGAAGGGATCAACATCCAACATCGTGGTATCGTGGGAAAAAAATTAAATTTTAATATTAAATTCTTGAACAAAGTCATTATATATATATACATACACCCGTCAATCTTATCTATATATATATATATATATATATATATATATATATATATATATATATATATAGAAATGCATGACGGGTGAGCATGAATGAAACTGAATTCTGACTAAAATTTAACGGCTCTGTCGGCTCCAGACTCATGATTTCCAGATCAAACACTCAAGGGCGCGTTAAGAAGGAAACGGGAAGGGGTGCTTATAAGAAGTAGGAGGAGAAGGTGATGGTGGTGATGGTCGGTCCCCGTGGTCCTGATGGTCGGGAAAGAAGAGGGTAGTCAGGCAGTGCTGAAGTGCAAAGGAAGAGAGAGGGGATGGTAGGTAGAGGAAAGGCGGCGAAGCGTGGGGGGGGGGGACACTTGGGGAGGATTTTTGACATTATTTGGGGAGCCCTTGAGACCCACTCCCAAGGAAATCAACGGTCGGAATTGGATTGCCGGCTACAAGAGCGAGAGCGCACGTTATGTGTGTGCCCTACCCCTTCAGAGACCTAATGTGTTCTCAACCACCGCGGCAAATAATGACCCCGACGACGAGGAATGGGACGTCTACAGTCTACACTCTAGACTCGGGACTCCACATAGCCTTCGGCTTAGAAAGAGAAAAGGGAATGAAAGAGTACGAGCGCTTCTTAAAGCGCCTACGTATCCGCAGCCAAGTGTTTGATTTTGGTTTTTAGTACTCATTCAAGAGGATTGGTTTTCGGCCTCAAGATGTCCGGCAAATCGAATTCTAATCAAACTTTAAAGGTACTCGATATATTGGAACTATAGAACGTGTTATAAAGCATCCTAACCTTTCAGCATAGAGAACAGCTGTTTCTTACCTCTGTAGTTAGACGGTAGGTAGAATTTGTCCAGCTCCATGTATTCAGGCTCCGTTGAGGTTTAGGATTTATCAAGGATTTCAATTAATGAATACTCACTGAAGGTTAGCAGTGTATGAGCGTGTATTTGACAGTGTTTCGTTTCTCGTACGGCGGCACACAGTATATAACTCGCAGTATGCGGTTTATGTTGGAATGTTATTATTGCTAGCTGCTGCCGGGCGCGCAATGCTCGATTGACAAGAGCGCATGCGCAGTACAACCTTCGAGACTGCACAAGCGCTCTCCAGTGGCAAATTGTGGAACTAAGTACTCTGAACGCGTCTGAACAGGTCCCTTGGCTTTAGGTTAGGAAGTTGTGTCTGCAGGTGTGAATACATTGAGATTTATTGATGTTCCTTTCGGAATGACTGATATCAGTTTTATTTTCTACTCGGGACAGAGACTGTAATGGAGATAAGGATGTTGTGTCTATGGTTCTGTTTGTTTTGCAAATGATATACACGATCAGAGCACGCCCGGGTACATCGACACATTAATTTAGTGAGTAACGAGGTACGCCACTATGTTATAACGTGAATATTGGTATCATCATCGTCATTACAATATCATTGGGTGTGCCTATATCAGTATTAAATATCTTACAATACACATCATCTTTCATATATTTATTTATATATAATATTTATACTTTACTTTTGTTTTTATTATGTATATTATCTATCTAATGTAATCAGATTCATTTTTCTTTCGTTTCTATCGCTGATTCTTGATGGCGAAAAGTAAAAAAATGATGGTTCTACCGAATGCGAGTCGTTGATTCGATTTCTGTAGTGCTATCTCATAATTTTTTTTTTTCCTATTATTGTTTCTCTTTTCATTCCAACTTTTACTTCATCTCTTTTGTCCTTTTGTGTTTTAGATCTAGCATAATCATCGCAGAACGACAGAATTTCGATCCAACGACTCGTCATTGGGTTTGCTGGTGAGTTTTGTGAGATTGTACGCGACGAGTTGCGCCACGGCGACGACCACTTGAAATATCCGGTCAGAAATTTTCGTTTTTTTTTTTTTGTTAATTCTACTTTCACACGCAGTCTTTATTTCCATCGACATCTCGCTTTCGATAGTAATCGTCGTCGCGACGCAAGCGTCTCTCGTGACGCGTCATGAGATTATGCTTACATATATAAACGAGTAGGTTAATTTTTAGAGGTGGAGTTACAATACCATATTACAATACAATACATTACACGTTATATTAGTTGTCTGTTATTAAATTATAAGCGTCGGATTTACGTTTTTAATGGTCAGCTGCATTTTTTTTCTTGCCGCGCGACTTTCATCTAACCTGCCCGTGAATCGCATTCCGCCCGACAAGGAACCACGAAATTTTGACGTTTCATTATCCTTTGCAGTATTAATAGCGTTTAAAATTGATCAGTGAATTTTGATGTTGGAAAAATTAAAAAAAAATCAGAACATTTAATTGTAACGTTGTGCAAATGGATATCGATATATTTAAACAAGACGGTGTATTGGATGAAAAAAAAAGCAAAGGAAAGAAACACAGGGTGAATTCGTCTTGCGGAACGCGACCATTTCTACGCACATTTTGTTGCCTCTACTTTTCAGCGTTACATACAAACACCGCACGTCCGGGGCCCTCTACGCACTGCCATTTGTAAAAGAAAACGAAATAAACTAATTAGGTATTGAGTATTCTCAGATTCCAGGTAATAAGCGCGTGTTCGTATCTCGGGAAGTTCGAGGGGATTGAGGCCGTGGTTACGTGAGACGAGGAACAAGGACCGAGGAATGTAAGGATGTTTTCGTGAGCGACTAAAAAAAAAAAAAAATTCGTGAAATCGGTAAAAGGCGCGCGACTATGAAAGGAATAAAAATTGAAAAAAAAAAATTAATGACTCGATTTGATGATTGATCGCCGTTTCGCAGTTGATGCGTGGAGGCCACCGGGCTAGAATAAAGTAGATTTAACGTCTAAAGATACAAGAAATGGTAGAAAATGGACACGGTGCGGATGGAGGATGGAAAGGGGAATGCAAGGATAATATCCTCCGACAGGAATGAGAAAAATATGGCAATGAAGATGAAGATGAGAGGGAAAAAAAATGAAACGACAAACGATACGAAAAGTGAGATAAAAAGACAGAGCGAACGGAAGAGAGCAGTATTTTTTTTTATACATACGAGGGGCGGGAGAGAGGAATGTGGGGATAGAAAAAAAAAAGAGAATGGATTTCTCGGTCGGTTTGTCTCGTAATACCTAACAAATGATTTCAATAAATAAGCTACCTAGGGAGCGATTTTGGGAAAGAGGGTGGGAGGGGGGGCAGGCGCTCCTTAGGTGGCGATATCGACGAAACGATTTAACGGAATAGTCGCGAATCGAGACATCGCGAATCGGGTGTCACGAATTGACGTTAATTCAATGAGAAACGTAAAGCATGCCGCCATGTTCCTTTCGATTCGCTTAATCGCCACCGCGTCATACATATATATATATATATATATATATATATATATATGTATATATATATATATATCATATATATATCATACCTAACCTAGTAATACAGTCTGCAATAGCATCCTAAGGATTAAAGTCATTAACAGTATGTAGTATATTACACGCACTCGCAACGTTCGCACGGGGGTCCGAAGCACACGCAAACACGCTCGGCCGCGAAAATTGATGCGCATGCGCATTACGCGCGCAATGCACAGACACGCAGCAGGCACGCACAGGCACTCGCGCACACCTCCGTTTATTAGTTCCTCATTTTTGAAGTAATGCTTCGTACCGGTTAATATTAGTGACGTCATACCAAGGCTCGCAATAAAAAATTAAAAAAATATTCACAGGACTCGGGTCGGGTTCGCCAGACTGAGGGAAAGGACTGGAGCAATGGAAGAAACTTTAGTGTAATTTTTCATTTCTCGAGGAGGCCGATGCGTTATCGAATTCCTTCGTACGACTTTCTACGAAAGCAACGTAGTTAATGACGCACTTCGCGAACTCTCTTATCCACTGTACGAAGCGTACACGTTATCCGAATGTAAAAAAGAATTTCAATATAGATATACGTAAATGATTCTTTATCTTCGTAACTAACGAGAGATTCGCGTTATCCGTCCGTAACGTCCACCGCGTATGAATCTAGACGAGAAGGCAGGTGCGCATGCGCGCAAGCAGTGGCGCGCTCGCGCATGCGCAATGGACACGGCCGAATGAGAACTTGCCGTTCGAAGCACACACACATAAGTTAGCACATAATGCGCGGCACACACGGATTTATTTTAGGGATGTGGATATTGGGGTGGGGTGGAAGGGGGTTGAGGTTTCGAGGTTCGGGGCACAGCTAAAAACGAGACAGTCGAATTCGCGACGATTGCGAATAAACTGCGCGCACACTACATAGCAGCATTAGCACAGCTTTCTTTGAATATTTTTTTTTTCATTTTTCGTTTTCCTTATATTGTATTTTTACGTTACTCTGCGCAATGGCTCTACTGCACACGCGCGCGAGCGAGCGAGCGAGCAATGTGACGCGCGTGCAACCCACGTCCACGTGGCTCGTGTCCCGGAGAAGGCGTCTCACCGGTACAGGATGGCGGTTGACCTCGAGTTTTATCCCGCTCGACATTCAACGATCATTCAAGTGAAATCGAACCAAGTCATCGAGAGTCGTTGTCAAGCGTCGCGTCGATGACTTCCAAACTATACTTATGTCCTTAACGACGATAGTAAGGACGTTCGTCGTCGTCGTCGGGCCCGGGGCGCTGCCTCCGTCGGTATGGACGTCCTCTCGCGGCCGTCGACGTCGCGGGAGAGGCAGTCTTGATCGGCGAGCAACGAGGCTCAATACTTATTCGCCTCCAGTAGACGACTCTCGTGCCGTCTTCGTGGACTGACTTCGTCCTCGCGCATCTTCCAGCGATTGTGCCGGTGACGATGCGTCTCTCGGCCGCCGTCCGACGACGGCAGGAACTTCTTCGGGGCGCGGATCAGCGCCGGCTTCCTTACGACGACCCTCGGCTCGGTCGCCATGTTCGACGTCACTAGGCTATTGTGGTGCTTTATGTCGAAGTGCGGATTGTACTTTATGAAGTTGAAGCACTCCTGCCGACCATTAGGATTTCTCATGGGTTTGCCCCATTTGTTGAAACCGAGGTAATGGACACCGTCTGCGACGCTCCTGTACCTGAGGTACGAGCCGTTGTAGACCTCATAGAACTGGCACATTGGGCTCTTTTGCTTTTTAGGCTGTAAAACAAAGAAACGAAGCTCCGATCAGAGAAGCACGAGATGGGAAAGCCAATCGATAATATTGACACGCGGATCGATGTAGATTCGATCGTTCGACGAAACTTTAACAACAAGGAATAATTACCAATCCGACCAGCTTCCATCGTTTGTTGAAACAGATATATCGTTGGCTCTTCTCCGCGAAGATGTACAGCTTCCCGCTGAAGTCTTCGGACTGCGTCGTCAGCTTCTCTGTAAGCCAAAAAAAAGTGAAGAGACGTGCATTAAGATCTATTGGTAGATTCGGAATCTCGTACAGTTAATCTTCATGAGATTAATCCGTACCAATGGCAGAGTCCTCTTATGAATTTTCATCGTATTTCTCTGTATCTACAGTCAGCACCCGTCGAAGGGACCGAAGCCAAGAAAAATGCTGGACCGAAGAAACGAAGGGCTAGAGAAAAGGGTTCCCGGCATTTCCAAGAAGGTTATATCTGCCTCGCTGTGGTTTATGACGCGGAGCTGTACCTACATCGGCGAAGACTCTATACCTCGGGCTTTAGCCAAGAAGAAAGACTGGCTAGCTGCGGCTAGTTGGTGCTAATGAAGGAGACACAGACGGGACCCGGTGTGTGCTTTGCCACTTAGCAGCCATCGCCGAGCCTCGACCCCGAAGTGCACGTTGCACCGATGCATCATACCGTCCCGGAATTACGAAACGCCGTCGGCCCGATGGCGCCTTGGACTCTCATCAAAACCGAAAACATTCTCTGCGTCTGTTCTGGGTATGCGCAATTATTTAATAGAACTTCTTCATTGAATTATCGCGGCAAAGACAGTAACGCTCCTAATGGTAGGTACTTCGTTACATCTCTGGACATCCGAAGTGGGCGCTGGTAGCGTCAAGAAGAGGAATGGTTCGCACGATTTGCCCGACAGGGTGATATAGATAGGAGTTTGGGACCGAACCCAACCGCCTCCGCATTGGACCCAGTCACCTTGTATTCGCGGACCACACCAGAGTGCGGCAAACGCTACGTAAGGACGCTGCTGGTGTCTGCAGGGTGGCCCATTTGACGAAGCCTCGTTAAATTCAAGTGGTTCTCGTCGGGAGCCTTGCCGACATCGAAATCAAGAATGTCCCCGAACTGCCTCGTAAAGGCCTCCGCGCAACTTCCTCCTCCCCTTTCCTTCCTTCTCTCGTTCCCTTTCTTCCTTATGTCTTTCTCTCCCAGCTTTTCCTCTCTCTCTCTCTCGCTTCCTATCCTTTTTCACCTCTTTTCTCAACGCGCAGTCTCGTCCTACGAGGACGAGGACTTAATCTCGAACTCTTGTGGGGCCGGAGTATGCAGGAATTAATTGCGCCGCTTTCATTAATTAATTGAATCTCCCGTGCGAGTGGACGCCGATTCCAAGGAGCTCTTTTGCTCGAGCCGCGGCTTGCTTCACTTCGGTTTACACGCATGAATATACACGGTGAGTTTTCATAGCGGCAGAATTGTGTCGTTTGCGAAAAGTTATTGATAATATCAAATGAAATATATATATATATACATATACATATACATTGCCGTCAATTTAATACCGGCTACGGCTTATTAAGATACACGGAGGTCGACTTCACACGATTCAGATATAAGTTAGATACACATATATATATATATACTATTGATATTGGTTTCGATGAAAGTATCGGCCGTTATTGAAAACTAGCCTTAGGAAGGGATTCGTAGTCGTAGAACGATCTCATGAAAACATCAATCCCTAACGATAACGCGTGACCTCAAAATTACTGGACAATCTATATAGTACAGGTATATACGTAGAAATGGGCTGAAACGAAGAAGCTCATCGATACGAGATTCACGAGAGGAAAGATTTCCCTTAAAGAGAAAAAAAAAATGTAACCGAATTATATATATGGGGTCCATTTAGAATGTATCGAGGCATATAAGAAAGATCCTCGTGTAAGAAGAGCCGTAAAGAAGAGACGGTGAAATAAAGGAAGGCATTGGAGGCCTCTATAGCAGCAACAGAGGTAACGATAGGATAAGGATTGAAGAATCATATATATGGCGGGGAGTCCGTGAGGTCTTGTAGCCGATAACTCCCTATCTAAATTTATTTATCACAGACTTATGGAAACACAACTGATCCCAGTCGATCTGATATCCGAATCCAGGCTGCAAGGGGCCGATGACCCTGGTGCAATCGACAGATCCCATCACGAGCAACAACTGACAATTCCACCTGCGTTGTGATCAAAATTTTTTTTTGTCAAAAAAAAATCATCCATAAATCTTTCGAGTGAAACCGCCATTAGGTCGAGTGGATTACTGGTACATGGATACCAGGAAAGTTCGGTACGGTTTAACATGTGGTGGGTTGGCGACAAGGGTACCTTATGGGTAAACGTACAGGATCGACCTCTTTTTTTTTTACCTAATTAGGTATAAACGACCAATTCGGATGCAAGGTGACGAGTTGCACTGTACTTTACATCAATTTCTAAATTCGGCCGTTCCATCGTTTTCATCTCGTGAGTATATATTTTCCTAAAACGAAATACCACCTACTAAGTATTTAAATGGTAGCGATAACGGTGTATTTGAATATCGGAGCCATTGTTCAGATCCATCGAGATAACTTCGTATGCCGCCGCTATCTTCCCGACCCGTAGGTCACGAGATGCAATTAACTCGATCGTGCGCTACCGGAATGGCCCCTGTCCAAGCTGGAAACATTTCTCGCAAGTTTCACCATTGAATCCACGTGCGGCCATTACTAAAATTCAAGACAGCCTCGATAACCCGTGACAATTTTGAACGAGCTGGAATTTAGGTTATTTTCCAAAAAAAAAAATTACTTTTTGTCCTACAACATATAACGTATATCAATTTGAATTTCCCGCCTTTGATTCTTACGTCCAACCAACAGATACTTTCCCACTCGTAACCTCCGAACTTTAACGTGTCTTTCTTCATACTCGATATCGTTCACGTATCTGTATTCCTCCGTAGGGCTTGCGTGTTACCAGACAGTTTCCTTGCTCCAGTTACCATTTGCCGGCTTCCGCTCTGTTGCACAACGGCCATGGCAATCGGGACGAAGTTCGGGGCGTCCACGTTTACGGCGACAGTTCTCGTTAATAAAGGTAAAATGGTTTCTGTATACGAATAAAATAATGGTAGCTCGTATTGGCTCTAGCTTGATACATATTTCAGCATAGCATTAGACTCCAGCGTGGACTGGGTGGTGGTATTAGGGGTGATGCCATAAAATTTTATACATCTTTTGGTATTACTTGTCGCTTTTATGTCTCATTGAAAAATACATTGAGGAAAAAGGCAACTCGAGTCGACCCGGTTAAAAATGTTCACACGACTCGAACGTACGGACGCATCTTAAACGCATCGTTGAAAGCGATTGGCATTATGTTTTACGATGAAAACGCTTCGGAGGAATTTATTCATGATACTACTCTCGCATACTCGCTCGCACCTCGGATGCCGGCAGTCCGCGCTACCAAGTCCTCTGATCAGTGCCGCCGCGAGATTAGAGGCTGCCAAATGAATTAAAAGCCAATTTTAATCAAAAGCGGGCACCGGCTTTTAGGCGCGATTACCCTCGATAATGACCGGTGGGAGGAACCTTTCGGTGGGCCTTGCGGATAACGCGGTGGATTCAAGAAAGAGAAGAATGGGCTCCCATATATAACTTCTACGTGTTCTCGCGGTGCGCCATTGAATCTCATGGGATTCTTGGTTCGCAACTGTTGGGAAAATAAATTTTGAAGTACGCTTTTGTTTTGATACGAATATACACGTACTTTTGAAATAAGGCCCCGTTCGATGTACCACTGACGCGAGGAAGGTTTGACTTTCTGACGGTCAACTTTTTGGGCATTATAGAAATTTTGTAAAATTTTTCTTTTCTAAGGCCCAATTGAGAACCACTGATACTACTGTGGTCGGCGTTATGAGAGCTACGATATATCGAAAGGAACGGAGGCGAAGGAACCGAAGGAGGCTGTGCTCTTGTTATGTACTACGTGCGCGTATAGTGACCCTATCATTAACACCTAAAGGTACGATAGGGCCCAGACGTCTTTACATCGAACCAGAAGCGTGGTCCCCGTCGCGAGTTAAATGGGAACCAAGTGGTACAGTAATCTCAGGAGCGGATCAGAGCTACGACAGGTGAAGCCTGGTTTACTGGCTGACGTGGTAATCACAGGCTGTAACTAGAATAATTAAATTCCATAGTAGAGCGATAAAGAGAGTTCGGTACGAGAACTTCGAAATATTTGGTAACGCCTCGAAGAATGAGAGCTATGCCGAATAATAGGCACTACGCCTTATCTGGCTATCAGATCGTTCAAGATCATTCACGGCAAAGTCCTAATAAGGCCCGCGCTCCTCGTCTTCGAATTTTCCAACCTTTTTTTTTTGTCACCAGTAAAAATAAAAGGAGGAACGTCCGCTCGAAAAAAAAAAAAAACAATCTAAATTTCAATACCATTCAGAAAATATTTTCTCAATTTCCCAGAACCCTTACTGATAAATTACGCAAGATTTCCTTATCGCATCTCCTCGAGATCACCATCGAGTGTTACAGTCGCAGCATCCCGAGATACTTGACCGTGTCTGATCAACAGGGTGGATAATGAAGACACGTGCATTGCTGCCCTACAACCAATTAGTGTTTCCATTACCTTCGCAGCAGATGACCATCTTCGACCAAGACCTCGGAAAGGTCACACTTAATTACGTTAACACACAGCAGCCCCGTTGCTCCCCATGGCGTAAGTACAGCCGTACGTACAAGTACCTATAGCTGAGTATCGTATGTACTTCGAGACTAAAGATGGCACGTGGTCTACCGAGAGCAAGAGGGCGGAACAAGGACACGAGTCTGAAAAATTGTACAGTCGAGGTATACGAGATGAAAAAAAGGATCATAAAAGAGAAAGAGGAGTTATCGTATCGACTGGTACTGGGGTTCGCGCTCGCCTCTCACGGAATTCACAGGCCACGAAAATACCAGCATTTATGCCCTGCGATTAGCATAGAAACGCGATCGTAAAACCAGGCTTCCACGGAGTACTCGACGTGTAAACCACAACGACGTCCCACCGTTTGGATATCCTCCTACTTACTGGATATCCAGCATCCTTAACAGCTGGACCACCAAACTACAGTACAAGACTCTCCCACGAGATACGGAAGTCGGGTAAAGGCCAATCTTCAAGATCCGTACAATGTACCTTAAGGGGTCTCACGTATGTGACATATGTGAGGTGTTTGAGACATGGCGCCAGCATCTTGGCGCTATGGAAAGAATCACAGTATCCGGATGTCCATGTGTAGAGCAGGAGAAACGTAGTCACGGTATGGTGTGTGTGATAAATAAAAAAAATATCGGGAGGTGGTTACCAAGGAGATGATGGATCCGTGGAAGATGCTGCGGAGGAAGATGAGAACGGAGTACGGTGCGAAAACTGACTCTTCTGTTTACCCAAGTCTTGGACTCGACTTCTTTCGGTATTCTCTTCGTGACTCTTCGTGACTCCTCGTGAGTGCCTGTATGCATCTCTGAGATGCCGCCGCGGTGCAGGGGGCGGACAGCCGTGCGTGCAAACATATCATGCTGCGCGCTAACGTAACGTTATTCAATGTCGAAGGGGATGCAGAGAGAGAAAGAGAGAGAGAGAGAGAGAGAGAGAGAGAGAGAGAAGATCCGAGAGACTCCCAGGAAAGCAAAGAACCCCCCACAAGTTCACGGCTGGAAACAAGTAGAATTTGCAGTATCTACCTTGAATATTCGTATTGTGTTATGCCTAGTATATCTATATACGCTATGTGTATATACGACATATGCAAAGAGCGTAAAAGATGTCGCGCGTCGCGGCATCGCATGTAAAAGTAAATCGAGATCGTAAAATCCGGCTGGCTGCTGTCCATAAGCCGGCGGCGGACTGTTTGGCAATAAATAAGCCGGAAAACGAGCATCTTTATCGATAGAGCCAATACAAGATAAAGAAAAGTCTAGTCGAAAACAATTCGCCGAGACGCATGCGAGACGCTGTAACTCATCAGGCTTGTCTCTCTCTCTCTCTCTCTCCCTCTCTTTCTCTACTGCCTACTCCTTAGAAGTTCCATAAGCAAGCAACCCCCTTCGTATATTGGATCTTCGCTGTGCACGCAACTGTGTACGAGGATTGATTTTTTGAAATCGTCTGACCAAACGCCGACGACAATTGCCGTGTACAGTTTAGATAGTCTCGAGTTATTAGTTCATAAATATAATGTTTCGGTAGAGAGGAAAAAGTTTCGCTGCTTAGATAAGGGACTAGGAAAGAGAAGGGTCGGTGATAGAGAGCCGTAAATTAGAGACTTTAATGCTACGAGCCATTCGCCAGGGTCGAAGTATCGATAATTATTTATTTATTACGTTCAAATTATCACTGCTTTTGTAACAGTCAAATGTTTTGTTCTACCGTCGTAAAATTATTTCAAAAATAATAATATATCGCACTTACGAAAGGGTGCGTTGTTGTCGTCCCGCCCCACTGCCTTGACCGCGCGGCCGATCACGGTAACATTGCCGCTGCTGCAAGTCGAATAGAGACTCACGGAGCGCACCATTGCCGGCACCGCCCCGCACATCACCACCTAAAAAGAAAGAAAAATTATAAAAAATAATACCAGCCAAATCGTACAGCTTCTAATCTAGAAGCAATTCAAGACGAGGACGTAAGATCGAAAGAGTCAAAGGGTCTCGTAAATCGAACAAGGACGCCGCAGCAACCTTATCCTGCGACCCGACAGTGCGTTACGCGTATACGACTACAGTTTAATTCGAATTCCATGTATTCGCGAATATCAAGAGATCTGGTAGCATAAAGGCTATATCTCCCAATGCGAAATTGCCCATTAAACGAAATCAAAGAAATCTCAAGAGGGAACGATGCCGTACTGTACGCAGACGTATATAAGGACAAAAAATTCAAAACGGACAGCTTATGCGAAAATTATGTTAACCGGAGGAACCAGAGCGAACGCTTTTTCTTTAATAACCTTTACAATGCCGCTTTATGGCTTTACGAGCCGGTTAACAATGTTGGGGAATATAAAGCGAAAGGGTGATGTCGTCCAGGGTCGTGTTACCGAGGTCAGGAAAGTGGCGAGAGGACGACGCCGGGCGTCGAGGATTACTTCTCTAATTACGCGTGTTCTTAAGCATCGACGCACGGGATGCGCAGTCCTTAATTTATTCGTGCCAGGAGACGTCGTGAACGTTAAAAGAAAATTATGAGCGAAAACTGAAAAAAAAAAACATTTTAAACAGACAAAACAAAGAAAACCACCTATATCGGTACCAACAAGCAGAAACGAAATACGAGCGCGCCTGTAATAGGCACGCGGAAGTTTCGCGCGACGGACACTCCGCAAGGCGAGCCTGAATAACATCTGAATTTATCGCCAGTCCCGGCTACCTGTTTAATTATTTATTGCACTCTCGATCATTATTGCGCGACTCGAGCAGCGGGAGGATGTATAAATCTCATTTAAATACGATTCGAATCTCGGTCCTGGCTGCCACTTCCTAGCCTATATCGGCAAGAAATTACAGTGAGATTTGAATTGACGTTCCCGGTGAAGTCTCGTTATTAAAAAAAAAGCATTTTTCCCCCCCCCCCCCCCTATAGTCACACCGGGCCCAAAATTACATTCTGTTAAGTTCACATTGACTCCTGTACATTTTATTCTTACTCCTTTTTCTTTCGGCATCGCCAATGCTCCTCCGAGCTAATATAAATCGGCTCCCTGTGAACGCGTAGGAGTGGAAGCACCGATCATTAATCCATGGCAGGTTGGTACACGCCAATGTAATCGCAGCGTTACGTCTTGCACGGATGACTCTTGCACGCGATCTTGCCGTGTCGGCTTCTCTGTACTATCCGTATCTCAAATCTGACCCAGTCACCCTCGGGCCACCCGTGATACAGTACAAATTACATGGCACACATGTGAGCGTTAACGTACGAGCTTAGTAGGTACGTAATGATAATAAAATACAATGAAAAAAAGAAAAGGTATGAAATTACAAAACTTACCATCAGGAGGCACAAAATCTTCGCTAAGACGGCAAGCTGTGGTAACCTGCAACAGAGAATAATAAATTTCAATAATTAATTGACACACGGTATACATACCTCATGATGTATTAATATACATATGTATATAGTAATAAAAAATGATAATCGGATGCAAAACTGGAATAAATAATCGCGTTAGAAAGTTTGTAAATTCACGCGGGTGGTCACGATTTGAGTTTAGCTGTTATAAAATACTGCATTATCGGCATAATGAAATCTTAATTCGCGAATTATGTTTGTTTTATCGGAACGAGCCCGACACGCTCGTGAATCTTTCATGAGCCGGCAAAACGCCAATTCCCGGGCTGACGCCCGCAGAAATCTCTCGCACACGAGCCTGCATATGTCGTACCCACCTCTTACATGTATATATATATACATACACGTATGTAAATTGTATATCGAAAACGCTTCGAGCAGACGCTAAAGGATGACGCGATACGGTGACCATTCGCTTTCTCGCGTATGCGGTAGCAGGAGTATCCTGAATTGAAGATATCATTGAAAACCAAGCAGAATCTACGTAGTAAGATTATCTTTATATACCAACGTATGTATGTCTACATGGCTGCGCGTAGAAAATTATTATTAAAAAATACACGCTCGGTAGCACCGACAATGACAAAACTCACGCGAGCACCAGTCGTTCGGTATACAGAAACGCATGTCGTTATAACGCAACCGAATAAGAGCCACCTTTAAGAAACGGCGATAACGAGGTATCAGATGTCCTGCTCGTCCTAACGAAGGTAGAGAAACCAACCGATGAGAGTGTAGCCTTAACGAACCGTAATACACAGCGCGAGTCTTTGAGTTGGGATGAAATAAGCAGACAAAAAGAAAGGGTGAAGATAAAAAAAAAAAGAAAGAAAGAAGAAAGATTTTAAGGAGATGACGTAGTACAGTCGATGGGTTATCGCTCGCGTTATGTAACGAGAGTCAGAAGGTAATTACCCTAGGAGGGACAAATTACAACTAGCTCATTACGACATAGGATCCCAGGTTGGCTTAATATCCCATGCGATAGCATCGGTATTCGAGAATTTTAATAATAATATCTCTAAGGCTGACGAGACGTCGGTAGGAGTCCGGACGTCCCGCACGGGACGTCGCTCGAGCGTAATCGGGACGTCGGTGTCTTTTGGAACGAGGGAAAGAGACACCAAAGATCCACCGTGTATCCGATAATCCTGGTGGCACGTGCCAACCTCGAGGCCACTGCTTATTCGAAGGACACTGGGTATATGTATTCTAGGTACAATGGAGAACTGCAGTCTATCTTTTTATTTGGCGCGCAGTTACCTTTACTACGTCCGCTGCGCAAGTACACGGCATCTTGGTTGTTCGCTGTGTATTATCGTACAACAAGAGTCGCTATGGTGATTGTGGAATCGTAAGTAATAACCCAGTTGCAAGTAAGCCGTATACTGCGGTGCACCGCGTTATCCTTGCGCAATGTGAATATCGCCTTACCCCCTGGCACAGGTGACTCTCTCGGCACAGGGGAATACATTCATTAGCCATTCGCTTTTAATTCCCCTGGTTATCGGTCCGGCTTTGTATATATAGCTATATATGTATGTATATATATATAGCTATATATGTATGTATATATATATATGTGTGTATATATAGTAGCGTTAACCGAGGTTCAAACGTGCATCCAGCATACGCGACTTCTCACCTGCAGCGAAACGATCGCTGGTTAATCGTGCTTTGTAATTTGATAGAGCAGAAAATTACGTGGCTGATAGCCCGGCGTATCCTTGTGTGGCTTACATACGCGAGCGGAGCTGGCGAAACTTGGTTTCTGCGTCTCTGTTTTGTTGTATAGTAACTTTTTATAAGGTCCCTAGGAGACAGACAGCGAGAGCGCGCGCAACGTGTTTACTCGAGTATGCATCGTTCTCGCGCGCGCGCGCGCGTTTTAATGCATCCTCGCTGCAGTGCAGAGTAATAGCGGCTCGGGTTTCGAGACGAAATTGCAGCGAGTTGTCAGGGCTCCTTGGTGGAGCTTGGTCTAATAAGAGAGAGAGAGAGGAGAGGTGAGAGAAAAATGGAGAGAGAGGCTGCAACCGGAGAACTGCCGAAAATTACCTTCTGCCGGATCAGGAAAGGGAACCTGCCGCTAACGAGAAAGTCGTCTCCGGTCCTCTTAATTACAGACGTGGCGTAATTAGCCGAGCGACTCGAGTCGTCCTCGTGGAAACGAATGTCGAGTTTTTATTTAAGACGTATCCAAACGCGAAGCCTATGCGGATCGTTGCGTAATCGTATATCAAATTATGAGAACGTTATTGCATTTACCTATTGATACGATATTTATATGTATAATATATGACGTACGTATATGTACAGATATACGGCGGCTGGTTAAACAATATTAAAAATTAAGCCGGATTCACAATCGACTACACTTACCCAGGTATATATTTCATAGCTGAGAATCTCGTGCGATGGCCTTAGGGGCCCGTAACCGTCATCCTTTCCAAGTTCGGCACCCGATATAAATTGATAACAATTAATTAAATCGCACTGCTCTCTCCGTCGCTCTTCGTCATCAGGGGTCATATGTGTTACGATTGGGACCGGTTATCGCGAGATTTTGGCTATATTGTTGTTATTTCCAGGAATGTGACTGTGACGTTTCAAACACACTCTGTCTTCTTCTCATCTCGCTTAATGACACTTGCGCAAATTTTTTTTTTTTGTGAAACTGAGTAATCGTTAATAATAAACGGCAGTCACGACTCGTCACCGATAATGAACATAGTATCACCGTAGGATATTTGTTTCGCGTAGAAAGTTTGAATTTGATGATTTCTTCAAAATTTATTAATCACACCACGTGCTACTCTTTTCGTTCCTGGCGATTCGATTATCGGAGGAAACACAACGATCCGATCGTATCCTTCGTTGCCGATGCAAATGACTAGTAAAGTAGTGACTAGAGCCGTAGCCCGTACGAAAAAACGTCCGTGACTGGTCACCGCACGAGATCAGCATGGGGAATGGTGAATCCGGATGACACCCTGGGCACGTGGGGACTCATCTAAGGGGATTTAGTGGGGATTGTCGCCTGTGGTGTGAAAAACTGCCAACACTTGAATAGGCCGACGCATGAAAAACGCGGCTACCGCCGGTCAAAGGTTCTCAGATGGCTTGAACAGCTCGTAAATGCGACGAGGTCGATTGGGAGTGTAGCGAGTGAAAAAAATTTTTTTTCACAAAACTAAAAAAAAGTCAAGCTCATGGAATTTATCGAAAAACGATTGAAAAAAAATTTGTATCGTCAATGGGCACGAAATTATAGGAATTTATCGTAATCGTACGAATACGATCGACCGGTTGAGAATCACTGCGAAATACTGATAGAGAAACAGACCGACGTCTCCATTGAAGAAAACCACGAAATTTACTACTTTTGTTAGGATGTGATTCAGGACACGAAAATTTGGCCCATGGACGGGCGTGTGCTTGGAGTCCTAGGATAGAAGGAGGAGAAGGAGGAAGAAGAGGAATCACCTGGTGTCCAGCGACAATGGCAGAAGCCCCTGTGTGTTTTCAAAAACAGGCGTAACGAATTGCGACAAATCATGGGAAATCGGTAGACATCAATGCTATCCTGGGTTCCGGGTTGTGGGTCGGTCGTAACGAATCACCTAAAAGTGTCCACACTACCCCTAGCCAGGATACACTGCGCTATGGGCTCTACCATACGCGTAGCCTTACGCACTATACAAATATATTAGGCACGCGCTTTAGCACGCACATTTCTTTCTTGGATTCCTGGCGACTCGCATTGGCTAACGACCGCGTCGAATTACGCCTGCGTAGTTCAATTCGTTATTTCCACGAGTAAATTAGCGAACGTCTGGCGCATCTGTCGAGCAGCCCAGGTAGACCTAATGATCGTAAAGAGAGCCGTAAGTCGTGACCGAACGACGTCCCTGAATTTCCATGAAATTCCGTTGACAATTGACGCGTCAAGGATTAAACGATATTTAACGGGCATGATAATCACGGCAAAAGTGCAGACGCACTGTTATCACCGTAGACGCTAGTCGTAAAATCTAATCGCAAGATTTTAAAAAGATCCCGGTAAGTACTCGCTGAGACGTACCGGGAACCTTCGGCCGATACTTCTTAATTACATTGTAATAATAATTAACGGCAATTACACTTATACGTGTGCACACAAAATTAAATCGGTACATATTTGTTTTGCATAATTACATATATTTACACGTGCTTCTCTTATCTAATGGTACGGCGTACCCCTCGTCCCCCTCTCTCTCGCTCTCTCTCTCTCTGTAACTCTCCATAGCTCTATCTCTTTCTCTAACCATCTTTTCCTTACTTCACCAGTGTTTCCCTGCTCGACGTGTCTCGTGGTATCAATGCTTGTTTTCCTTTTAACACGCGTGCAACATAGAAGCTGACGGCTTATCGGTCGTGCGCACCACTTCGTCATTCCGCGTTACGTATCGTGACACGTCGATGTCAGAAAGCGACTGGACGGTGGGCATTATAGATAAATATAAGCAGTAGGATAAAGCAAGAAGAACCGATAGAAATAGGTATGAAGAAAGAGAGAGATGAGCTACGTCTAAGGGAACGTGTATCAGCGCTAACAGTATACATATATATATATAAGTATGCCTGAAGTGGCTACGGCTGCGTACAAAGTGCCACGCGAGCGGGCGTCGTGGTTTTTGCTCGGAAGCCGCGACGTTCCGCCGGCGTCACATTCGTCCCGACGGCTCCTCGTCATCCCCTTATGAAAAACATATAAGCGAATATAGAAATGATGAACGTCATCAGGATGGTCAGAGCGAGAGAATTTCTACGTACGGATTATTACGAAGGTCGCGCAGACTCTAGCGAGTTATCAGTGATTTGATAAGGGATGCCAAAGTTAAAAATCCTCGTCTTTCTTCGTCCCCTCATGGTACCCAGCATCCCTGGACCATCTATGGAGATGAATCATACGATTGGTCCCTCGCTCTATGGCTATTTATCTTGACTCTCTTATTCTACCTATATTTTAGTCACGCGATGTGGTCCAGGCTGCTTAAAGGTAAAACTTACGGAACTGTCCTTCGCATTCCTAACGTTTTACTTAGGCCTACTTAAAAGGGTTGGATGGCTTGAACCTCTTAAAGAGGATATCGCCTCCCGTCCACTGTCCCTCCAGCCCTCTTTGGCTCCCCCTCCCCCTACCACCACCCCCTTCTAAAAGAGACCACGTCACATCACACCGCATAGACAGACCCACACATACTTCGGGAGCCATTCATTACGGATCACTTGTTCGTTCGACGCACCCTCTATAGAGACGCACGGTTAATTGAGTTTCAGGAATTCATTTTCTAGTCGATAACGTACGGCAACGCGTAGAGTCGAGGGCAGATGGGTGGGTGGTTCGGACGTCTGGGAATTTCAGAAAGTGAGAGGATTTTTTATTTTTCTACCATATCTCCAAAAGGCAACGTAAATTTTCTCGGTTACTTTCCGACCGTCATCTTCGGGTGATCGCACAACCCTATCGCACCATTTACACACCGGGTTTTCATTGGTCGATACCGAAAGTCGCTGAGGGATTTTCAATTGACTTTTTTTTTTTCTTATTGACTTTGCTCGCTCAACTTGACAATCTTCGATGCTATTCTGACTCGTGTCTCTCTCTCTCTCTCTCTTTCTTTCTTTAAGATCACTCATACTATTTCTCGAAAGTGAATCATGTCTGATAAAAGAAAAGAGTAGACAGTAAGGGGTTGAAACGCGATCGGTATGACGTCACTCAGCGCGACACCAACAACACGACACGATCGAAGTCCCTGTTGGGATAATCAGTAAATGGATCGAACGGCGCCAATCTACTTTGCTTTGACTCCTTTACCAACGACCAGCACGCTTCTTCTTCTTCTTCTTCTTCTTTCTCTTTGTCCTTTTCTTTTTGATTGGTTATTCTCTCTCTCTCTCTCTCTCTCTCTCGTGGCGCTCACGCACATTCCAGCCAGTGCGTAACCAGACTGTATCAGCGGAATTGGATCAGGCCCCTTAAACGGAAACGAGCAAACGATGGCGACGCTGCCGGTGCCGATGGGACGGCCGTAGGGTGACAGGGGAAAAAAAAAGTTAGAGAAAGAGCAACTGAGTCGTGACACAGAGACGTGCAAGGGAACCCTCCCGGTCGAGTGTTTACGAAAAAGTCTAAAATTACTCGAAAATCGAGCGCGCTTAAGTGGCTTCCTGATTTATCCGCGTAAACACAATAACGAGAAGACGCATGCCTAGCGGCATGATAATGCATCTCACGGTTCACCATTGTTTGTGCAGGGGATCACGTAGCGTTCGTTAGCGTCTCCATTATTCTGACTGTTGGGAGACATTTTTTTTACCTACGTCATCATCTTCTTACTTTTACACACTTTTACCTTCTCTACTCATTTTTCTCGTCCGAGGATCCTATCGCGGACCCACGACAGGGGCTGACGTTCTGGTCCGATCCTACTCGCGCTCCGACACTTGAAATTTTTAATTTTTTTTCTCATTCATTCTCTCTTTTTTCTTTACCATTCTCTACGACCAGCCGCATTTTGTTTCGTAGTGTCGCCTGCTCGCCTCGGCTCATCCGTGTCGGCATTTGTTGTTCAACTGTAATCTCTAATGGCCTCTATGGGTATTTAAATATCCATCTCGTGGAGCCCACCCACCATCACTTAACCCTTTCCTTCCTTCATCTTCTTCGCTTCTCCGCATTCCCTCTCGTGCTCTACAGTCTGCTCCGAGTCAGAAACGACACGAAAATTCTGTCGCACGATTTCCCTCACTTTCTTCCTCGGAAAGTTCTTTCGTAAATTTCACCAGCTCTGCCCAGCGTGCTTGCGATTACCGAAACCCTATCGAGGTGTCCTTGTAATTCCTATTTTCGTAAGACTTTCGGGCAACAGCGTTTATGCGGAAACACGCGAAAGAAGCTGACGTACTCTTCTCCTTTTTTCCTACTGGTTGACCACAGCGGGTGACTCATTGCCAGCAAGGGGGTTAGTCATACGAAACTTAGTGGTCGGGAATCCGCACAACCGCCAGCACTTTTAGGGCACTCGAGGAACCCGAGACTCCTTGCAGAATTGATCCTCCTCAGGAACAATTGTGACCAGGGAAATCTATTCGGAAGATCCTTCCCTGGAGCGACCTGCAGGTAGAATCTAAAGTTCCCCGGGAACTTGTATGGACTGTTATGAGTACAGATTAAAGACCAACCAGTACCGTCACTGTATACAAGGAAGATAATTTTGTGGTCCAAGCGCTTAAAATAAAACAGTGACATCAGTTCCGATAGCATGCACCGGGACCCGTCTAGTCTATTGATACTGTTGTAAATCATTACGAGCCACTACGAATGTTTGGCTAACCCAGAAAAGGGCTCTGATAGTGACGCCTTATCAGAGACGTATCGAAGACAACCTGCATGGACTGATAGATTTTATTATTTCGTTGTCGTGACAGCAGTGCTTATCAAATTTTCACTATTTTACACGAAAAATAGGTTATTACTGCTGAAAACGTCTTGCGTCTTACGCGCAAGACCCAATTACTAGGGCCCGTTTCCAAAAAAAATGACAATTTAAGGACCACGAACAACGTGCATTTTCGAAATTTTATATCCTAATCAATTTCACAGTTACTAACATTCGACGATTCATCCACAGCACAGTGGACTCAGCAAGACGGTCTCTAACTCCGTTGATTTGTGTCGGCAGTACGTCCGTCCTTCTCTCACCCACGTGTACACCGATAAGACCGTCTCTCTCGCACTCGCGGCAGGTATAGGAAACACTGAAAATCCGCGATTTTTTAAGACGACAATAAAATTTGAATTCATATCGGTCGTCAGGACCGGCATATGCTTTGTGTTTAGTATGAAACATAGGTATTTCGTTAGTAAAATACATACGAGGATCGGCTTAAGGCAGATTTCCGGTCTACATAAAGTACGGGCCGGCAGCCTTTATGTTTTTTAGGTCTGCGTAGCGAATCGGATCACGCAGCTTAAACGCATCTCATACGTACACATGTATCTTTCTCAGCTACCATTACCACTATCATTCTCGAATATATATATATATATATATATATACATATATAAATCAAAAGTTAACCAAAGTCAATCCGACAAACAAAAACCTACACGCTCTCGACTCTCGTTCGAGCTGTCGGATTTTTGATATACGCGTCGACATCCTAAACGATCGACCTCGCTTTTCTGATTTGACGTCTGTCTGATTGCTCGACGATCATTCGATCTTCAATACGGTTCCCGATTATCCTGTCGATTGTGAACCGGAAGCACTCGTTATAATGCCTTCGAGCCTGTCCGCTGAGATTTGCATCAGGAATCATCAAGTTATGACAAATTAATAAGGACATGACGCAACGGTCACCTCCTCGTTCCAACACCTGCAGGATCTCATGATAAATCATTTAACAAGAATATAATCGATTACTGAGAATTCGCGAACGAATCTTATTCACATAGTATACATACATATATATATAAAGACATATATATATATAGTAGATGGACATTACCGCTTCTCACTTGGCAGGAGGATTGCCAATAAAAACAAAGAACCGTCACGAAATTTGGCGTGAAATTAAACGGTACCATCTTAATAACTCGATTCCCATCTGTCGGCATTATCATTTCAAGGTTCAGCGAGCGATGCAGTTACTCGGCAATGGGAGCTCAAGGCGAGTCCGCGATGTAGCGACGGCCGGGCGTCTGCTCAAAAGCGGTACCGGACTTGGTCAGCCAGTTACTGTACATTCGATCGAATGAAAACATAACTGTGACAGAGTCGATCAGTCGACGTTATAAATGGCTGATTAAGAGAAAAAAAAATAAAAAAATAAATAAAGCGTGGCCGAACGAACGTCCAGATAACGAGTCGATGCTTAGGCACAATTAGCGGCAAAATCAATCGGCGCCGCTCGCTCTCGAACGGCCATCAATATACATAATCGCGGAGGCGCCATTAGCAGGAGAGCCAGTGGTCGCGAGGGCCTGTGTTAGACGTGCGTGCCGGGGTGGGAGGGACGGGTGGGGCCCACTTCTTGTACATATGGCTCCTATAAACGGGGCCCAACTCCTTGGAGAAACCCCGAGAGTTGTTTTAGATGTAATTAGCGGAGTGATTTGCACTGAGTAATGATACGTGTAAATTCTGCTCCGCAAGTGTGTATCGGGTCTTGATGGGACTTACGCTCACTGGGTTCGGTAAAGTCCGGAGAAATCCGAGGCGGGCCGAGCGACTCGCGGGAGGGACTTCGTTATGCTCCGATGCTCGGGTATAAAACGGCCTCCAATCGTAGCAAGGATAGCGGCTAATTAACCGTGATAGGACTTAACGGTCCTGCGTATTGCCAGCACCAGGTGGTCTAATGGACGCGAGTATCGGGAAATTTCAATTTTTCGCGATCGATGACGAATTGAAAAAAATGCCGCTACCAAAACTTTTTAAATCGCAACCGACGAACAGAAAAAAAAAGCAACATGAAACCGTCAAGCGGAAGAACGATTCGCACCTTGAAATGAAATTAAATATTGATCCGGCGCCTCGTGTGCTATTCCATTTGGTAATTCTAATTAATGTTTGCAATTCGACATTTCGTGCGGTCTCACGTGATGTGCTAAAACGCGTTTGAAAAGACTCGTTGCGCACGTCAATGAATTAAAATCCCTCCGATTCTCCTCCGTGCACTTTGCTCTGTGTACCATCAAGGCTAATCTACATAGCGGAATATACTTGTACTCCGTAAGGAAAATTTGTGAATGCTCGCGTACGAATTAGCCGGAAGTATGTGAATGGTGTAAATTATCATTTTCGAGAACGCATCGAGAGCGTACTCGGGCCCTTTGACGTCATCGAAGAAAATCATTCTGTACGGGTGGGTCGGGCTTCCGTACTCTGCCTGCTGCGAAACCACTGGCACTTCAGTAGATAACGTTCGTACTGGTCAGACCGATTCCCATACTTTCGTTGCTGCTGCCACGCGTACCGAACACACTTTTAGTCCGGACGAGACTCTCGTGCGAACAGCGTACACTTTGTACGCTTTGTCTCTGTCTCGTTATCCCTATGGATAAAACAGAGAGGAAATATCATTTGAGTGTAGCCGCGGAACAACCCTTGAAAACTTTTGGTACATTGCAAACGAGCATTTCGCCAACCCCCCAGGAAGTACTTGTACTTTGGTAGACAGTATCGCTGGGCTTTGAAATCCTTTTTTTTTTTACAACCCCCCCCCCCCCCCCCCGTAGAGAAGAGCGAGATTGCTGATTGCTCCATTTGTTCAGAAGGTTCAATGATCGTACCTTGAGAAATTCGAAGGAGACTTTTCAACCCTTGTAATACGGTATAACTTATTCGTCTATGGCCGGGGGACGTTGCTCTGCGTTATTACTATGCGTTACATATTCTTCTTATCAGTATTATATATTCATTGATAAAAAGAAATTTTCTTTATTCGCAAGCTTCAAAATAGTTGCCGACTACTCCTCCACTCCCGTGTCTAACTCGCTGCTGGCAAACATTGCGAAAACACGTGTATCGCATGTACCGGCGGGCCGAGACGGCAACTCCTTGCGGACAGCATGAATTATACATTGCGAATATTTTCGAGACGCGAATTTGCATCCCGAAAGTGGCTACTGTCATCGGGCTACCGATGCACAAGCTATTCTTAGACCTTAGACCTCTGAGAGTCTCCATTAACTGGCATAGCACCCTGGTAATTATTTAAAAATTTTTTGTTTTTTTTTTGGAATTTCGCATTCTTACACTTGTCGCTTTTTGTATTTATATTTCGCAAGGAGTTAGGCACGGCGACAAAATTGACTGTTGTAACGGGTGTGCAAAAAAGGTATTTGGGATATAAAAAAGAGCGTGAGAGCGCAATGGCGAAAACACGTTTAAGTGCAGCATGCGTATCCTTATCTCGGGACCAACTTCCACGAAAATAAAGGAACTCCTTTACGAGCCTCGTGGGGACCAAGAGAAGGAGTCTCTTTATTCTCTTGCTTAAGTTTATATCGCTGAAAGTTTGTGCAAACGTACGAGGAAATGTAAGGCCGGTAAAGAGAGGAAGTGAAATTCGCAATGTTACAGGAATTACGATTCTCTTTCTCAATCTACACGTACGACGCCGATTTACCTGTGTGGTTATGGAGTAACACGAGCGAAATTCCGATAAAATGCGAATTGCCGGCAGTTAAAGAGAAATTGCACTGGTAGGCTTGGACTTTGATCGATATCGCATTAATTGCATACCGGCCGATTATGTTTCGCGGTGAACGCAGCGCCGATTGAAAGCTGTGCGACGTTAGTTCTTGCGGCGCGTGTGGGTGAACGTTAAGCACGATAAGAGAGAGAGATAAAGATTTTCGAAAAAAAAAAATCCATCAAAACGACATTCCCCATTAGCCGCAAATAAATTACCGATTTATCCAGAATCGTCAAAAAAAAAAAAAGAAAAAAGAAAATTTTGTGCACTTTACCGCCAGACAGTGAAATCAAGATTTATTTTTATTGTGAGAATTATTTCTAGCTTCTACGTGGCGGCTTGGGCACACAGAGAGACGCATCAGACATGCAATAGCGACGCCCCCGTTGTAAATTATCTTGCGGGTAGCCATGGCGACGTAAGGACCAAGAGAAAGAAGATAAAGAAGAAGAAGAAGGGTTCTGAAATGTAATGAAACCGAACGGAATGGAAAGACCAATGGTAGGTTTGCGCAGGGGTTATACGGTCAAGCGTATCTCTCTTGCCTGGCTAATTAAGAGCTCAAGCTAATTCAATTATAATTTATACCTTAAGGTACCACGAGCGTGTTTTCACTTCGTTCTAAGACGCAATCAATTACAAGCCTAAACGCCACATGTCCGTTGTAATTTATAATAATTAGACCCGCGCGCTTTTGCCTTTTCGACGGCTCCGATGATGATGACGACCCAGAGGAGTCCTTGGCCGTCGTCATTTTCATCATCGGCAACCGTCATCACCACCAACTCCTGACTCCTGGTGGCATCGCCGGATACACAAGTACGAGTAGGTATGCTCTCTCCTCCACCTCACTCCAAGAAGCCTACTACTTGCCGGGATTGAAACGTCTTGGGTTATTTGTTTTGACTCCAGCCCCGCCCAGCCCCTCCGACTCTCCCCTTTTTTTTTTTTATATTTTCATCTCTTTCAATTTTTTTTCGTCTCTTTGTTTCATCTCGCTCGCACCTAACCTCTTGCCTATACCTACCCGGCAATTGCTCGGGACGATAAACCCACCCTGCATTTCCGTGACTGCCTGCTCGATAATTCCCACCACCCCCTATCGGGATCCGGGTTTTGCGTCTTCGGGCTGAAAATTCAAGAATTCGTTGAACCGACGTATTATTTTTATCACAGTCAAACTTACGGATTCGCTATTCCGCTGGAATATCTCTGCTTTTGCTTGATTCTTTACTTTTCGTCCCGTCTGGCTGCGTTCAGTCCTTCTTTATTTTTATCGAGCTCTCGAACACACCGAAATTCAAGATATTAGCAATTCATGATACACGAGTGCAGGAACGATGTATAGGACCGTGATTGATAGACCCTGCATTCCCGCGGCAGCTCTAAGAAAGGACGTACGTTAAAACAGCTCAGGAATTTATTTCAACGGCAACGGATCCTCGTACTGATCCAGGTGGAAGGTACCGTCGCCACGGCATAAGATACGCGCAAAATTACCTAATCGTCAAGTAGTTTTACGATCGCTTAGAAATGCGCTATAAATAAATAAACAACTGCGACGTCTAATCGGTTCGGTAAACACGCGTTCTGTCAAAATGCAAATAAGGTGAAAAGGTCGCGCGCGCTTTACGCGCCAATTCGTTCGGCAATTCGACAGGCCCAGGAGAGAAGACGATGTGTCGCGTTCCGATTTTGCGATGATATAATCACTGACATCACTGGTTCCCGGTTCATCTTCGTAGGATCCAACTTGGGAAGATCAAATAAATTTTTTTTTTTCAATATCTTTGCCAATAGACTAATTGCATCAGGAAAGGAGCTGCCTATTCTTTCTAGTCTCGATATACGCTGATATATATATATATATATATATATTGCATTCTTAAACAGAATGATCCAACTGGTACATCGATCTAAATTCAAATAATCCATCTAGAGATCAATACTGCACTCGGTATTGAAAATTGAATCTGAAAGGATAAAATGATCAAGGCTGCTAAGCCACGTGTTCGCCAAGCAATTTGATCCATGTTAAAGTCCATCAAGGTGGTGGTAAAATCGAACGATATCGATTGACAAATCTTATACATATGGTGAAGGCTGAGGAAAGGACCTTGACCGGCATTAATGGATCTTCGATAATCACTAGCGAAATCTATTGCTCTTTTTGGGTGTAATTCGTAATTTATTAACGCTAGTGGAAAAAGTCTGTGCCGCACTGGCACGGAAATTCTTAGCAAGTTCAAATGGAAGAAGCAAATCATCTTTAAGCCTGCACTAGGCGCTTACGGGGATGGTGTTAATGCTCACCGGTAATAAACTGTGTTATATAAATATGTATATATACATATACGTGTCATGCATAGCTGACATACGAGGATAAATAAATACACGTGGTTACCGCGGTGCATTCTCGTACAGCTTACTATGGTATACTGGGCTGTGCACCGTAAGACAAGTGCAGTACTTCTTTCTATTGTTCACTCAAGTGGCATAAATATTTTTTTTTTAGAAAACGACGTATTTTGGTAATTACGACGGTCATTGTAAAGTGGAGAGAAAATAATGACGGTTTTGGAAAAAAAAAAATTGAATTTTTTTATTAATTTAAGTAACATTTACATAGATTCGAAGGAGAAAGTCGGTACATTCTATATGAAAATATTTTTATTAGGAATATAAATTAAAAAAAATTGACTAAAATCATTCTACAACGACGTACGATTTTTTAAAATCATTTTCGAATCATTTCGTTATGGACGATCGTAATACGTTTATCCTTGGAAAATGGTTAGCCAAGACTTTTGAAGTTTATCGTAGTTAATCTCGAGAGCTTACAGCTACCATTTCGACGATATCTTTACGATCCGAACTGTATCGATTGTAGAGCTGAAAGACGCTCCGGTATCTGTAAAATAAACTAGTCGACAGGCGCCACTTTTCGTATTCGTCACACGTACAAAACGTGCAAAGCAATTCCGCTAAGGTGAAATACATGTAATTTTTTTTTGTAGCTATAAATAAAACAAATAAGAATCAAGATTCACGTGCGATTCACTTACGATTTTTTTGCGCGACCTTCCTTCTTCTTGTTCCTCCTACAGTCGGTCGCGTTAACACTGTGTGGCCGAGACGAGCAATTAGCGATGTTCGCGACGCGTGTAAAAAGTGCAATTAAATCATATGGCGCCTCGTCCGTAAAACGATAAAATACCGTCGACTCCGGGCACAATAAACATGATTTTTAAGAAGAATAAAGTAACGAGACATTTTTTTTTTAGTCCTGATGAATTACGGTAGCCCCGACCCACGCGATCCAGTGGGCGAACAAGCGACTCCCATTGTAACTTCAAGTCGTATCCTTTACAATTTTTTTTTTTTTTTTATATAGTCTCTCCCGTTTCTCCCGTACAATTACCCTAATCCGTCCCGTTTTTGTCGACGCTAAAGATCCCGGCGATTTTTTGGAATATATTTGCCCCCTTTTTTCCGCTCTCTTATGCTTCGATTTTATCGCCCAATCTTTCTCGAGCACAGCCTCCGTACACAGTTCGCGTATGGTACGAGAAAGGAACGCCGAGTATCAATGAAAACCCGCTGCTTATTATTCCAGCGCGATAATTCCTTGTGTCAACACTCGTCTACGTACACGTAAAGACGACGACTCGATAGACTCGCCAGAGCACGAGGTACTTGAACGAAAGAATGACCAAGCAAAGTGCGCCAGTGATATTCGCGAAAAACATACCGGCTGAAAAATATTGACTCTGAAAACCGTGAAATTCTCGCCTGCACTTAAACGGCGATATGGGGGGAAAAGAATATTCAAAAATTTCATAAACAACATTCTCCAGACAATACTTCGTGAACAATACGTATTACAAATCCAAGATGAATGATTAAGATAAATTGAAAATTATCCACCCCAAAAAAATCATTGGTATAAAAGGAAAAACGAATTCCTATGAACTCCTAGCGAAACAAGTGATCGATTCGGTCAATGGAGTCGGATCCTTTTTTTTTTTTAAATAGCCGATAAGCTGGCGCCATTGTGCTTTGTCGTCGATAATCTAATCGTGATATGATAGGAGACTGAACGCGTGTGCGTGCCTATAGGCACGGCAAAGGATTATATATATATATATATATATATATATACATATACATGTATGTGAAAAAAATTCAATCTCGATCGATTGAACTATCCGAAGATGGGGGGGGGGGGCGGAGGGTAAAAAAGAAATGAGAGGAGAGAGGGATGTGTAAAAAAAATAATACGAGTGGTGAGAGAAATCAAACAATTATTACATAACCAGCCCGGTACCCACGCTAATTGATGTATAATTGTCAGACTCTATCAGGATTATCATCGACGTCGAATGACGACCAAGGTTCACAAGTGATGGATCGCTCAGACCATTTGTATCTCAAAGAGAAAATTTACCTTTGACGATCGCGCGACCACTGGACGTCACTTGCGAATAAATCAGGTAATTTCGAATAGGCCAATCTCTTGGTCGGGAATGTATAAGCGCTTTACTGGGATCTTTTAATTTTACCGTATACAGGTAGATAAGGATCGATACGGTTGACAATCAATAATCAAAAACAGTGCGATAGCATCGAATGCCTTTTCAATGAAATTGCCTTTGCGTAAATGCGGTGACTCTTCTGATATAACGGTGATCAATTAAATGAAGTGTCAATGCCGTTTACGTGACGATTGACAGCGCGAAAGAAAAAAACGAGACTCAGGGACGGGGATTAAAGGAGCTAACGTCAGTATGAATTGGCAGCCCTGACTAGTAGGTACGGATTAAGGGAAGAAATAGGTCGGACCGATGAAACATAAAAATTGTAAATTTTTACTAAATAAAAATACATAAAGTCTATTACTATATGGATACTTCGTTATTACGTGCATTAAGATTCTGAACATAATTCCGACATAAATATCGGCACCGTAAGATATGCAAAGTGTGATCAGCACAAAATATCTGGCAATTACAATCACTTTGGATGGGCACAGCTCGGGGGCAGGACTGGGCATCTTTAAAGAGAAGGGTAACCTTAAATACTCGCCGCGTGGAATACGTAACCGATGTAGATTGGTAGGAAGGGTTTTAATTTTCGTCATATGGTTATAATCAAATTGATTAAAGATTTCGTAAGGATCATTATAAAAAAAAAAAAAAAGATCAGAGCTCCTGTACCCCAAAATTTCCTATCGAATTTTTCTTCAAGATCTTAGCCTGTAGGTAACCTACGTGGGCCCGTAAGGCAAGATATATCAATACGATAATCCAATCAGGTGATCGATGACAATTTTCTTTCCCATTAATAACCATAAATATGTTACTAATAATTAATTAGGTGCTATCTTGCAACACGCCCCGAATTGTATTCCAAGTACCAACCGTTGCGAGATTCGATTGATCCGGGTCGATCGGTCCATTAGAGTAATATTTGATCGGAATTAAAATTATTATTTTGATTCGAAATTTCGAAAATTAAATATCAAAAAATAAAGATACACGAGAGATTACGATGGTTTGAACTCCTCGTGATCGTGCCGATACTTAGATTATTCAGTTAGGCCTCCAGCCTCCCTATCTGACCCAGATCGAGGCTATAAAACGGCCAGCCATAACATTGGTACACTTGCAAAACACTATGCAGTTGCATGCACAAATGCATAGCTGCAGCTTTCATACGACTTTGCTCCTGACGACATGACGACTTTACAGTGACTTCCCTTAGACTTTCTCTTGGCCTTGCGTTAGATGTGGTCTCCGGCTTATCACGTGGCCAGTAATGACACACTCTATCGAATGAAGTCCCAGTGCAAGATCAGTCGGACCAAGTGATCTCCGTAAGGGAAAAATCAATTTGTGCTGCTACGAACGAGCGACTCCGCCCATGAGGCTGACTTACGAGAAAAGGAAGAAGACGAAGAAGAAGTCGAGTGAACAAGAGAAAGAACTAAGAAAGGTACGCAGAGATCAGGCTCATAAATAAGAACCGCACCAGAAACGGCGCGTAGCTCACGTGGCAAAAGTGCGACGATGAATCCAGCCTCTCTCTAGCTGCAACAATTTTCCTGGTTGCACACTGTGATTATCAGTTAGCCTCTTGATATATTGATCTGGAATTATTAATCTCTGATTGAATGTGTAATTGCACGAACCGCCGCCGCCGCCGCCGCCGCCGCCGCCGCCTCCAAATAACAGCCATTAGCCAGTCGCGCGGTTGTAACAGCCGCAAAATGATTCAGAAGATCGACCAGCAAGGTAGCCCCAATCGATTAAGCATCAACCAGATCATTAGACTCTAACAAAAGAAAATCATCGTAAAATCATTTATCCAATCTGATTTACGTTTGATCGATAAAATCTAATTACGATCAATTGGCGACCATGTATGTATCGTGCTCGAGATGTTTGTTTGACATTCCCACGAAGAATGCCGTCGAGCACTCTCAGACGGCAGCCTGTGTCAAGAACAGCGAGTGCGAGAGAGACAACTAGATACGTTATATAGAAAGACGAAAAAAAAAAGTCAAGTTTCAAAGTGACGCGACGTCGTCCATACTCCGGGTTGTCGTAGTCGTCTTAGTCGTAGTCGTCTGCTCGTAGCGTCTTAACGTCCTGGAATCCAAGCAGGTACAAGGTTCGGAATAGGCTTGCATAATCGCATCGCTTAGTAAAACCTTCGCCTCAAAGTTTACTCTAACTTCGCGTCTCGCCGTGAAAAGAAGCGGCATTTTCATACGAGCGACAAGACGTAACCTCGTACAACGACCGTATCCATTGAAGCAGCAAGCCTATACGAAAGCCGGAGCTCACCGATAATACAAATTGAAAAGTTCACGCCGTCACAGCCTGTACACAATAACTATTTAGTCTAGCAAAGAAGTCATCCAGCGAACGAGGCGTCGCGACGATCGCGTAATCGAGAGCGAACAGTCCCGCTGTCTGGCAGAGTCGACGCTTTCATTATCTATCGCGGCCGTGATATTATTTGTCCGAGTCGCTATCGGCGAATATAGTCACGTCGAAATACAGTGACGCGACGTCAGTCAGATAAAATTACGAAACCGCCCAATTTAATGATCCGCGTTATTAAATTTTCCAAGGACATTCCGTTCCGTGAATTTTAATTTTTCATTAAACCCTATAGACAAGGTATAGCGTGAACTTTGATAAGAATCTCGAGACTAATCGATAAGATCGATATCTCCATCCTGAATTGTTCATAGGGGTAGACCAAGGGTCGTCAGCACCACGAGTCAATGTATTTCCGTGTTTCTCCCTATTCCACGCACGCTCCCCTTTCCGCCACTGCGCTACGACCATCGGTCTCTGTTTCCATCAGCCTGTCCTAAGGGTGACTACACAACGCGCGACTGTCTCATTATACGCCGATGTACAGTAACACAGCGACGCAACCCTCGCGATGGCAAAGCGCTACGGGGCACGAGTAGCCTCGAGCGAGTTCATGACTCTACTGGAATTGGGATTGCTGGCCAGCTGTGTAAACGTTCTTGGCTTGCGTCGAGCCAACTGTGGAAAATCTAAATGTATTTCCTGCCATGAAACTTTAGGATTGGCTACCGTTACAGCGTCATATAGATATACAGATGAGTTCCAAGAACCTTGATATTAATCGGTTTTACCGAGAAGCTAAGTGTCGGTGCACGTTAACCAGTCGCTCTATAGCCAGCAGAGTAGAGTCCCGCGAGCATCTTCTAAATATTTATATCCACCAACTATGACCTGCCTCAATGGAAACTCCCTTGTGGCAATTCCAATCGGAATGGCCGTACGTGCCGTTATGCGTTTCTTATAACGAGACTCCTCAGCCCTTTGTAAGTGGAAGCTGTGGCGTAGAGCCTCCCACCACTTGATACTGTCCGTGTGTAAGAGAGCGATAACAAGCCAGTTATCGTTATCGGGTTGGATTACGGTCCAAGACGTTTCGCGATACCTACTCAACCTTTTCGACTGGGTTAGGTTGGGTTACACCACCTAGTGATCGTCACCACCCTCTTCCATGCCGTCTCATTTATTTTTCTCCTTCTCTCGCCCCTTCTGATCTCCTCTCGCTCTATTCTTTTCTCTCGCTCTCGGCAGTCGTCGGTATCGTCTCGCCGTCTCCTTACAGCTTCTTCCAGAGGAGTTACGTGACAGGGGGACTCTGGGTTCGACGCCCGGTACCGGCCGTCGGGTATACCCGGACGCGAGGACGACAAAACAAGACGCAGCCGCGACAAGTCAGCAGGAAAAGTTTTCACAGTCGGCGCCCGAAAACTTGCCAAACTGGAAGTGTCCTCGGGGATACCTCGGAGGCGTCCACCCCCGCGCCCGTCAGCAATACTACAAACCGACGGAGGGCGTCGCGAGACGCCGACGTGGGTGGCGATAGTGACTACGTACTTGTGTGCAGTCGTTGCGTACGGGGGGGGGGGGGGGGCGGGGGAGGGAGGGCAGAAACGATCGACTCTACGTTCGGAATTCGATTCGTAAACAGGACTCTCAATAATGGAGAATTGTTACGACACTAGGGAAGCGGTAGATGAAGTTAGTCTCGGACAGACAATGCGAAACTTTAATGGCTGCATTGTAAGTATCCAGTATACTGCTGGACTATGACCGTCTTTGTCCTCGAGCACCGATACTTAACGCCGACTGCGGGATCGGCTTTGTAGAGAAAGTATTACTTTCTGGAAAAATTTTTACCTAAGCGTCACCAGCGCCATCTGTGATATTCGTATGCATTTATCTTATGTCGTATATATATATACGTATATGTATTGTGAATTTTAGGAATTTCGAAGTTATCCTTCCAGTTTTCATATTCATCCTTGAAAAAAAAAAAGTACGCCAGGACTAATAACACGAAGGGTTACACAATTTGATCGTTCGGGTTATCGGGATCCGAGCGTTCTGAAACATGAATAATAATTTGGCAAGGGGGTATATACAAGGGGACCCACCGGTATACAAGGGGAATTGATGACGCGACTGAGCGCAGCCCGTGTTTACATGCTCGCTAATGTCTTCCCATTTATCCCGCGGGAAGCGCTCCTTATTTTCACTTCAGGAATCGGAACGCTGCTTGAACGAGTGAACTTTTTTGGAGGTTACAATCAGGCTATTTAAAAAAAATATATATTATCGGTACAATAAAATTGAATACCAGAAGGGAATATGAGGGTTGATTTTTAGTGCTACCCTTATGACCATCGCTAACACACTTTAATATGATGGTAGCCTCAATTCTCTGCAACGCGTATAAAAGGAGAAACTTAATCGGCGTGTGTGCCGATGAAAGTGAATTGTTTTATTGGGATTTATCGTGACGCGTCGGATCTAAGTGAATTATGGCATTCGAACTGCGCGAACGACTCTTGGCAGTGATAGGGTTAAATGGAAAATCGCAGGAGGGTAGTGTCGGGAAGATAATTTTTTTTTTCTTTAAAGTCACCAGGATTCGCTATGGCGGATCAAGTCGAAGCGGCTGATTGACTTTTTAATTGAACCAGCTCGCCCAACAATTACCTAACCGGACCTTTAGCAGACCCCCCCCCCCTAACCCCCCACTCCCCGCCAAAGTAGTTTTACTCACATGCAGATCACTCGACTACCCCTTGATACTACAGTATGTGCATACGTGAATAACACCCCTGACTATGTATATACTGGGTTCGCTAACTATGTTGGTTTTTGCAATCAAGATACGATCGGGTTGATAGACTCTCGGAGCCGACGCCGGCGTCGCAGTAGCTATTCCCCAGAAAGGTAGAATTAGCTTGATGAGGTAGTACAAAACGTAAGAAAGGTCTACGAGGAGGAAGTATAACGACGGACAATTAGGTGAAAAAAAAAGAAAGAATTGATCAATGAAAAACGATATGAAAATTTCTAGAAAAAAAAATATATTAAAAAAAAATTCACATATATAAATTGTCCTCGTGTTAAGGTGCGTCGCGACGCTTACACGATTCCTTAAGGAGTAACGGTGATCGTGAATCAGTTGTGAACTTCCTGGAAACGATGGCTGCTGGCGAATATTCTTTACGTATGGGCATATTAAAATTTACAAGTACCACGCGTGCACACATATACATATTACACACGAGTGTATTTGGACGTCGAAGAATATGATTATTTATTAGAGCGTCGAAGTGATCCTTATTACCCCGGACCACCTCGACCGACCGGATTCCAAGGCTTCCCGCGAATTAAAATCAGCCCAATTAAAGTGCATCCTGAATTTTTTAAATACTTCGTCAACCGCGGCCATTCCTGACGCAACCAGCATCCCATTAAATACGTCATAAAGTCATATCGAATATTCGGGATACGATTCGCCTATAAGATCGTCCACGTATGACTGGGAATTGTATTACATTATATAGAGACTACTATGATATACAAGTATGTATATATGACAAGGAACATATGGTTTTGCGGCTGATTCTTGGAGTCTCCCCAGAAAAGATGGCATTAAAAGTGCAATAGCCCGAAAGTGCAATAGCGATGCACCTACTCTTCGGCTAACGACCCTCGGCAATGGGTATTTTGGCTCTGAGCGCCAGGTCGACTAATAAAAAGCGGCTCTGCCAGGAAATCGTGGCCAAGGCACATCCCGGCTTGTATCGAAGTCGAATTTTCGAACCAGTTAGTCAAAAGTGCTAAATCTCTGAACCAGCAAGTCGATGCTTTACGCGCCGAGTGCGTCCAGAACAGAAGCCATTTAATTAACCGAAAGGTAAATCTGCGCGATATATCTGCCTCGTATAGGCATAAGCGTATATGCAAGGATTGCTGCGAGTGCACATGCAATTCCAAGATTACACGTTACCTAACACCCCTTCGGTAGCGGTTGGCGCAACTAACACCGGATGTACAAATCTCATGAACAAGCGCATTTTCTGTATTTTTTTTACAAGTACCCGTGTATACATATATACATCGGCGCCGACAACCAAATTCCGTCGTCCGCGCATCCTCGTATTCGAGGTCGAAATTGAGCCGAAGGGCTTACGACCTCAGCGACAAAGAGGTCACTTTCGAATAACGGACTTTTCGTTAATCTGCTACGTCGCCTCCAGAGACCTTTGTTTGTTTCCTTCCGGCGGAAAGTCCTCTTACGCGGAATTAACACCTTATCGCCCGTCGCACTCTATTATCAAGTGCACATTCACTGCGGCTGCTGTGCACCCATACGCGTACCGACTTATGTGCCCAAGGAGGTAGTTGGGTATATAAAAGGTACGATCTGCACCGGGCGTTGAATTACCTTCATGCACGTTTGCAATGCACGACCGAGCCCTTGGCTGCAGTCGCTCTTACAACAACGTGTATGCTTAGGTCGCTGTCGGGACCGTAACGCAGCACTGCTCGTAATTCATAAAGACAAACAAGGTAATCTCGAGATTTTTTTTTTTTTTTTTTTCAGAAAGACGTCACGCCAGATACAAAGAATAGGACACGTCGACGTATTGTGAAACGGCCTTAATTTATGATCCCGAAGAGGATCAACTAATTCAGGCGATAAACTACGAAATATAAGTTATAATTCATAACCTATACGTCAGTCGATATTAAGGCCTATCTGTTTTCGAATAACATCACAGCACGTAATTAATAAGTCGTAATCACGACGTTTCGTAGAAATCGCGTCCGCCCGTTCGCGTCCATCCCGGGTTGAGCCATCGGCGAGACAGATCAGAGTGGTGCAAGTGTTTCTCAATAGGCAACTATTAGAGATCGAGGTTCTCGTATCTGACGTTAGATTCCGATAGTGGCTCGTAGGACCCAAGCTCAGGGATATTTAGCCAAATCGAAGGAGTCTGAGGTCCTCCGGCTATTCGTCTCCGGTTCGGGCCACCTTCCAGCTGGGAACCGAACTGATACAGAGCTAGAGTGGATTTTACCTGTCCACCTGCTGTGGACCCTAGGAGCGTAGGAGAGATGAGTGAGCGAGAGAGGAAGCGTCTCTCGTATTTAAATACGATCACTTAGCCGCTATCGGGACGCGTAATTGACCGAATTATCGGAAAGGAGATAATTGCTCGCTCGCCATTGGGAAACACGGGGGACATCTACTCTCTCGCTCACTTTCTCTATCGCTCGTTCCAGCTGTCTCTCTCACTCGTACGCAACTCCCGATAACACAGGCTTCCCAGCCTCTTTAGCTCGTGGACGATCATAGGTAAAACAGAGAATGATTTTACCGATAATTATAATGGATTCTCAACGCACTATATACTGCTTTTCTGTATACCTATTTTGCCATTATATATCAGGAGCAATGTCCTATTACGTATATACGTATTTCACTGTAGATCCTTTTTCATTCTCGATCAGCTGAGAGACACTGTCTGTACGTATAGCAAATGTCGAACGATTGATTGATTTTTCTTCCGTACGCAACGAAGATACCGTACCCGGATTTTCTTATCGGGACGAGTTCCTGACGTTTCGACAGCAGAAGCCGGCAGTCTTGTATGTAAATATATATATATATATGCATGTCTGAAAGATCGGTAACGCGACCAGGACGATTGATTTTCAATGAAAAGTTGGTATATCGATTTATAATAAATTTGAATCGCGAGCTTATTGGCTTCTGTTCCGAAGATCAAGGAGGCACCAAAGATTCTCAGGGATGATGGTGCTGCTCGATTCTGTTCTAGGAAGCCCCTGGGATTTGATATCAGCCCGTGACACGAGCTGGATAATGACATTACGGCGACCTTGTTTCTCTGATTGGATTGTCGACGTGGGACACTGGGCACACGAGTGATATCCAGGTGCAGCAGGGATAACATCGGGATTGAAATTTTGGACCGGTTCGTGGATGATCTTCAGGGCACGTGTGTCGCTGTGTAATCGAATGTTGCAATTTTCTGGAATAATGTAAAAACGCTAAGATACTTCTTGTGTTCGCTTGTTATTCGCATTAGCACATGTGACTTGGCTTTACAATGTTTGCGTATTCGTCATAGAGTAGGTCGTTCTTTCCTCGCGGTACGTATCACGTATGGCTGTAAGTGGCTTGGGTACGCGAAGTGCGTGACGACATCGTCATCAAGGTCGTGAAATAATGGATCTTAAGGAAAATCATCCTAACGTCATTCCCGACGTGAGGATGTGTGCACTAGGGGCACTCCAGTTCGAGCGGTATTCCTTCATTTTTAAATTATCGATTAGCACGCTATATCAATTTGCAGGATGCACGAGTGCATCGGGATTACGCGTGATGCAATTTTTTGACCTCTTCGTGGAAGGTCGACATCCTCGAGACTTGGAGAGGCACTTTAGATCGAAAGAAAAATTTTTTTAAAATTATCAAGATATCCTTCAGTCAAGTTTACACTGCCACTACGTATTTTACCGTGCGGGACTGTTCGCAGGGTTGCCAACATTTTAATGGTTCGTTGTACCGCGGGTGAAAGACTTGTAAAAAAAATTTTGTAAAATTTTAGGTTACATTTTTTTTTCTACCCACGTACCGTACTTTCCATACAGAAAAGAACCTACGGCTAAACAAAGCGAATTGTGTGCCTTAATAATTCAAATGTTAAAGAGCTTGGAGTGATATATATATATATATATATATATATATCTGTCTCAGGAGTATTACGATTGACTAGATAAATTCCAGAAAAAGCACGTATTCTTAAACCTGAAGAATCATTAGTGCCCACTTGTATACACAAATCAGGCCTTGGTCGGGTTCCATTTCCCACGCACGAAACGATCATGTAAAATGAAAAAAAAAAAAAAATAACGTCTCAGCTACAAAGAAAGGAAATTTGGCAACGTGGTGGAAATAACACGTCTAACCTACTAATTTATATTTTGTCAAAATTGATTTTAAAAACAATAATACTTGCCGCCTCAAAGTTTCAATACGTTCACGACGCGTCTCCTATTCGATATTCACGTATAAGAAACATACACAATTAACACAGACAGGCTATTCTCATAAGTGCTCTAGAGCAATGTACCTAAATGGTAATTAGTACTGATGAATGTTAAAAAAAAAAAGGACAATATAAACACGTGGAAACGTAATAGAGACATTTGTATGATATAATTGTCATTACTGACCGAGCACAGCATCAGCGTAGAAGCCCGTACAGTAACGTGTCCGAGTAACGTGCGAAGCTACGTGTGTTATCGTACCCTAAGGATCAGTAAATCCCAGTAGAAAAGCGTCGCGGCGCTTCGTGTGTGGTACCGTAGAAAGACGTCAATCGACTGTATCAAGATCCCTATAACTCTAACGAATACATTGTACCATGTAACAGTGGCACATGGTAGACTCGAAAGGATACATAATAAAATGCCAATACAAGACTACGGGTGAGTACAGTGAATACGTATGACGAAATCGTTATCAGATATGAAATATTTCGAGACAGATCTGCACATCGTATTGTAATCGCGAGTCTCTCTTATCCTGAAGGCATTTTAATGGCGCGCTTCCCTTATCTAAAATATTTCTGGTTATCGCACGGGTATCGTCGTCTCATTTTCTGGCTGACAATTTCGAGAAAACAATCGCACTGGTTAACGATATCGTATCCAAGTGCATGAGCTTCTTTACAGCCGTTTTAGAACGGTCGAATCTACGATTCAGACGTAACAGATTTGATAGCGTGAATCGATGGTTGGTCAGATTGACTACAAGAGGGTGGAAAGATCATACGAAAAATGATAAGGTCCTGATTGGTGTAAAAAAGAGAGTAAGATAAATTTTGTGTGTATATATATATATATCATATATGTATATACATATAGGGATTGTGAAGGTTTATTGACAAAGAGAAGAAGCAGAATGAAGTAGATTAAAATACGAGAGACTGAAAAAACGAATTGAGGATAAAAAAAGATTTGATCGACCAATAATCGATAATAATTTTTCTCATTGATACCAATTCCTTTGAATCGGTCGAAGTCGTATCAACAGGAAATACTATTTCGAGAGATCGAGCCTCCACCGGAAGTCGATAATCATTGTAGCTCATTCGCGTATACAGAGTATCGATCGTCAATGGCCGTGATCCTTTCATGGTGTGGATCAGCGTGGAAACCACGTGCTCTGTGATATTTTGGTCTACGGCCGTGGGTCGATCAACATTTTGACAGCTGCCTCGCGTCGATACACGCCGATAACAATAGAGAATGGTATAATAAGCAGTATAGCCGAGCTATTCTTACTTCTAGGTACGGGGGCGCGATCAAGATTACCTACGTCACCGAGTACCAGCCGCTCGCGGCGCTTACGTTTACGTTTACCGATCCCAGTAAGCGCAACCAGGTACGTCGGGGTGTACAAATCCCTGACTAGGGTTGAAATCTTGATGTATGAGAGAAGAGGGAGCGAAATGGAAGGGTGGTAGCGTTAAGCGTACGGAAAGGGATATATACCGTGAAATCTTGAATAAAAGCCACCCTACGAAACTCACCCTACAGGCTGGCAACCTAACCGCCGGATTAAGAGACAGGCTGCCGTTTCAATATTTTTTTTTTTTTTTTTTTCATTCCCTCTGTAAAGTCGTTGCGCCCGGCGGTTCTTAAGGCTTGATGGATATTTATCGAAGGGGTTGTAAAGAAGAAAAAAAAAATTTTCCCTTTGGTTGAGAATCTCTGTGTAAGCATGGCCAAGGTGGGTACCGTTACTCGTCGATTCTTGGTGACGTGGGTAAAAGGGCCCACCGGTATTGCCAGCACTGCGAGTACTTAATCGCTCTAACAAGTTTTCAAGAATAAATAATCCAACTAGGGAGAACAAGACGAAAACGCGTGTAAACGATTTTTCGAGACGATAAATCGTATTAGCTGATTAGGTGGAAAACTTACATTTGGCTCCGCGTTTGCCGATGTGGGCTGGTCAGATCGTGATGGGAGATCGTAATCCGAAATGGACATCATCCCAGTATTCGTTTGCGAAACTTTGTCAGCTCAGAGCCCAGATTCACCTCCGCCGCATGCGCACCAACCACCACCTACCATAAACCGAACTACTGCACACGCCTATCACTTGCTCACCCACGATTATCTTAGCCCGTTTTTCAGCTCCGGACAATTTTTCCCTCTTTCTCACAACGAGCGGTGCAACCGCAGATGCACTCGGGTGCATTCGACTACGCCTTCACGGTGCAGTGCGCAGCGTGCAATCTTTAACGAGAACCTACGGCTTATGAACCAACAGGGACGAGGATATTTACCAACCCCTTTTCTGTCATCTGTCATTGCGTCACATACCAGTCGCAGGGTGCGTCGATACGAAACTAATAACCAAACGACAGGGGGGGGGGGGGGTAGTACCGAAGAAACAAAAATGTCAATGTTAAAATTTTTAACACTCACGTGCTTAGAGTGAGACGCATCCAGGCGCGTTGCGTCAGCAGCGTCGACGCATTGCGTCGGGCTGGCCTTCAGAGCTGCTTTTAAAATCCGTACATCTACCGACCGACCGACCCCTAAAGTCCCGTCGCGCACACCACTTTGCCCCGTCACGCACTTTCAAGTACTTTTCTCTCTTTCTATATATATTTTTCTCTCTGTGTGTGTGTGTGTGTATATATATATATCCTTCTCTCTCTATCCTTTTTACTCCTTAGTTTTCAGCCTCGTCTTCGTTTTCTTCGCTCGACGAGCACTCCACTTCGATTCTCCTCCTCGCGATAATCCCTTAGTAAGCAACGGCTGCCACGAGGCTTCCTCAGGGTGCATCCACTTCCTGGTAATGTCCGCGACTCCCACTGATCAAAGTACTTCCGTCGTACTTTCGATCCCATCAGCACGAACTACTGGAGAAGCCGCGAACCAACATCTATCCAGTTGCTGTTTAAGCGTGCCTTTAAAAATGTTGCGAATTTTCATATGGCCTCTACAGTCTTCGAGACAGTGTTGAATTCACCGATACACTTTTGTACGATCTTAAAAGAGACACACTATATAACACACGTGTATATACGTACATGCGCGTATACAAATTTGTCACACTGCGTTACACTCGACAGATGCGAATAGTAACGAGACACCCTGTATTGCGGCTGTTAAAAAAAAAAGTACTCTTTGATCCGTCACTATTCACTCACGTACAAATGTACCTTTTTGTTATCCTTATCTTTGCTTTTGTTTAAAATTCTCCTTTGAGAGGTAGCAACGCAGTCAGAGAGCCACTCGCGAATTTTAATTTATATTCTTTTACTTTTTCTTCTGCCTGCACCAAGGTAAAACGACGCGACACTCTTTTCCTCTCGACTTCCACCACCCACAGTGGCATCCAGCGCGATCCTCTTAAACGCAAAGTAAAAAAGGAAGAATCTCCACGTGTTATGGCCGAACTGAGCGGGAAGTTGTCACAAGAGTATTCGCATGTAGAAAGCGCGTGCCAAATACGGATCAGACGAGTATCCAATGTCGATAATAATCCGTGATAGATGAAGCGATCCTCGTATCAATCTGTATGACACACGAGAACGATCCTCAATCGTTGCAAGTGTTTTCCATAACGGCACGACGATATCCAGAACCAGTGATAGCGATCACCTCGAGGCGGACGGAGCACATCGCGTCGAAGAGACGTAGCGCCGACGTAAAGATGTGCCCGTGGGTTCCAGCTGAGAGAAAGATAGATCCTCCGAGAGTCCAGGGTGCACGAGCATCCGATGGTGCACAGTAGTTATCCAGGTATCACCCCTTTGTATATCCGAGGGAGTAAAGTAGAGGGGGAAAAAAAAATAATAATAAACAACCAAAAGTGAAAGTAGAACGGGAACGTGGAAGAAAGAAAAAAAAATAAGTAATTATCCCGAAAATGTCGTTTATAGAGAGCGCGATTTATCGCAGCCGAGATGCTGCCGAGATCACGGTTGAGCGAACACTGATTTTCGGCCCAGTAGAGTACGCTCGGTCTAGCCTCTGTTAGTAGGGTTAGGCCGAGCCGATCGGTTACGAGCGAACTGGGGAACCGACGTCGTAGTCGTTGTCGCGGCGGCGGCGGCAGCAGCAACGGCGGCGGCGGCGGCGGCGGCGGCGGGCGGCGGCACGTCACGTCACGTCACGGCACTGCACGGGCACGAGAAACAGCCGCACGTAAAAGAGTAGTCTCGACGGTACGCTTGTACGTTGTACACAGTACAGAGAGGCGCGCTCAGAGAGTCTCAGAGTCTCAGAGGCACGAAGGCTCGGAGACGCGCGAGTCAGCCCCACTAGTGTTCTCTCTTCGGCCTTACCTGGCCGCTGCCACACCGCTGCCCTGCTACTCGCCTAGAGAATATCCCCACCCCATATCAACCCACCCCACCCTGACGGTATCATACACGCGGCTCCCCCTTCCATCGACACCCTCCTAGTATACTAGTAGGTACTAATACCTACTAGTAGCAAGACTACTACCACTGCTGCAATTGCCACCGTCGCTGGACACGCGTGTTGAGAATTCGGGAATTGTACAAGGTTCAGAACGGAGTGACATGCAACGAGTGATTCGTGTGAAAGCTCCTTTTTGTTTGTTTTTTTTTATCGTTGACGTTCGGAGACAGGGGATGCTGCGTCGGACGATCTCTCGAGAGGGATCGTAGGTGTGATCGAAAACGTGCAAGTTGGATATGTCAATGGGATTGGCTGTTTCGGTAGGATAATATTAGCACTGCCTGGTATGGATGCTGGTGGTATCAGCTACTTGTGTTATTATTATGATGTTACGTAAGGGTGACGAGGTTTGTTTTGTCTTAGAGTCAACGGCATAATTATTTAATATTCGTTGCACAACCGGCTGCTCACGATGCTTCGTGTCATCGATGCTTCGTGAACAGCGATCTGTGACTCGGATTTTATGTGTGTAATATTTGTATCTGTGTTGTCTCTTTTTATTTTTATTTTACATTTTCCGTATGGTCCGTCGTTTTCTAATGATAGTTGCACGTTGGGCGTTGCTCTGTGTTGGTCGCTCGTAACCATGAAAACATGATGATTCCGACGAGGAGAGTTCATCGCGCGCGCACGACCAGTGACCAAAAGTCACGGAGAATTGAAAACAGACGGAGATAATTTATCAATCGTTGGCTGATTATTAGTGCGTGGTTTTGCCAACGCGACCACCAGTCGCTCTTACAGAAGATTATAATTATTTGCGCGTCTATTTGCGGGGTGAGTTAATTACGAGTATTATTTAGCTTATGGGACGATGAGCTTTTGAAAAATTAGAAGGATATTGAAAAAAAAAAAATTAAGCGCAGCAAAACTCCAAATTTTGCATCAGGATGGGATTGAGTTTATAGAGACATTTTTGGGTTTCATTATCGGGTAATGTGGAACTAGGAATTATTTTGTAAAATTTTGAAAAATTTTTCTATCTGGGACACTCCTATTCATTATGGCCAGTTAATTAGATCATCCTAGCGCGCCATAATCTCGTGACCTAACGACAAATGATAATGGAGGTTTCGTCATGGTTTTCATTAGTGGTTTTACGGAGGCTGTTAAAAGCAACAATTTCGTTAAAATTTCGGCAGCTTGTCGCCAAATCTCTGTCCAAGTGCCTCAAATAAATCCTATTCGCCCGGCTACCGTTGCGTGAGAGAATTCAGCACTTTCCAGGGCCGTCCGAACAAACTAAAGTACCCCTTCGTAACAGTCATGCAACAACAGACACAAATTCACGAAAGGTATCCAAGATCTACTTATCCAAAAATCGCTCGGAATTTTGTCAAATCCTTAAAATTTATATAAGGCACCAAAAGAAAACGTGTTTGCGCTACCCTGAAATTTGTACGATTTTCTGAAAAGTTTTCGTAAAAACTAAAACGCACCTACGGCCCTGAAGATCGGTACGTTTGATCATTGCGAAGCATGTACCCTATCTGAGCTAATCTGGACCATTGGTGTCCGGCTACCTACACTACATCGACCTCAGCAATGTCCTTTGGGTCCTTTGGTCCAGGCTCCAAGAATCAGTTAGTTAAGATGCGGTTCTAAAGTCGAAGAAGAAGAGTGGAGAAGAACGGAATTAGGGGTGGGTGCATGCTTAATTACCAAAGGTGACAAGTGCCGGTCTGGTTCAGGTCCAGACTAAGGTTAGGTTAGGTTCAACGAAGTACCTGCAAAGTACCTGCCTTGCACCGGCACACCAGGAGCGTAAATCACAGGGACAATACATAGCGCCCTCCTTTTGTTCCCAAGGGAAACGAAGAACTGAGGAGACCTGCCGTTTTACCAGGATCCGACATCGTCGCTGCGACGAAAGTCGCTTGAAAACGAGCTGGACTTTCAACCAAATGTATTTCCACGTCTATCGTGTCAGGTACTTGAGCTATTTTGGTACATATTATCAATGAACCGTCGATGCACGAGTACTCGTTCCAATATCTAGATGATCATCGAAGAATTGAATGACTCAAGGTTACTCGTAACGAAAAATATTATTAAAGAGTTTATTAATAAAATTTTCAAAAAGTCCAAAAGACGTATTTTTTTTTTTTTCAATTCTCACTAACAACCAGCAAAGTACAAGTTGACAATTATGACGATTTCCGTCACGATCCCACCACATCCTTCAACACTTCCGTAATGAATAATCTCGTTGTCATAAAGTTACGCGTACTTGGCGCTAGACATTATCAAGTATCTCGATCATCTGAGATAAGAGAGAATTTTATATTTCACACTGCGGTAATCGTTATCCTATTAGAAAAATTAAGAATGCCTTAGATTAGCTGTCAAGTAATGATACCGCAATCGGGTTTTTCTTATCCGGATCGTTCAAGGCTAAATTTAGTGGTTCCCCGATAAAGGATCAAACGTGGATCCAGATATCATCGTATCCGTAATCACTAAACAATGGATCACCAATATGTTAAATATCATTAAAATTCCTTTAAATACTTTCCCCACCAGTTGTATCTATTCGTTAGTCAAACATTGAGGAAACTAGTTCAGATTCCATTTCGCTCTGCGTCATACGTGCTGTTTGCTGTTACTACGTAAAAAACGCAAGACGTAAGGTACTGCGGTACGCAAACCGCATTTAATCAGTTTGCGGTCCTGCGGTTCCCTCTTGTGCTTTAACAGAAAACCCTTTTTATCTTTTTCTCGATTACGTCACGTTGTATTACGTCTCGTATACAGTGTGAAATTTTATTGTTAATTTGAATAGAATGACGCAGCCAAGACGTGACTCGATGATAATTCCTAATAAATAATATCGACATTAAGCACTTAAATTATAATCGATAAATATAATAATTTAAATGCACGAACCGGATAGAGGATTTTGGTATGCACATGAAAAAGGTCCTGACAGCTACAGGGACAGCTGTCCAGGAGTTGGGTAAAATTAAATAATAACGCTTATCTCATTTACCTAACGGTCCACCCTCTCGAGTCCTGCAGGATCTGAGAATATGTGAAGTAAACTGGTAGGAGGTAACGCAGGTACATTTTATTACGTCATAACGTGCCAGGAGGTGCATATACTATATCTATAGCATACATATATACATATACCCATAGTAGGATCTCAAGTCCGAAGATTTCAGGCAGGATCCAGTCAAAGGATGCACCATGGTCCAACATGGACCCCTGTGTGGTCCATTGGCTCTAGGTAAAGTTATTACCTCGATTCGAAAAAATTTTACCTTTATTTCAAATTCGTCAAGGTATCCCACAATACCCAACCGTCACGACTATTACCTTCCAATATTCAATCTACACCCGATATATACGATGAAAATGATTAAAAAATGAAAATTCAATGATCTCACAAGTAATGACTATCCTCGGGCTCGTGAGATGGAACGAGGGATCAGATCTGCTGGGCTGAACTCATCCTAGTAAGAATTGCGTAAGGTTCCCAATTAGGAAAGGTAAAGGCGAGGGACAGTAAATTTTTATTTCGCCGTTCCTCAGTGTCAAACTCGTTCAAATCGAAGAAGCCAATGGCTATAGATATATTTATACCGAGTACCGTAAACTACATGTATATACATATATACCCAGAGACACGCCTTACAAGACATTTTAATTATTCCTCAAGCCTAGAACGGCATTTTCACGTCGACACTTTCGTTTCAAGAGCGGCGATAGATTCTCAAAGTATAGGGCGATAACAGGTCGGCCTTAAGGTCGATCGCGAGGATGCGGGTCCTAAAACCGAAGACGTGCCGATCCCCTACGGGCACCTTACACGTATCCCTACCATGGTGCCCCATAAGTCCCTATACTCTCGTAGTCGATGCCCATAGGAGCTATCGTTATGCTCATCACTGTAATAAACCCCAAGGTTTATGTTCTACCGAACGACTAATTGATTTACGAAGTAGCTATGGATTTCTTAGCCACCGCTTTGCCTTACATCTAGCGTCTACGTGTCTCCCATATCTTAACAGGATAACCTTTTGTCTCTCATTGAGACAAGGATAAGATTCGCACTGGACAGGATCCATGCAAATGTCTATACACGGTGTATAGAAACTACGGTATACTCGCTTGAAGTTACCGATACTATATCAAACGATCGAGTAACTTTCAGTTTACCCCGAAGCGCGATTTTCAAAATTTTATAGACTTCTTTACGAGTCTCCCACTTATCCTTCGTATCCCGTTAACCACTGTTGCGCGTAAAGACCTCAACGTCTTAATGGAGTCATTGAATTAAACCGAGGTCCCAATAATGACTCTGTCTGGTTTATGTGCATTTCTCGTTTTATTAGCGTAAAGTAAATCTACCATGGAGTTCCTTATTGAATCTTACGTGAGAGGGTGAAATTCGTATACTATATATATATACATATGTACCATTGAAGATCATCAAAAAAACATGATGAGTTAATGACACCCATTTCCATCTATCACGAAGCTACCTGGTTAACTCATTATCTAATGATTATAATTGGTAGAACCTTTTTCACTGTATAATGATATCCCAACCTCCACTGTCGATTCGACGCTACGTTTCTTATACGTTACAGGAGCTGCTAATCGCAGCATCCTTTTCGCCATGGACCCACCGCAGCTCCGTGACACCAGGACTTGCTGCTGCAATAACATTCGCGCCTCTACGACAACACGTATCCTGGGACGAGTGTTCCACTCTGCAACAACAATACTGCATGTGTGGGCCGGTGCAGTGGTTCTCAGGTGCAGCTGTGACAGTAACACCTGTATATTTTTTGTTATTTTTTTTTTTCATCTCGTTTTTTCTCATCTTTGAATAATCGAAGGACCCGGGGTTGGGGACTGCAAATATTATTGAACTCGCGGTGCTACGACGTCATCGAGCACTGCACTGAGCCAGTGGTCGCATAATATTTGCAAGCAGGTAATAGACGCATTAGGATAGGCGCCTCGATAAGTGACGGACTTCTTCTCCACTGTCTCTTGTTTGTACGGGACGAGTGTGTCAATGGATTTTCTGTTACCAGAAAGTATGGCGAGCTGCGCCAAGAAGATTTCCATTCACTGCTTGCTAATAGACGTATGTGCGTAAACAGTCGTGGTCGTATGTGACATTTAATCTGCATACGGACGACCGACTTATGCGAAACGACAAAATGTGATATTGGGAGAAAACGTTAAATTTTGTATTTTTTTTTTTTTCGGGACTTTACACCTTCGAATAAATTTGTTTGGGGATTAATTATTCGTTTTAAATTCAATCGCGTATCGTTTCTTTACTCTTATATCATGTCGCGCATTGTACAGAAATAACACGTGCGTAACTGTAGACCTGCCAATGAAAATGGTATAGACAATAGACATGCTGTACAATGCACTAATATCCTTAGTTATAATAGAAGCTCTAAGATTGCTGATTGGAAAATAAATTCGAGGCATCTGCGCAGTGCAGATAAGATTGTAGTTTGCACTCTCGCTACTCGTTACCGTGGCTTATTTATTGTCTGGTACCTGTACCGGACTCTCATTGGACTTCAGATGCACATTGCATCAACCACGTGCATACTATGCGTCCACAGTGCATACCTTAAGAAACACTCCCCTTTTTATATAAATCAGTTAAGTAACGAAAATTGAGAAAAATAATTTTTTGTTAGAAAAAAATTGTTTTTTCATTTGCATTAAATAATATTGATCAATGAATTGCACTTATTGGTCATTGGTATCAATGCAAAAGTGCATAAATGTTTCAAGTACGTCATTAAATTTTTTTTGGTTCATAATTGCATTGTATATTGGTAAATAATATTCGCACGCATGCGCGTGTGCTTTTAATTAAACAATTTTTGTCGTCTTTACCCAAGCGGGGTATCTGTTATGCTGACGGAAAGTCAGCTTATCGTACACGCTCATAAGATACGGCTAAGAACAATTTAATTGAGGATTAACTCGACCTTACTGCCCATAAACCTGACCGTGTCTTCCAGAGAAGGCAGCAAACCGTGGAGAAGATGAGTACCGATCGTCAGCAGATTCGCCCGTGCCGAACGCTGCTATGGCTGATCGTGTCGGTCGGACGATCACGACTAATTGCGAACTGCCGATAAATCCTCCTGCCTGAACACACCGGCAGTTTCACACTGCTCGTGTAATTTGACTCTGCGATAGAAACTGGATTGCCGATTATCTTCGGTGATTAACATTGCCGATAATATAAACACAAAGTTGCCGATCATTCTTTATTCTATGTATATGGGTATCGCGACTGGACAAGGGTTTCAATAGGAGTTTAGATATTTCTAATTAAACAAGTAATTAGCTTGGCATTTCGCTACGAGTGTAATATATATCACCGTTAGGATTAAAAAATGATCCGTCGATCATTTGGAATATTTTTTTTTTTATTTTAAAGATAACGATACAACTCTTTCCCAAAGGCAACTTTGGCACGAGTGATTAAGATGAGGAGGTTCATTGAAATTTTTAATTAAATAATTACCCCGTTGATTATAGTTGTAAATTTTCAGTGATTCTTAACGATCGATAACACTTTGTATTTTCGCGATAAGGGGAATTCTCAATTTTTCATTAACAGCAACACGATTCGTGCATTAGCCTTAATTTGAGGTCAGTGTTGTAACCGCAATTGATTTTTATCCTAAATCGAATTTGACATTACTAAATTAACCAATAATTTTTCAATCAGTCAGACTGATTAATCGTATTGATAAAAAGTGCAAATATTGATAGTGCTTTTATTATTTCCCCTTTGAAACAATCAGCGTCGATTTATCGCTAGAGATGAATATCTGGCCGGTCTTCTTTACTCTTGCGTTTAATTATAACGACTTATCAATATCCTTGTTCTAATCAATCTTTAAAAATTACCATTCCAAGCTCTAATTTGAAAGTCAACAATTTCCCACAGTAAACAAAATTACGACCTTAATCTACGCCACACTTTGAAAAATTTTCAAAAAAATCTCCTCTACGCTCCTACGATCACTGCTCACTTTAATTCATGAATTCCCCGCTATCCGTTCATCGGCGCGATTTCTATTTATTTTGATGGAACGGATATGTCCGAAGAAAAAGAATGAACCGCGATCGCTCGATAAGAATTCTCGCCGTGCGAGCAACTGATAGCGTGTACTGATTGTTTCATCAAACTCCAAAGATCAGATCGTGAGGCCTAAATTGATTCTCATACAAAATGGCAGCCATCTCTCAACATCTCCATATCCACTAATTCGAGAGCAGTGTAGTTGATCATCCATGTTAAAAAAAACTTTTTGAATCGACTTCCCTATATGTACAAAAAATCCTAATTATTTATATCGACCAATATATTATTATTATTATTCAAAATAACGTCAAGTTCTACACGGTGCAGTAAAATTCTCGTATTATTTCTATATGCTAACTCATCGTCGAATCAGCATTGTCATAAGATTATATAACCTATCAGCAGCGTCGTTTGCCACTAATCCCAGGTTAAGCGTCGTCGACTTGTCGCGATCATATAATAGAGGCTTTGTCTCAGCTTATGGGGGCCGCTTGACAAACTCGTGCTAAACGTCCCATGAACTGTCGGTATGGTACCTGCATGGCTATACGGCGTGTCTGTTGCAAGAGAAATGTAGTGTCGGGTAAGGTGCAGTACAGCCGTGAGAATCCTTAATGATTATATTATCAAATGGGATACTTAGGAGGTGCAGATTACATTGAAATAATATTAAATCCAATAAAAAAATCAATATACGAATACACAGTCAGAAACGATATATATAAACCATAATGAATTATTATCTGTAAAAGTGACTGAACTTTGATAAATTCCATACATAAATCCCATTCGTCATGCAAAATTCATATATCAGCAGCTACTCTAAATCCTATCAGAATGATCGAATCGTTCGAAGAAAATATTTTAATATTCCAAGGGACATCTTGTTATTCATTGATGACATTAAAAAAGTATGTATATATGTATAAATATGTCCCTAGAAAATGATAAAATGTCAGCCAGATCGAAATCCTCGTGTACGAAAGGGCTTTGAAAAGTGCGGGTTTCCAGGCGTCCACGAGAGTCCAGCGATCGCCGTCGCGGTTGGAATGTGTCGGGCAAACATCAGAGTAGACAAACAGAAGGAGGCTAAGAACGAAGGAGAAAAGGTAAGAGAGGAAGAGAGGCTGAGTAGGAGAACGAGAGGACGTTGGAGGCATAAGGAAGAGAGGAGGAAGAAACAGAAGGAAGGAGTTCTCGGGTAAGAGAAATTGACTTGGTACGAGACCAGCCCGACTTGAGGAGACTGCGAGCGAGACTGGTCTCACGATTCTTGGTTAAAAGTATTTACCCATCGGAGCATCCATGTCTTCGGTGCAGCCGCCATATCATCCGGTACCAGAAAGCCGCTACCGAGCTATAAGTCCGAGATTGAATAAATAATTGATAATAAAAAATAGTCTTAGAGTTAGATATACGACATGATGAAAAATCAAAGCTCACTACGGAACTTTTAATGCCGTATGAGGTTGCACTTGTACAGTCCCAGGAAGTCCTTGTCAATACCTGTGTATACAGCTTAACCTCCCAACCAGTCATCGACTCGCCTCGAGCGGCTTCCGGCGGATCGACATTCCATTCTTTCGATCTCCTTTGCTTTCTTTCTCAATTCTTTTCAATGTTCTCCCTCCTTTATATATTTTTCTTTTTTTCTTCAATTCGCGGAAAATGATCGCGGCTCGTTTATCGTTACCAAGATAGCCGCGCAATCGCTCGTGCCAACAATAAAGGACTAATCCCTCGGCCATTCGATAAAATCTTCTCTCGCGGCACCGACGGACATTGCGCCACTTAGCGTCAGCGATCTCTAGTCGGTCGGTCTACAGAAATAAAGAAAAACGATCGCAAGACGGAGACTAATGGACCAAAAAATATAAAAAAAGACATTCAGCTGCAGAGCAGTGCGATGGAAACACGTCGGCCCTCTGCGGTTTTCCTTTTGAAACTTTGCCATTTCTATACGCTCACGGATTCCCTCAGTTTCAATATTTGCGTGGGAGAGATCTCTGTCTGTCTGTCTCTCTGTCTGTCTGTCTGTCTATCAGTCTGTCTGTCTCTCTGTCCAACTGACAGGCGAATCGAGGATTTCATAAAAGTCGCTGCGACGACTCTCGAAAGCGGAAGCTGCCCTATGTGTTTGCCCTACGGACTATCCTACCTGAACACGCGTCTAGTCTGCACATGTGAACGAACACTTACGATTCCCTTACGAGGAACCAGGCAGTAGGTATATAAGTTCACATGGGTACAGAAAATGGAACGCTCTGTGGAAACTAATATATATATGTGTATATATATATATAAAAGAATAATCGGTAATGGATAATGGCTATGATCGACTTAAAGAAGATATCAAGTATCAAAGACCGATCGGAAAAATTGCACGAGCGAAGGTGGCCGCATTCTGTACGGCGCCGCGACGCGTCCGGTAAACATGGCCGAGAGTCAATAAGTCATAAAATCCAACACGTAGACATCCCCTCACCCATCCACCCATTCGCATATCTGTATCTCTGAAACGCATCGACGCATCGTCCAGTAGCCCAGGAGACAAAACTGAACTGTCATTAGTATTAATTTACCCTTATACCTTTTTTTCGAGAAAACTCAAAAAAGTGTCAGACCCCCTGACAAGACCACACGGGATGATCCGTAATTGGCTGATATCGAAATAAGAAAAAAAAAAATGTTTGACTTTCTCTCCTTTGTATATTATTTCAACAAAGTCCTCTCGAGTGATCTCCCCAGCCCCCCCCCCCTCCTCGCCCAAGCATCCCCTTGAGAAAAAAGCAAACTCATTTCTCAACAGAGTCAGTAATTCTCATCCCTAAGCTGCCTTTCGTTCCTCGTATTCTACCCCTTCAGAAAAACATTGGCTATATATAATTTGAAAAAAAAAATCCAAAAATAATTCGCAAAAATCCAAATATTTATGAGTTCCTCGAACCCCGATGTTAAATATCCATAGACATTTTGCAATGTCGCGAGTATGGGTATCCTGCCAATACAGTCAACCCCTTGATACAAGAGGGTTGTAAAAATCGTATAAGCTCAGCGATACTACATGAGCCGTGACGGGGATGAACAACACATTAGTCAAAGGCAGTTTACGTAACGACGAATCGTAGGTGCACCGCGGGCTATTTGTGAACTGTCTGCCAATTTGTTTCACGCTTTGACAGATGCATTCGCGGCAGGACGGGCAAGTAGTTCAGCAAACTCGTCGCTCGCAACGAACGTGAAACGAAGGGTAGGAAAATGGAGCGAAGAGAGGAAAACAGGGATGGATAACGTTATAGCGGGTATATACAGATATAGTACGTACATTATAGCATGAGCAAAGGTAGAGGTAGTGGAGTGCCCAATAGAACGCAGAGGTATAGCAGGAAGAAGCGAAGATCGACGAAGAGGAGGATAGCAAAGCAGAAGAGCAGAGAGCCCGAGCGAGGTTCGGCTACCGGGTTCTGATTTGGGTTACTAAACTGTAAACAAATTCGGACTTTTTGGTCCATCGATTATTGATCGGATGCTGTTCGGGTGCAGGGACCTCTCTAGCCTTCGTATACGGACACCACTGCTGCCGTCGAGAATGTGAAAAACCCTATAGTCCATGTGCTCTCTATGGAGTTATAACGGGTGTGTCAATGATAATTGATGAAATTTTATTGGAATCGATTCAATGAAATTTCCACGTGTATCGGACGCATTAACTAACACGTGTGCATGTTTGCATCAGGACGTCCTTCGAATACGTGGATGGTTCATCATATGGAATTCATATAACAAGCGAGAGTTTTATCATTGAATACCTTCCTCGATGACGTGCCTGCGATCTCCACGAGTCGTCATCGAACTGGAATTTTTTTTCCTCGACACAAGGAATGTCGGAATGAACGGACCTTAGCCAAGGAGGACTGGATGGTATCGGATCGTGCGACGCCGGACGCCTCGTTCGCTATAAATATAAAAATGCAAATTCCCGCCTCGTAAAACGACGCGGCTACAGGGGCACGCGGTTTCCGAGATAATGCACTAGGGCGACGGGGGATGAAGGGAGGAGGGGGGGGGGATGCATCTGAGAGAAAGAAATTTCTTCGAAATCTCTGCTATCGCATCGTGATCGGATTGGTCGAACAGAACGTGCCGTAAGGGACGTCACGCTGTGCCAGGAGCGTATCTTAATTGCGCAAGAGACACGATACGCCTTGCAATTTGTCCAGGTTGTATAGGAGGCCGAATTCATGGACCTCCGGGATGCTGTCTATTCATATTTTTGTAAGAATCTTTTACTTACTTTTTTTTCAATTCGTTCTTCCATCGAAAATTCAACGGAGAATTCGGTAACCAGCTTGGACAATTTTTTTTTGAAAAAAAAACTTTTTTGTTCAATGATCCAAAAGCAATCTGAATTCTAAACTGTCTTGAAAGGATACATTTCCTTTAACTAAAGATACATCCTTCCCTGCTCAGCATGTGGCACATTGTCGTGCATTCAGCCTCTTCCTCACTTTCGCTCTCTTTGACGGTTGACCCTCTCGCAACCCGTGAGGCTCATTCTCATTCTCGTTCAATGGACCAATCTTCAAATGACTATTCAAATGAGGCTGCGTCGGGCACGTTTAAGAGTTTGTTTTCCATTCTGTCGAATAGTCGACCGCGTCAACCGTGCTTCCACACCGGGGATTAACGAATTCCCAATAGCAAAGGAGTGGGACTCCGGCTCTTTTGCGGAGCCCATTGTCAACAATGTAGACAGGATAAATACATTTTCTTCGTCAGTACCTAAATACCTCCAATCCGTATGATAATAACGTTATAGGGATTAGGGCTGGTTCATACTCGAAGCGACAATCGACGGTTATAATAAAGAGCAAGAAAAAAAAAAGGACAACCTTAGTAAAAAAATAAGTATGGCGCTCAACTGCAAGAGACGAACGGAATGCAGCTACAGAGCCGAGTACACAGAATCCGCTACAGTCAGGACTCTATTAACGCGTAAATCCTTAACAAACAGTCATTGTCGCGAATATGAACAGACTTCAGGGAGCACAATCGACCGGGATGAAGTGCGCCATTGGTGCACAGTTAACGAGAATAAAAGATTTCATCCGAGCTAAGCTGATTAACTCGACCACCATTTAGCCATTTAGAGCCTGGCGGGATTTCGCCAAAGATGATTTATCAGCAGGACACTTTTTCTGAGCGTGAAAAGGATTCGTGGTAGCCGGTTTTTTCAGTCGTATATATATGTATGTATATATGTAGAGAGAGAGGCAACCTGTTTAAGTCAATCGATTTGCGAAATCCTCCCATGACGTTATGTCGAAACACATGAGAATAATAGCAGGTCGCCATCTTGAACTTCTGAGTAGATGAATAAAAATATATAAACATGCGTATATACAATGTAATACCCCTGAGCGTTTAATACTTGCGTTTTACGCTATTTGCAAAAAAAAATAAATAAAATATACTCAAGACGGCTCTCGCCTGCTCTTCCCAGGAATCCCGCGGGCAGCCTATGATTACTATTCATTACTGTCACCAGTTTACGAGACAGCGGCGCGCGAAACAAAACGCGCCTATTAATATACATAATATCTTTCGCGACGTTTCGCAAGCCGGCAACGGCAGTGCAAAATTTATGCGAGGCCAGTGCATTTATAAGGCCCCTCAGGATCTCGATTGATACTTAGGAAAGTCAATGATAAGAAATTACACGTCCTCGTAATTGATCTTTAAGAACGTACAGGTATATATTCCCTTCAGTCTGACATTTAATCACTCTTCGTTTCTTATCCCTTTGTAAGGGGGCAAAAAAAAGGTATCCGGTAAGATTAAACGATTCTCGACCTCCCAGCAAGCAACGAATGTACATTCCCATTCGCGTAAAATAACTCAGTCGTTCAGGAATGGCTCGAAACAATTGGCCCCGCCGGGAGGTCGAGGTCGTAAGGTAGGAAAGTCTCGAAAGTTTGCTGTTATCCGCCTAACAAGCGGGTGGGTAGTTGAATTTATGTATTCCCCCCCCCAAAAAAGGGAGTAATATTCGTTTTCCTTTTTTTCCTTGTCAAAAAAAAAAGGAGCTTCAAATACCTTTTCTTAAAACCGTCACTGAAAAGTAATACGCGGTAGCGACTTAAAGGCAGTGCACGTATGTGCAGAACGCCCTTTCCTTTTGTCGTTTAGACTCAAGGGAACTAATGGCCGGAGACTCTCCGGTTAAGTTCTCAGGGCGGTCTCCTTAGTTAAAGCATAAATTGGCTAATTTAGACGTGGGGCCGGACGGGGTGCCATTTTTTTATTGACTATATATATATATATATATATATATATATATGTGTGTGTGTGCTACTACCGTTCAAAGCCATATGGAACTCTTAGACTTCGTTAGGATTCTAATAGCTACACTATACCCATATATCCCTTCCAGTATACCCAGTCTGTGCTATGGCTACTTCCTCAGAGTTTCATGCTAAAAAGAAAATAATAAAAGTAAAAAAAAAGCAGAGAATAAATGACTTAGTGATACGTGAGTGCGCGATTGGTATAAGTAAAGCAAGAAAGGAGAAGCTACCGGGCGATAAATTTATATGGTGATCGTATGGGGTATGGGAATAAAGATAGTGTAACGTGTGGCAAGGTAGAAGAAATACTATGGTGTAGAAGAAGCGAGTATGTGAATAAATAAATAAATAAGTAAGTAAGTAAGTAAGCAAGCAAGCAAGTAAGCAAGTGTGTGAATGGCTGGGTGTACTCGGGTTGAGCCGAAGCAATTTGTGGCACGCGAGGTTTGCGTCTGGGCCCAGGGCCTGAGGCCCATGCCACGCGCCAGATACCACGAGCAGAGTACTAACAGGAGACAGGAGACCAGTCCCTTTAAAAGGCCGTGTAATACGAATAAGTAAGGAATTATAGGAACGAGGTTAAAGTGATATATTTGTCCCTAGGGATTTTTTGGTGACAGGTAGGACAGCTGCTATAACTTTGATATATGGAATTAAATTTAGTGGGGAATTTATCTAGTTACTTTCACACCTTTTTCATCCATCAGTCATGCGGAAACCCTCCTACGGTTTGGGGATCAGAGAAACTACCCCTAGGGATATAAGCTGCATTCTTTCCTAGATTGGCAGTACGATTTGGCAAACTGTTTGACACTGCTATGGCTTTTCTGTTAACTATCCCCCTCCCAAGAATAGTTCATAAATATTCAGAAGACTGCCATATGGTAGTCGATCATCCCTTGGAAAGGGGTGACTCCTGGCCGTTGTCACTTTGGAAACCGTATTGTGTTGGTACCATTGACACGAGTGACAGTGCGGACCAATCCGCGTGGTCCTCAAAGATAACGTAAAGCTTAATTGTTTCTGGTCTAGCAATTCCCTATGCGACCCATAGTGCACAAAGGATCTCTTTGTCCGCAGCATCCCAATGGACAAATGAAATTCGAATATAAAAATCTGAAAAATCCCTATGAAATTGATACGAGTAAAAATCCTATGTATTATTTTATAAGAACAAGTAAACGAATAATTAAAAAAGGGAGTGTCTTTTTTACGTGGGGGGGGGGGGGGGAGGGGGGCGAGGGAAAGGAAATGATGTCGAAATTCCAAAAAGTTTTCGCTACTCAGGATTTAATTATCGGTACCAAAGAGGCGCCCAGGGACGTGCCAAGTAAAGTCAGAATTATCGCGCCCTGGGGTCTCGCAGCTCTTTCGCTTTAACCGCGTGCAGCGCGCTCTCATATTATTGAGCCGCGCAATGATTTAACGTTGATTGAGTGTCTCCGAATATGGTTAGCGTCCGCCCTAAGGGCGAATCTCCAACGAAATTATCTCCCTTCGTGGGCACGAGTCCTCCCCGTTTAACATTGACGGGCGTTTCGATCTCCCGAAATATACTCCGTTTTCTTCTCCTACGTAATCCTTCTGGCATCCTTATACTAATCTTCCTTTCCATAGCTTCCTACCCTTGGATATTCGCTCTTCTCGTACATGGCGGCTACGCAAACTGCGACGACGGCTTCAACGAAAACGATCATCCGAGCGCTCTATTAAGGCAGCTTCCTCTCTCATCTGAGCCGATCATTACTCGCAAAACTGCGGCTTCGCTCCCAAACGTTATGATTACCCTGAGTTAATCCGCGATATAATAGAGACGTTCGGCAGTGCATTATCCGGCCCGGTGGGCCTGGTGGATCTCGCCTAATTACTATATAAAAACGCCGAAAAATCACGCCAGGAGAAATAAGAGGTCCAGATCCTCTACTTTTTTTTTAAAGAGTTAAGCTAGCCACGGCAACTGGCGCCTTTAACGACCACCTGAAATGCATTTCCCGTATGCGTAATATACGCTCTTGATGATATTTCTATATGACTTTCGTAGTCAGGTTAGTCGATAACGTTGAGATAAGTAAAATTTATTTGTTACTTTTTTATTGTTTTATTATTCTTGTATCCCATGAAATTGTTACTGTCGGACATATTTGTCGGTACATCGACTATCATAAGATACGAGTTTCATTACTCCCTTGGGAATATCGTGGATGAGAATTTTGAATTGTGTGGGTGCGGACGTGGCGCTTATTTAGTGGCGCGTCGGCGCCTTTCCTCTTGCTGGATCCGCAGGTCAGAAGGTCACTTGGGCGTGGATACCATGTAAGTTCTCTTTGGCCCTCCAGGGTTCGCATCCTCGGGACCACGACTTCCAAATCCTTTACCTGTATCGAAGATCCTCCGTCCGGGACATCCATTCGGATGTTCCAGCTGGCTGAACATGCTCAGTTTGTTCTACAAGACGGAACAAAATTGCTACCCAAGAATCATGGACCATCAGTGATCATCGGTAGCCTCCATGTATTCGTCCTCATTGAGTCCCTGTAGGTACAAATTCACAATGGTAAAGCTCGCATGGCCTAAGAAGGTAAAGGAAGGTCGGAGGTGAAAAAAAAAAACAATTATGAAAGATAAAAAAGTACAAGCAGACTACGTACCAAAAGGTAACATGCATCCTGGCATCTTGGCTACTTCGTGGAAGGCGGTACTTTTTAGCAAAGCCATAACTAACCTAACCACGATGGCTCCCTCCTTCTTTAGTATCGTAGGTACCAACCTTCGAGCTTCGAAGCGGCAAAAGCCTACACAAGGGTTATAAATATTTTGGCACCGTCAAAGGAACCGGGGTGGGATGGATAATTTAGTAACGGCGGGTATTTCAAATTAGGTATCTATAGATCAAGAAACTTTGAGGCAAAAGTCAGGAAAAAAAAACAACGAAATTTCATATAAATTCGATAGACCAAACCCTAACGGTTGGGTCTTGACGAAAATCTTCGTAACGATGAAAAGAGATATATGTTTTCTATAAATTGATTCAACTTACGGGACACCATAGACACATTTTCAACCTAACGTTGATCCGCCACACGTGGCGCTGAAGGGTTACATTTTGATCAAGACACATTTCACCCACTTTATTGATGTAACTGAATATCGGACTGCTTCATAGGATCGCTGAGACCTGGTGATGCATCTACTTGCCGCAGAGGTAACGATCGGTGATCACTGATCACCGATCGGATCGGATATCAATCGAGCCGCAAGATCTTCATCGGGCCGAGACTCAGACACTTCACCATAACACATTCGTATAATGCGTATACGTTAAACGAATAATTTAATGAACTTCATTGCGACGAATCTCGACTTTTTTTTTCCTGAACGAAAAAAAAAACCTATTCCAGCCAACCATACGGAGTTCGTATCGGTATGACGTTAAATTTCACGACACTCCGGGAACAGCGATTGTATAAAAGTCACCGCGTCGTTCGATTCAAAAATATATGGATGGACCTTTAAGAGGGCTCGTTAACAGTAAGAAATGGATGCTGGTACAGATTCAAAAGGAAAAAAAAAAATAAAAATAAATAAATAAAGTTGGCTATCGGATATATACTTGGGATACGTCAGTAAAGAATTCGTAGGGAATAAAAAGAAGTGGGAGAATGTTAAAACGTAATAGGAAATGTAGGCTAGCTTGTAAAAGGGCGTTTCTGAGGATTGCTTATTAAATTTAATTATTTCAACCGACAAATGATTCGATATTAATTGGTCGTTCGGATTCCGAGACATGGAAGTGCGGCGTTAAAGGGCGCGTTTTCAACGGGCAGTTTAAACACGGGCGACCGTTCAGGATGGCTCGTAAGAATGGAAAAGATGAAAATCGTGCGATGCTTTTAAAATGGTATATAGAATGTGGTGTCGGTGTCGATGTTAGTAGCGTTCGCTATGGTGTAGCAGCTAACGTCCAGGTATGCACACGGTGCGTCTACGTTATGGGATCTCGTTGCTAGCGCCGCATTATTATTTTTAAGAGTGGTTGGATTGAATTTTTATAGGGTTGTTGGCATATGTTAAAGCATACAGTGGTGCTCAGACATAACCGTATAGGCATACCAATGGCACCATGATTTTATGGGTTTATTAATGGGCATAAGTCGGATAGCTAGGTGGCGTTTGAACACCTTCGGGCCCATAATGAGTGCCGAGCAACCCTGGCGTCGCGTTAGCATATGAATGCCAGGGTAGTGGTCGAGTATGAAATACAACTAATAAAAAAGTTGAAAGGGCCCCGCGATACCCACGTAGATAGATCGTTTTGGTTATAATAGGGGCCCCACGTAGACGAGGGATGTTAACAACCCTTTGAAGAAGAAAAAAATAAGGATCGCTCCGCACCGGGAATGACGGACCCTTCTGTACATCGGTTACCCGATATCCGGGATACTTCCGGAGAACGACCATCGTACGGTCCCACTTCCGTGGGCCTCATCGCCGGTCCCTTCCGGAAATAAGAAACCCTTGCCCGGTGTCATCGGCAACGACAGAGCCGTAGGCAACGGCTGATACGTCCATTTAAAAATAAATTTCGTTGATGACTCAGAGATAAAGCGCTCGGTGTCAAAGGTCACAGTTCGTCCAGGTCACGGGCGTCCTCCTTAATTGACACATTTAGATATCGCGTAGCTCGATATTTTCTTCGCTTTACGACCACGCTTTCGGCACTTCGGGCCCAAAATGAGTAAACACACACTGACCCGCTGATAAGCCATTCTATTAACGATAAGCTTTCGTGATTTTCAGTGAAACAGGAATTCCTTGACATACCGACGATCGAAATATGATCCAGCTTCTCAGGATTCTTTCTTATAATTATCAGCGATCGTCCGTGACTGTATGAAATCGGGGACTTAAAGATCCTTAATGCTTCTGGGTCCCCTAGGGGCTTGTGTACCAGGCTTTGCTCTGATTGTGATTAATTGCGTGTCCGTCCCGCAACCCGGGCACACGACACGCCTTTCGATTCGTGATCGTGGCGGTGATTACTGATTAGAGCAAGCTGTCGTCATGGGTCCCCGTCATCCTATTGACAGTCCCCGTTCTACGTGGCCGCGGCCACAAGGCCCACTGTCCGGTCTACGCGGAGCAGCTATAATTTCTTGGGAATGTGTGATTGATTTAAACGCCGTGAAACGTTTCTCTAACGCGAGCAGAGGCGAGGAACGGGAGTGGAGGAAGAGCCGAGAGAGTGTGAGAGAATCGGGAGAAGAGTAAAGAGTCGGGTCCAGCGGCTGTCACAGGGAAAATATACAGCAGGAAGATCTGAAGGGGAAAAAGGGAGATAAAAAAAGGGAGCAGAACTTGTAATAACATCACCAAGTCGTAATGGAGGCATCAGCCGATACTTGTGCCACAATTTCATGGGTTTACGATGGCGTATATCAGGGGGCCCCACGGCGCAGATCAGCCCCTGGGGAATCCGTAAGAGGGCCTCATCTGTCTCTCTCACTCTCCCGTGAACATACTTCTCAGCAGCATCTATACGGATGCTACCAGTTACGGGACTAGAAGGTGTTTTGATATCACCATAAAAGTTGCGTTTATGTACCCGTAACCACGATATCAGTACCTGTACACATATACGTACATATGCACTGTATGGGGTGTCAGATCCATAACAACCCCTTTTTGCTTCTCCTTATCGAGCGGCATCTTTACGAGTGAACGGATAAATATTTTACCGTATTGAGCATACAGCCAGTCGATAGTCGACTTATGAGGATGAGCCTTTAAGATACGGATTTACTGAATTTATTGGTCTCACCCACTAAAAAGTAGCCTGTACAGTAATTAATTAAACGTTTACACCCATAACGACCACAGGCTAAAAACAGAAGGTCCTATACTCTAAATATCAATTGTCAGATGTAGGCCTAAGCACGCCTACGGAACAGCTCGTAAAACGTAAGGCGTGTTTTCCCCCTCACAGGCACCACGGTCACCATTGTTTCGAGTCGGCGGGCAACCGATCAGCTGGCAGCAGCCTATAATTTGGCCACGGTGGCCGATAGCCTTGATATAGCACCGATTGAGATTGATACGCTCAAGAGTGCTGACAGAGCGATCCCGCTCCGGTAGAGTGAATTGAGGGAGGTCAAGATCTTTTGGATAGATGCCACGGACCACGCTCCCTCTCTGCACTGCTCCCATCGTGGATGCCAGATAAGAGCACAGCTGACGAAGTATATAGAGGGTGTCTCGTATGAAATGAACTTTTAAAGAAAACCTCCGAGAATCCCGTTTTATGGTATTTAAACGTGCCAGAGACATATACATATACATATACATATATTTCATGGTTAAGGTCCTAGCGAAGAAGTTGAATATTGAACGAGAGAAAATAAAAATGAATGATACATCTCGCCAACCTACCACAAGATAAAACTGCATTTCCTATTCCGTCCTGTCATTCCCATGCATTGTTTCCAAGTGGCTTAGCGTCACTCGAAGAGACTTCAGTCATATGCATTTACATTGGTTCGGCGGTCCGTTTGCATCCCTTGAAAACTATCTGTCAACCTGTGACATGTCAACCGGTATACATACTCTCTTCCGCCATCAAGCTCGAATCTCTTGACACATTGAAAAAAAAAAAAGAATCTCAGCCTAGGTCTGTCAGTGTTACGAGTATGTATAGAGTGACATAGTGGGTAACGATGGTCACGTATGATTTAATGATTTAATGGCATAAAGCGTTAGATAGCACTACTGTCCACGCGATTCACCACTGAGATTCGTGTCTGGATGATTTTTTTATTTTTTTTTTTTACTTTTCCTCTTCTCAGTAGGCCGATGGTAGAGTATGATCGATGCGAGGTCGATAACGGGCGGCCCTCTAATGCTGTCATGCAGGACGGTTATGAGACACCGTGTATATCTGTAGACAGGACAGGACGGTAGGGAACAGGGGACTGGACAGGGTGACTCTTGTAAGGACAGCGGGCAGTATCATGCCGCCCTCTATTAATCACCGACCGATGACGTGCCCGTGGCCACGTTCTCACGCGTCCGATTTATTGAATTTATTGACGAGCCATCGAATTCTCTTTCGTTATCACGGTCGACGCTGACCTAACCTCACTTTGAGTTATTGTCCTTGCTTTCCCATGGGATTTCTCATGAATCACGACCGACTTCGTACCGAGATGTTCCGAGCGCTCTGAAGCTTATTCCCTAGCCGGCAACCAGATCACCAGGTACTAGGGACATTGTTGGGAAGCCTAGGGACTTCAACGAGTGGCAACGCAAGCTCGCTCCGTGCAGAGTACTTTCTAACGAAATATTTTATTACGAAAGAAATTCGTCGCCCTTAAGTTGGTACTCGAGGTAGATGTCTGTGGGTTGTAAAAAATATTGTAATACGCGTACCCGTGGCCCAGGGTCGAGAGTCAAGGAGGCTGCTTTCTCGCGAGGTTAAAAACTCACTGACCTCGACTCGAGGATTTAACATTTTACAGGCTCGCCGGGCCCTCGCGGGAAGACGTCACGTCGTCGTTCGGTAATGCGCTTTCGTGTAAACCCGCGGTAATTACAGACGCCACTAATTGAATAAGATCACATTACAGGAACGTGGAAGTGGCGCGCACGTTATACCGTTGTAACGGGTGGGCGTAAGGTAACTTTTCTGTTGGGATATGAAAATTCGTAAAGCACTGTTGTGCCAGGTCGGTAAGTACGTATACCGGAAGTCGAAGCTAGAATATATATATATATCAGAGTTAGAGATATCAGAAACAAGTAAACTCCTCAATCTTTAATAGCAAAGTTTAAGCATCGCGTCCCTCTTATTTATCGTATCGAATAACGCGCCGTTACCAATTACCGATTTCACATTCGTTTTATCGCGGCCGCCTGCGACAGACTTAATCGGCTCAGATTAAGCTCCGGACTCGCTGACGAATCGCTTTTGGCGGCTTCGCATCCTCCGCAACTTCTTCTTCTTAATACTTCCTGGAAGAGCCACGTCTTCCAGGTAGTCAGGAATCGGCAGGGATTATCGTGCGCTCTACGTAAATTTACACAGCGCGCCATCAGCCAAAGAAAGAGGCGGAGGATCCGGTAACGAAAACTAGTTAAAGTATCCTTCATCCTGGTAGGTCAGATCAAAAAGGAGGCCACGAGCTTAGGGTGGTGCAGGCGGAATGTAAATTCTGCCATGGAAATATAACACGTAGAGCCAAAGGGAATTATCTTGCACGGGGTTAAATTTAATTTATAATTTCGGAAGTACCGTGAAACTCGGCTGTCCGTACGTCCCCACAGGGCCCAACGTGTCCCCATGAGACCCATAGACCCTTTCATCGTTCAGCCCGACGTCTAAGAATCCGTATGTAGTCTAAGAGAAAAAATCCGACAAACTTGACCGGGACCACAGCCTCCTCTTCGTTTGGCAGTCATGGGAGTTTTGTAAGTTCGGAATTAAATTTCACAGCTCGTGAAGGTGGTGTCGGGTCTGTTGATGAACTAGACGCTCACCGCCGGGACGCACCTCCACCTTCTATACTCATTATACTCGGAACCCTTTACTCACGCCTTCTTTCACGCCTATACTCACTCGTACTCACTCATGTCTTATCCACTCCTCCTTTCTTCCCATCGCAACTCGCACTGTGTTTCTCGTCGGACAAACTGACTGACAGAGCCAAACACTCGTGGCTGCCAGGAAGAGGGCGCGTGGCCTCCGCCATTTTTTGGGCCTTAAAAAAAATAATAAATTCCACAACCATCGATCGGACATAAGGAAGGAAGGTTCGTCTCGATGCTATAGATAAAGTTTAATCTAAAGGATGAACCCTTTATCTTAAGAGTGCACTCGTGTAGGGTCTTGAGTTTCAAAATTGTACAAGGACGCCGAACTGAGGTGGATCGGAGAGGTGAATATGATGAGGGCGAAAGGGCACGTACAGGCCGCCAGGCTGAAGGTGGAGTGAGGCAAGTAAGAAGGGCCCAATCTCAGGTCGAAGGGCCCAGTCTCGTATTATTTCAGGTTTGCATACGTTTCGTGTTTCAGGCCCTTTATGTTACGTTCTCTCTCACCGCCAAAGTATTCACGTCCTGCAGCTTCAAAGGGTCACGCGCCCTTTTACGTACCCTTAGCGGCTTTCGATCCTAAGATGAAACGGAAGGTAGAAACACGAGAGAGCCCTACGTCATAGGTAGTAACGTACGCGCACCTTAATATCCTGCGCCATTAAAAAGGCTCATGCGAGACGTGGGTCCTCGGGACGCGAGTCCTGTTCACCAAATTTGTCTATCCTATCCGATACGTAATCCAGCTGTCCACAGTATAAATTCGATCGTTCGATAATTAGACTGCCGAACCTATCTGATTGGACACTGGTTTACCAGCAGGAAAACGTATGGATAAAGATAACCGCCCCCTTTTTTTTTTAATACGTTCAACATCGTGAATTCGAAACTCGTCGTCAGGATCGCGAAGGACGATCCTTGTTCGAACGCGCGACCAGTTTCGTTGCGTATCGGTACATTCCGATCGACAGAAATCGTCGGGACATACGTGCCGAACAAGTTCGTAAATGATACTCCCACTCTTTTGTTCGTACAGGTACAGCTGAGATATAATGGAATTCAAGTAAACTTTTGATTTTACCAGTTAAAGCCTATACGGTCAAGGTTAATTATAGTTGGCTATCCGAAAGTATACAGAAGCGTGGCTGATAGACGAATAGCATTTAATTGATGAACGAATGACAGATCGTTATTCGTGATCGGATATTGAGTCGCGGAGGTGGGAGGATTACAGAGTTCAAGTTGGACCGCCGAATTCATCGAATGTTTCAATAGTAGCCGTGAAATCAATCACTACTGGTGTAACTATTGGCTGTACCGAGTATCGGGTGCCGATGAAATAACAGGCAGTCCATAGTGAAAGGTCGTAAGAATGTGAAAAAGAGCCTTGGTGGACGTTGACGTATGCGAACAAGATCCAAGCCAAAGAACGCCCTTATCAGGGATTTATTGATACGCGTTCTGGGATGGGATAAAGTTACGTTCGACCGATGACGGCCCCCTTTGACATTTCCGTCTTTGTCTGACGTAAAACAACTCTTCTTCACTCGTACCCCCAAAATCCCATCGTGACAATTGGAGAATAATAAAAAAAAAATTTCGATATTGATTTTCAAAATTTGTATTTTGCTTTTCCATTAAAGGCTCAGGCACTCCTAAAAAGTGTATTGAACTCGCTCGTGGGAATTCTCCTGAGCATTCCTGAGGTCCTGAGAGTGTAGGTGGCGCAGACCCAAGAGGTACCACGAAGCATTGTCGTAGAAGTGTCCAAGGGAATGGACCAATGGACCAATGGAAAAGGATGACACCGTTACATGCTAACACGATTACCATTGAGCATTTCCGAGGTTACTCGTGGTGGAATGGTCCGGTACCTAGTCCTGTCCAGGGATTAGAATAACGTAGGGTTATTGCGGTCCTGCGGGCTACTATCGGGACCCTCGATCAACTCCTAATTGTAACAAATCGTCGAACGCCATCGTGAGCACCAAGTCCGACCGATCTCCGATCCTCTGAGGAGATTTCGAATCGCTTAAAAATCTCCTTTACAAAACGCTTTACGCTTCTTGAGGTAGACACGCGACTCCGTGGGAGGATGTTCCACCTATGGAGTATCTCCAGTCTCGGTCTCTCTCTTTCTCTCTCTCCGTCCCACCTCCCTATCCTCGGGAGCGAGAATATGTGTATATACACACGGAACAGTCGTACGTATACGTATACAAATAGAATGGAAGGTAACGCGGCACGAGTCGCCTTATCATATAGGCAGAGCTACGTGCTGCAGGAGATATTAAAGTTATGAAAACGAGCCTGGTGAGCAACCGAGCCATTAGCCGAGCATGGTAATAAAGTCGTGTAGAGGGGTTCGTGAGTATTATTATTAGACGGCCGATGAGCATTGCTCTTAATTTCTCTACGTGGAAAGCCGCCTTGCGTATCGTGCACAGTGACCGTCTCTGTACTATGTAGCTAAATTATTTGTCCGGGCATAATTCCATTAACCAAGGGTGACAGTACCTGTTAAGGTTACCTTACTGTTATGATCATTGGTTGGAAGGGCCGGGAAGTGTAGCGAATGATCGAACGAGCCTTATTACATTGGCCGAGGCCAGCCACCGGTTTGTTGCCGATCTTATCGGTATCTTCGAATCCCAACACTCCAGCTTCTTCATCAATCGTAACCCAGATGCTGTCCAGGTCCTCTTCGGAGGTCTCGTCCTCTGGCTCTGCGCTCGGCCCACCTAGGGCCGGAGAGTGTATCGAAACGATCGGCATAAAGGGAGCTTCGTAATTCATCGCGATTTTTTCTCCAGTTTATACCATACTCCCCCTGCACCCTTCCCTGGTACCGGTTTCATCCTTACCGATCTTATCAGTGCGCGCAGCTTCGTCGCAGGGATCTATACCTCGTGTATTCTTTTTCTGCTTCTTATTCTTTCTCCCTTCTTCTCCTCCACCTGCTCTTCTTTTTCTTCTATTTGGGTTCGGCCTCCCTTCTCATTCTTTTTTCACTTGACCTCCCCTCCCTTATTCCCACCCTAGTTCTCTTCATACTTAACAGTCACCTTTCTCACCTCCTCAATTGTTAACCAGATGCTCCTGATCTCACCGGCCGTGTCTTAACCTCCTCCTGATCTTGCTCCTCGTTCGACGTGTGTCCCAACCCTTTTGTACTCTTACCTCCAAACCGATACAACGACCCGACCACGCCTCGTGCTGCTTCTCGGTATACGCCACTAAAACGACCGGTTCACATAAAAACCCCATAGAATAACCACTAAATGAGAATGATAGGTTACATTACTTAATAAATTATCAGCCTCCCGCAGCTTTGATACAGGTAATACATACCATTATGTGATACCGCTCGTACTATACTTGGTTAACCTATTACCTAACACTGCTGATACCCATTTAAAAAAAATTCATAAAAAAAAGACAAAAAAAAAGGAACCATTATAAATTTTCGAAATTAAATTGACTCCCAGGCATTCTTCCTCTATTTTTAACTTATTATGCCATGTCACGCTGGGACTCGGTCACTCTCTACTGGTTTCGGTCGATGTGTCAAGCCTTATCCTGATCTTGATAAGGAGGACGATGATGACGATGCTGACGACGCGACGCCTGGCAAAATGCCCCGTAAAACAAATCGATGAGCGTCATTCGATGTCAGTGCTTATACGAGGCTCGAGGCGTTTACGATCGGCGAGATTGTATCTCGCAAGCCGTTGACAGACCAACTTAATTGTCCGAGCCGTTTCGTTTAGACTTTATTTAAAGGCGCGCGAAAAATCAGCGTAAATAATCCCGCCGTAAACTCAGCCTACATCTGCCTCGTTAACCATGGCGTTAATGTCGCGTTATGTATCGCATAAATATGCCCGTAGTTCAGCCGTTCCATGGACACGTATGACATATATGTAAGCATATGGGCTCGATAGGATATATATATACATATATATGTATATATATATATATACGACAAACACTGATTCACTATGATGCATGTTGCCTAGAAGGTAACGACTTGCTAGTTATTTATCCCACTCTTAACGCTTTTGACAATTTCCTTAATTAATTAGCTTAATGCGATAGCCAACTCGATAATTTACGGCCTGAACGCCATAACGCACCGTGATAGGTGCTTTTTTTTTTTCTCTTTCAACTCGAACATTATCTAAGCTCGTTATAACTAGGAGGCTGATGCCTGTGGGGATGCCTATGTGAAATTTACCATGTATCTAATTTGCTAGGAGAAAATAATTTTTTTTTTTTTTTTTTCTTTTCTTTTCAATATCTCGTGAATTACGTCAATTGGCATAGTAATGATACTAGACGGTTTTTAGTACTCGATTCTTGGTAAGGTTTTACGAATGGTACATTATCGCTTGTTAATCGGCCCATAAAGTCGGCGCTCTTTACGAACACGCGGCGATACATCACGATTTAGCTGTATTTTAAGTTTTTAATTATCCGAGAAACAACAGCGAGTGATATTCGCCTAATAGGACCAAATAATACTAATTGCCAGTAATATTATTATCGTGCACGATTTTCATGAATTTATCATAATTTTATAATTTCTTTATCATTCCATTTTATGCATATAAAAATTTGTTCAGCTACAGTGAAATGGTCTACTGTACGAAATACTTTGATACTCGTGACATATCGAGTATACGTAACCCAGTATAATTAAATACGTTAAGCGTCCATTTAATTATAAAGCATATATATATATATATATATATATATATATATATATATATATAATATCCGGTTACAGAAGCCATGTATCGTCAACTCCAAGACTGCTTTCGAAAGTTGACTACCGAATCCTTAAATCACGCATCCGTCGTGCGTGCAGTGAGAATTGGAATTCGAAAAAGGAAAGAAAAAAAAGAAGAGATTTCAAAGATAAAGCGATACTCATCGAGCGTTAATGCGCTCGTGAGTAATTCGCAGATTTAACGACAACTTCGCGCTGGAAATCGGAGAATGCAAATTTAACGAAGGAAATAAAAGAAGAAAGACAGTCGGTCGGTTGCGCGAGCGCGTCAAAGTTTCCCATCGCAAACAGCCAATGGCGTGTCGAAGATTCTCTTGGAAGACGTTCCTGGAAACGCATCGAGGGCAAGTCAGGGACGGGCATGTGAAAATGTAAAAACACAAGGCGCCCAGACATACATAGGTGCGCAAAGGTGGTACGCGCATCACGCACGTAGGTCCCTGCGTGTATATAGCGCTAAGTGAAAACACGTTCCCAGGCAAGATTACGAAACACAGGGACATAATTATTGATATTAATTTGAATATTCCTATTTATGTTATTTTTATTAATTTTCTTACGGCGAACGACATGCCGTCCGTGACTCTCGGGCGCGACGCGACGGTCACGCGTCATTTTAAAAAAAAATTCTCAAACCTTTCGTATACCGTATGAGCGCATCGCTCATTACGTAAAGTGTTATCGGGTTCGTTAACAGTTGAGAGGCTCTGTCGAAGTGTTGCAAGTAACGCCCACGTGTCCTTTCCAGGTGTCTGGCTTCTCCACTTCGTCTTCTCCCTTAGGACCCCCCCCCCCCCCCTATTTCTAGCCAATGCCTCGGTTTCGTTTAGACATAACCAAGCGTGCCAGTAGCTGAGTCCGAAACGAAAAAGCCCCCCCCCCCCCCCCTTCACTCCCAAAATTACGAAAACCAAAAACGATACGTCGCGGTCAGTCGCCACGTTGAAAACGTCAGAGTGCCAGAGCTTCGTGGTCAATAAAAAAATTCACGTATACCGCACAACAGTGATTTGTGTACAAATTCGTGACTGATAAGGACTCGCCTTACCGGAAGAGATAGATATAGTCATATTAATCTATATACCGTACGTATAATATACACACAAAAATACATGTATGTATAATACACGATAATAACTGGTCATGCCACATGTGGTTGATCTGGTACCTATTTTCGGGTCACTCACAAATCCTAACTACCGGTACAAGAAAATTTCAATATATCAAAAAGATCCCGATATCTATTCAAAGTGACCTGGCGATGCTCGAGCATACGTGAGTATATGGTAAATTATGTATATATATAAATATACAAGCATGAGATATAAAATGATTGAGAGTCAGTCCTATACGCTATACCGTACCACATGAGATTGTACCGGTAAGCTTTAAAAAGGCATACAGGAGAATGGCACGCGTAAGGTTGACGAAGAAGGTGGTAAACAGAGAAGGCGAGGAAGGTAAAGAAGGTGAGAACGGAATGCAGAGACGTTGCTCATTAGCCATCGAGCGACTTCAATCAGATTATAGGAGCTGGCCTGGCAGGTTGCCCAGGCTCGTCGGGTTGTTTGGTTCGTTGCCTGAAGGAGTGACTTCGCTCGCGAGGCTCTCCTGAGCATTTCATCTGGTCCACGGTCATCAGGCAGCATCCAGATGATTTTATTATTTGCCGCCCTAAACGTCAAACCCGAGCCCCGTCATTACGCAGTGATTCTCATTCGGTTATGGATCGACGATCGGTACGTCAGGTTCCGGTACGCGGCACGTGTGTAGGCCTTTATACGTGCCGTATATAGATATATATATATATATATATATATATATATATATATATATATCGCACTTGAGAGAGAGAAAAAAAAGCTATGCCTATAAATCGTCCATCTACGAAGCACGGGCGCCGCACCGGCTTTATGACAAATTAATAGACTCTCCCTAAGGACTCACGGCTATGACTTGGGAGTGACTGGGACTTTGTGCCGTAACACGATTTAAGACTGCCTTAATGCCCGACGTGACGTCGCGCCCGATCCAAAGGGATTATCGCGGCGCGCGTTGCCTCGGGACGCCATAAAAACCACCGCAGGGTTTTACGGCCACTGCCGGTACGTTCATGCTCGGTAATACTCGATAATCCACATTGTCGCACCTACGCTTCTTCCTTCTGCTCGTTCCTCCTATTCTTCTTATTCTCATACGCGTGACCGTTGGCCACGTTTACCACGGCGGGACGTAGTGCGCGCAGGTGTAAATTCGATGCTCGAGGTGTAAACTCGCTTCTGAATTTACTGGCTGCGAGTGAACTTTGTTAGGCAACACATTGTCCTCCGACGAAATTGTATACAAAGCTCGGACGTAAATTCAGGCCCGTATCGCACATATGAGTTTCTTGAATAGGCCGCGCGTTATTTTTGTGTGTAATAAAAACTTTTTTTTTTATTCTACGGGTAACCGGGGGGGGGGGGGGGGGGGGACACGAGAAGTAAAGTA
>JASANN010000610.1:272507-321718 GCA_031762395.1 Calameuta pygmaea
CCCCGCCCCGCCCCCCCCCCCCCCCCCCCCCCACACGAGAAGTCAAGGAGTATTACCTGCTGACGAGTTTACCGTATCGACGATCAGCCTCTTTGCTGGACCGCTCTTGTATATTAAATTAGTGAGTGAGGAGTTCCCTTTGGGCGAAGGTTGGCCAGGGGGGATGTGATGCTGGGAGAAAGGTCTGTCTATCGTAAGCTGTACCAGAGCGAACGAAAGGGCACGGTAGGTGGAGGTGTGGATCTTTATGTGAAGCTGTAGGAGATGTTGAAGGTATGGAGGATCAAGAGAAGTGAGAAGCGATCAATCGAGGCCGAGTGACAGGCGAACGGCGGTATCGCAGGCATCAGCTTGACGACAAGTGCCACGCCGTGAAATGCGTGCCACGCCGAAGTGCCTGAATCTACCTTGCCTACGTGTTCCCGAACCGTAGAATCTCGTCTCGATTACGTATTATATTATACGTTGTGGATATATATGTATGTACATATGGAGCTGAAAGTACGACGTTGGAACCACCGTGGGACACCGACGCCTCCGACGCCATTAAAAAAAAATGTCCGATGCCTTTTCGAAAGAGTTGGAAGCCAATTTCTTCTTTCTCTTGATATGAAAATTTTCCTTCTACCGTGTTAACTCATTCGCTATATCAAGGGCAGTGCAAACCGACGCCGACGCCTCCGACGCTATTGAAAAAAATGTCCGACGCCTTTTCGAAAGAGCTGGAAGCCAATCTCTTCTTTCTCTTGATATCAAAATCTTCCTTCTACCGTGTTAACCCATTCGCTGTACCAAGGACAGTGCAAACAGCCTGGACCACGGTGAGAGCTACCAGATGAATTAATGCAAAGGCGCATGAACCTAACAAGCGAATTATCTCTGAGATATATTATGCCGCTTCACGGGTGGTTAAGTTCGCGAGAGTAGCTTCTTCTTCTTCTTCTCCGTCGTTTTCTTCTTCTTACTCTTTCTCTCGTGAGCAGTGTGGACGGCGGAGTCAGAGCTCGTGGGGTTTGTGCCGGACGAGAGAAATGGGTGTGAGAGAGAGGGCGAGAGGGACGAAGGAATAAAAAAGTAGCGGAAAAGGCGGGGCAGGAGGATAGAGTAAAAGAGAATGAGAGATCAGACAAGACTTCCAAGTCGTGAAGACTGCGGCGTGTCTCCTACCACGCCGTCTTCACTGGTAATGCCTTGTAAGCTGTACTAATCTCCTTACTACTCGTCTCTCCTGATTTACCGAGATGTTTTCATTGTCTTTGCCTCCCTTGGCGACCATAAAGATCTGCCGAGTTCGCTGCGAATGACTTTACGTAAATTCGCGTCCTTTGAAAAGAACGAATCTGCAGACCCTTTAACGCCGTTTCACGCGAGACTAACAATTTACGTAGCCCAACTGCTCGCTGCAATTTCCTCTTTTACTTAGGTTAAGTGTCACTCGCGAAGTCGTTCGAGACGCAAACTTCATCGGAAGTCTTTACGAAATACTTGTCGAAACTTTTCGACGACTACAGGGAGGAAAAACCACTCGAGAGGTGGTTAACCAGGTGAAACTTTCTTAAGGGTGGTTTTCGATGTAGCGACCCAACGATAAGACGTGGGCAACTTTTTCCTAGTGTCAAGATCCTATCGACACAAGGTTCATACCGGTGACTCAATTGGAGTCGAGGTTAAGGGTTGAAAATTTTGTAGAGAATTTATTTATATTTTCAACCCTTAAGAAAAAAACAATTGAAATTAAAAAGAAGCTCACTTGGCAAGGCTTATACCGGTGACTCGTTTGGAGTCGAGGTTAAGGGTTGAAAATTTTGTAGAGAATTAATTTATATTTTCAACCCTTAAAAAAAACAATTGAAATTAAAAAGAAGCTCACTTGGCAAGGCTTATACCGGTGACTCAATTGGAATCGAGGTTAAGGGTTGAAAATTTTGTAGAGAATTTATTTATATTTTCAACCCTTAAAAAACCCAATTGGAATTAAAAAGAAGATCTCTTGGTGCACATACACATTTTTTTTTTATTACTGAAATTCATTTGAGGGGTTGGTATACCTTGTCTTGGCGATTAATGGTATTCCTCGTTTACGAGTAGTCAGTTGCAACCCCTCTTTAAGAATTATTCCATGGCACGCATGAGGGAGCATGCAGCACCCTGGGATTTAATGGACGAGCGAAGCTCGCGACGTTGCATCCTGAACATAAATTTTCACAATGAAAGTACATCGCGTTTCGTCTAAAACTTTAAAGATTTTATGTGATTAAGTTCGACGAGTCTCCGACGTTCGATTCCTCTTCCTCTTTCTCTCTTTCCCTTATCCACTCGTGTCAGTGTACTTTCCTTTTCTTACGGTTTCTCCTACTGGCTACAAGGGAGCCAGTTGAATACCTTACATATATACGAGTGCGCGCGCATGTTCTTCTCTCCCTTTTCCGACCCCCCCGGCAACTCGATACGATGGATATCCACGTTTTATCGAGTTCGACTCGCGTCGACGACAAATCGCCAAAGTTTTAAGTATTTTCAAAAAGAATCCATCCTGCGAAAATATCCAGCCCCTAGTAAAGAGGGTGGCAATAAAATACGTGTGCATGGAGGCATTTATACGAACTCGAATATATAACACGAAGTATACCGAGAGGTGAGTCAACTAAGAAGAGGACGAGGAAGAGGAAGAAGGTATGCCAAATAAAAAGAGGCTGGTCCATGCAGCATCCACGTAGGGAACCCAGTTGTTTTCCCAAGGGACAAATTTATAACGTATCTTGTAAAGTTCCAACTTAGGATATGCCCAGCTTCGAGACATCCTCTCTGGTCCAAGGATCCCCTTTTTAGGGGAAGCTAAAATCCACCATCCTCCACTAAAAACTTACGCAACTTGTTCTTCATACAATCTCATCTATGAGTATATTAAAAGTGTTAATTTTTTTTTGATTTACCACCCGTCCCAAAATTCGGTACCAACAATTAAAAAAAAAAAACATTACAGTCACAGCAATCCCTATAAGATTTCTCTCGAGTAGGTATAACCATCCCCGCCACTGTGAATGACGCGACAAAAATGTTCCCAATACCCGGAAAGGATCCCCTAAAATCGCACTAATCCCTTTAAAGCTGGAGCCGTGTGATCTGCCGCACTAAAGGTGAGATGCGCACAACAGGTAGGCCAGCAAAGACAGAAAGAACAAAAGGCCGCCATCACCTCCGGGCTCGACGCTCCGAGTCCCCCGGATCCTGTAGAGGCTCCACAGGTGCTTCTACGAAGGTTTTTCTCAGGTTTGGATAACCGGGACGTTCCAAGGTGTTAAAGTAAACAGCAACTATTGAACTTTCTAACGTGGTACGAAAGCCTATGAGGATCAACCTCTTAAGAGATACCCTCAAAAGTTCTTATAGCTTTTGGGTCCAAGGTCCGGACAGCGACTTAAGGCACTCCTTATACCTGGATCGCCTACCGGTCTTACCGTACTCGAGTGCTCTCATAATTTCAGGGGTCCCGACAGCGACTTCACGAGAATCCAACAGTTAGGTACCTGCCGTTTATAGCGGTCCAGTTGTGCACGGTGCAATACGCCATTAGTGCATCGTTGCACCAGGGTCATTTTAAGGTGCAGACTCTGCGGGTACCGGTGGACGGTAGCCGACGAGAACCTCCAGGAGTTGCACGCGAACCCGATACAAGCCGACTCGACGGTCTGCAAGGTTTTTACGACCCCCCCCGATGAAGACGGATCAACAATCGGAAGGCGATAGTCCCATAGCACTTTGTTCAGACGCAATAAACGAACTTTTACACAGTGGAATCGAAAGTTGCTGAAGTTAAGAATGTACATTGTGCCGTACAGTCACTTTTGCCGTGGTATAACGATATACAGGATCACTTTTGCCAAAGAGCCTTTTATTGAGCTAACGTATAACTTAAACGACTCTATCTCTAGATGCCCAAGAGTCATTCCTCGAGGATTCTTCTGTGTATCCTGGTAACCGTCAACTAAACTTTATATCTCGATACCGATTTCTTGGGACTTGAGGAAACGGAATGTTGGCTGTATAGTATGTATAGTCATACAGCAGGTACCAAGTAGTATTTACGCTCTCGGACTCAAAGGTAAAGGTTGCAAGGATGGGAGCAACAATACCTGGTACAAATACACAACCAAACCTGAAACACGGAGGCGTACGTGCTTCTGTAGCTTAGTTAAGGCATATACAAGGTGGCTATTACAAAAGTATCGGTACCACTGCGTAACGTTCGATATAGACTAACCTAAGTTACTTTAATGCATATGCCAAAGCACGAACAGTCTCAAGCTCAGGGTGACCGAGTCAAGGCTTGGATCCTCTCGAATTCTCTGGTTCGCGACCTACTTTAATACGGCACGTTTCCCAAAAGGCAAAAGGAGACGCGGTGCAAAGGTTGCACTGCGGCCGTGGACGAGGAGACGCGGCTGGAATTTTGCCAAGGATACGTAAATATTTCGATCCAAGCTCCACGGGACGGGAAGGACTTTCCATTACTTTCGTATCAGACGTTCTCGAAAACTTTTATCTCCTCTTCGCTATTTTGTTCCCTCACCAAAAGCTTCCATGAAAAACATCATAATTTATATTCAATTTCGTGAATATCTCATGGACTAAAATTCTGTATACTTTTCTCTCTCTCTCTCATTCACTCATTATTTTCGTATCTAAATTCCTTGCCTAAAAATTCACAGGATGATCTACGATTCCGGTTTTTTAATTGGTAATTAAATAATCGTTCCTAAGGGCCCGGAAGAATCAGAGACGCTCTATACCTCGTGCTGGAGTAAAGTATGAAGAGAAGGATGCCACTATACCATATATATATATATATACACACATAACTTATATATATATATATAGAATTGTATAGTGTACAGCCAGAACTCAAAGTGTATTGACTCGCGGAGAGATCGAGAAACCACGAAGAGGAGTAAAAGGGTTTCGAGTTTCTTTCATGCTCTTCCTCTCTCTCTCTCTCTCTCTCTCTCTGTCTCTGTTAATCTTGGTAAAGTTTCACTGGAGTCCATGCGTAGCCGTATGTGCGTATATATACGGATCGAAAGGCGCTACGAAAGAAAATGAGTATAGGGTACCCGGGTACGTGGGCGTGTTTTTACGCACGATAAGTACATATGAACCAGTCTAGTGTGCCTATGCGTCGCCGTGTATATTCAACGGTAAGGGAGACACTTTTTGCCCGGGGCACCCTGGTCCTCCTTTACGAGACGCAACTATGCGTTCCCGAGTGCGTGAGTAGACGAGTGCGTGTACAGTAAAGGACTCAAGGGTAAGTAAAGCACTTGCCAATCTTCAGAGCAATACCGAAAGGCATTTTAGTATGTGGCCTCGCGTGCGCCTGACAGTCAAATTACCAATTACTAACGGTAGAACATGAACTTTCGTTAGACAAGGGATAGTTTTTTGTGTCGGGGTGCAAGGAATATTGGCTAATCAGATAAGCACCGAGTGAATGAAAAAAGTGCACGATATTTCAAGGAACATCGAAGCTCCGACTAGACCGACGAATTCCCGGAAATGAAGTCATCCCTTGTAATAACGAAAATGGTACATCTCTTTAATCAAGCTTTCCGGTTTATCGTATCTTAAACAAATTCGATATCGCGTGTAACGAAAAAAAAAAAAAAATCCATTGCATAAAGTCACGCTTTTCGGGAAATTTGATATTTCGTAATTAAATTAATGAGAGAACGCCTATCATTAAAATTGCGGTAATGAAAAAGATTTCGAAGGTCACACTATGAGAAATGCATAGGAACACACGTCGAAGGTTGTATAACGGGTGTCCTCGCGGTTTCAAATAATTCGAAAGTTTTTCTCACCTCTTCTCCACGCCACCCCTTATCCTGACTCGGCACGTAAACCATCAGGGGACAGTAGAGGCCGACGAAATGAAAGCGCCATTTCAAAAGACGGTATAATAAGTGGAAGTGTGACAATGTGACGCGTGAGATTAATTGCTCAGTGACAAACGTTCTCGAAGGTCCCCACACGGTGTAGATGTGAAAAGACGCTAGGGACGATTTTAAAAAAAAAATTTTAACACCAAAATCCAACCCTTAAAAACGACGATTTCAACACGTGTAAAGTTAGAGCCCGGGAAGACAGTGTAAAAAAATTGCATAACGATTTTAACAAATTGAAATATGTGCAGTGTAAACTGACCTTATAATGAACATGTGTATCCCGTGGTCCCTGGATGGACAGTCATTGGGTCCGGGGGTGTCTGGAGTCACGCACGCACCTACGCACCTACGCACGCACGCGTTCTGCGCGCGGGCCGCGTGTCCGTGGGACCTCGTGGTCCCTGACGGATCTATCCGTTTATCCGTTCCTCCGTTCCGTCAATCCGACGCTCGTGTCTCGTGGCGGTGGTCGATAGCGCGGCGCTCTACTGACGTCGCGACGCCTCGTCGTGTCGTGGCCCGCGGCTCCTGCCGCCCCCGCGACGTCCCCGCGACGCCCCCTGACCTCCCTGACGCCCTCACTCACTCCGGAACAACCCGGAAACTGACGAACCCCCGCAGACTACCCTTATTTCGTACTCCCACCACGCGACCAACCCACGCGAGAGGGCGAATCACTGTGAGACGAGGATGTGGATCCTCGAGACTTCAAGATTACGAGAGTTCGATCGGTACCTTTTTTTTTTCTTCTTCTTAACGATCCTCTTCCAATCAACTGCTTTCCAGATGCGCTCGAATCTATTAAAATACCCATACGTATTAATCGTTGGATTTATTTTCTCTAGGTATCATTATACTTCCTATACGCGATCTATAATTGGCTAAAACCGGATCGATCCTTTCGAGATCGAACCTACTTTTTTACGATCCAATCCGTTTGGCTGCGCACTCTTCAGTCAACTGAGGTCTCTAAGGCACGAGCCAAGTATTCTTATAGTACGCGAGCCTACGGAATGTGCATTCCTATCGGATTATTAAAATCACCAGGATAAATGGTGATGCCTTCTCATCCTATTCTAGTCCGGAATCGTGCACTCGTTATCACTGCCGATCGTTCGCCCAAAGAGACCACCGTAATCGCATGTCATACTTGTATACGGTATGTTCTGTGCGCACGTGTCTAAATGCACGAAAAGTCTATGTAAAAACGAGCAAACGGAAGAGCGAAGTGAAACGCTATGGAACGAGACGGGCAGCCGGTCGACCACGTGGTCGCAACTCGTCTCCGCGTGGCCACGTGCCAAATAACTCACTTGGCACACGTAAACAATTACTCGGAAACTCGTGTTATCGCGACGCATCCGCGAGGCATCCGAAATGACAGAATCGTGCGAAGGCGTCGTCCTCACAATGGGAACTCGGACCGCTCTACGTCCTCACCTCGACGTCACTTCCGTGTCAACGAACCTCCGCCCGTCCGAACTTCCGTTTACGAAGTGACGTTTTGCAATGTGCTTAGGCGTACCTCGATAACGTCACTTCCTGGTGCAGAATGGGTAAAGCTTGAAAGTGGGTCCCTTACTGTTGTACCTTTAACCATAATAGTTATCACGTTATCAGTGTACTAGGTAGGACGACCCGATAGAGTCACAATACCAATATCTTCCCTGGTTCGTACTATGGGTAAATTTGAATTTGCCGCGTTTTTTTCCACAGTGTTATCCGACCTCTGTAAGGATAACTCAATACCCTTTCTCAAGAAAATTTATCCTGCGGGACTCGTTCGCTATTCGTCAGACGATTGGCTGCATTGTCGCTTCTTGTCGTGGATATAAAAAAGCCAAGATCAGTCCCACCAACTATAAGCCTTGCCACGCTACGAATAATAAGCGGCCGCTTACGATATGCAAATTGAAGTCGCAAATGATTTAGGTGATAACTGGATCGAGCGAGGACCACACACTGCGGCTTCGGCGCCCGAAATTGAACGTTACGTCATTAAATCATTCCTTGAAATAAATTCATCCGACCGTGCGAATGATTTACGGCAGCTCTGATACGCACGGACATCGATTAATATCGGGTGTTTAAATAATAAATGCGGGAAACTCGTGCACCTCTCACTGACAACCAGACACCGCTTCTGTCTCCTTCGACATACCTTTGATCGGTATGAATTTTTATGAAAACCTCCATTTCATCGTTATTGACTTATTTTTCTGATCGATTTACATTGTTCGGAGCGATGGAAAAAATCGATCTATAAATATCGATCTTAATCAGCGAACTTCACTCTGACCGTTTATGGGTCTGAGTGATCTAAGGTATATGGGCGTCCGCGTAAGATAAATAACCCAAGCATCACGATCTTGAATATTTCCTCGAAATTTGCCTATTTTCGAATACTCGCAAAACCTATTGTGATTCTTAATCTATTCGCGGATGAATTCCCAGCTAAATATAAGTATCGTCGGCCAACTTTAAATTCTATATTTGCCACTGAGCCATCCCGCAGCCGGCTGTTACGGAATCGTGGGCCGACCTCTTACAGCTTTATGACTTTTCTATAGCCGACTACTGTTTCTATCTTGAAACTCGTAAGAAATTGGTTACTATCTATCCCCAAGAGGACGATACCCATCCTCGTCATAGGAAGAATGGGTTCGAGAGATTCGAGGCCACTTTGAAGGATGCCGAAGAATGCGAATCACTTGACACTAATTTCGACCGTACAGAAAAAGAAGGGTCTCTGAATCGTAAAAAAAAAAAAAAAAAAAAAATTCTCCTTTTCAAGATACTAACTTCATTTTTAATTCCACTGAAAAATCCTAGGTGGCCGTAAGTAGGTACTTTACTAGCCAGAGACAGGGAGCCACGCAGTGGCACAATGTGTCACCGACGATACAGCAAAAGGCTATTGACAATAATGGCTCCAGGCCAAATCTACGAGACGCCTTATTGTGCGTTTTTGCGGCTACCATCTAGAAACCTAAGGAAACGGTTCTTCATCCTTACGAAATTGTTTGGCGTCGTATTCGCGAACAACGAATAGGCCAACGATCCTCGAGCCAACCTGAGAAACTGGCAACCAGTTACCTAGTGCCATGTGAACGATCATAGGAAACGGAAGAGGCGTCCCCGGTAACATCGAGACACGAGATATCGATGAGCCATTGATTATCGATTATCCATTAAAAGATACTCAAGATCGTACACGGCAGTTATAAATTATTCATTCATTACATACATGTATATACTCAAAGAAAAACGTCTTCATCAAAAGAATTCAAATTACTCGAATGACATTGTATTACAAGGCCGCGTGACGTACCTGATCATCATAAGTGACTCGTTACCTTAATTGTCAAAGATCATTTCTGGTTTTGTAACAAGTAAATGAGCAATAAGGTCATCAGGCCATTGTGTCATAGTACCAGTCTGCTAGCTCAACCAATAAACGATAACACGCTAATTGCTCTCGTATCTACGTTCTATACCTTCGACATTCTGACTTCCATACGAAGGGCATCGCTGTCATTAATCATAACGAGAAAGACGTGTGACCTGCACTCAAGCTGAAATCCATGTATAGTCCCGAGCACGAAAGAGCTCAAAGAGAAGTCCCTAGTCACGCCTGACGTTCTAGTAAATCGAGAACCTCCCTACGTCCAGTCTTACCCGGTTGCCAACAAAAGGGTCTTGTGGCTTTGCAAGAAAATTGTTTTTCGATCGTATACAAAAAAAATATATATATATATATATATACACACACACACACACATTTCAAAAATCACCCTCCTCATCATCCCCCACGAATTAATGAATGAATCGACTTTGCCCCAGTTTCTTGTACGCGTGGGTGGTATCGTCTGACATTTTCGCGCAGCATCCCCATCGCGGCGTCGCTGACGTCGAGACGTCGACTTCGTGGGCGGTTGGACGACTCGGACAAAAATCCATTTTACTTCCAAAGTATATATCTCGGGGTGGCCTCCTTTTCACTTCCTCCACTGTACTTTCCTATTTCCCGTTCTTTATCTCTTATCTTTTTTTCTCTCCTCCCCCTTTCTGCTCTCTGCTTCCCCTTTTTCTTTCTGTATCTTATATTACGACTATAAAAAAATTGGCTATTCCAGCGCTAACCCAACCACGTCGAGGCGATTCTGGCCACGGGGAATCATCCGGCCACATGTGGAACAGAGAATTACTTCATTACACAAGCAACTGCTGGACCAATGAGGGAAGCTGTGAGTGTGTAAGGGTGTTGGTATCTGTTTGTGGGTTGTTGAGGTAGGCCGGAGTAAGCATAAAATAAACCTGGAGACGCATGGGGTTCTACGCATTGCTCATATGAGCTCACGCACGTACGACTCCACGTACCAATGCCAGGCATGTAGCTACAAATAATAACAGCTATTATACAGGACGATTCATATTTGTCTGTTCACGAATGCACTATAGGTTTCCATGTAACACTAGGAATTCTTTTTCGAACGGTTACCGTACTGTAACGTAGAATCGTCAGTTTATCAAAAGCTCTGGGAATCTTTTTTCATTTCTCTGTCTTTTCAATGAATTACGCCCTGATAGACCTCGGTAATTTTTCGTTCCGTTCACAGGGAACCGACCGTGGCGATTCTTCCTGAAGTGCGCTGTAAGAGAAACGTGAGACTTCGAATGCTGTATGCACTGTGCAATGACACCATTTTCCTAGGTGGTTAACAGCAAGGAATTCTTAACCCTCGTTCCTTCTTATTTTTTTTTTCATCGACAGGAATGCAGGAAAGAAACTACCAGGGAATGTACATTGCTGGAGGCGTACAAGAAATATTCATGTATTAAGATTTCATTCCAATATACATATATATATATATTTTTTTTTTTGAAGAACCTGTAGAAATACTTGATCCTCAATAGTCAATTTATCGGAAACATATGTAGACACGTGGTTAACAAGAGCTACCAGTTTATCCTGTACGGTACGGAGTATACGAATGTACATTCCACGTGCGAGGTAATAACCCACGTTCACGAGTATCCTCGTATGGGCGACCTTCGTCGACCTCTCAAGAGTGAAAACTGTTAAACCGGAAGTCACGTGTGCCGTGGAGCACCTACACCAACAGTAGGTACGACGATTTCCGGGAACCGTGGGAGCCAAAAGTTCTTTGGTGCTTATGCGAAATCTTTTTTGCTCTTCCTTCGGGGAGGAAAAAACAAACAGATATCATTGATTTATCCCCCACCCACGTGGTACGAAAATAGCCGAGTACGAATGTCAGTAACAATAGACAATAGGTCGAGTGGTTTGTGCGTGCGTCACGAGATGCTTTTATTCGGATGAGGCAGCATCCGAATGGACCACGGTTGCTCCACCAAATATGTATATTCCGAAGTGAGATAAATTTTCTTTTTCTTACGAGAATCTCAAAGCAACGCGGTGAAAGGGCTAATTCCGTATACGTCACGACGTCGGGACGCCCCGCACGCTCTCATTGACTAAGACCCACGTTCATTCAGACTCGGTTTTAAATCAATGAACGACGCTATTTTTGGCAGAGATATCGTACCAGAGAGAAAGAGAGAGACAATAGATACTGTCAAAATAGAAAAAGAAGCAAAGACAACGAACAGTAATGATTATATACCGTACAGAATCCACAGTACATACTATGTATATACTTTGTACACATGTGTGTACATATGCAAAAATCTAACACTCGGTCAGGCTCACTCGAATGCGTCAATAGTCCGTAAAATGAGCAAATATACTTCAGTCCTACCATAGTAGACTCGAGGGCGTCCATTAAAACTGAAAGAACCAATAACCCGTACTGTTAAACACCCAGTAGAAACTTTAACTACCCCCGGGCGATACCAACTGTCGAAAAACTAACCACAGTCAAGGAAAAGGGAATATCATTCAAAATTTCATGCTCCCGACAGAGTTCAATCATTATGGATCAATGCCAAAGGCGTGATCCATGGTAATAAATCTTCCTGACGTAACGGCAAGTGTCCATCCTGCAAGAACGACGGACTCCGTGGAATCCATTAAAGGGACTTTAACCCTCGGTCTATTCGGTTGGTAGTTGGGGGGTTGGAGTTGGATGCACGTCTGGTCGCAGTCTCGCTCGACCTACGAGTGTCATTTGTTTGTACCACTGCCCTGATAGCCCTTAATGAGTTCCCAGCGATTCTCATTTATACCGGGTTCATTATTTCATTCGAAATCTCTTGTCGCCAAGAAAGATACAAATGAGAACAGGCCCTTTTTACGTGTCCGGTATAATGGATAACCACGGGCAATGATATGCTCACGTATCTACTGTATTAATAACGGGGGATGCCTCTCCTGTCTTCTGTGGATGTTAACGAACGAGATGAATCTTTTTGGACGATCTTACGGCCCTGGGGTTTAATTCATAATGGAGAACACTTGTATTCGTTGTGAATACAATTTTTCAGGTTAAACCTTTTTTTTTTATATATATACACTTTTTTTCGTTTCATACAAATCGATAACGTATTTTTATTTTCTTGTAATCTTTATAGCGATTTTTGTGTTTTTAATGAGATTTCTTTCGGATGCTGTGAATCGTGTGTCGGTAACAGATTAATTCTGTATGGGTATTTTTGTTTATTTTTATGGGTTCTTATGGGTATCTGATAATTTTCTTTTACTACGCGGCTATATCTATCGGACATCTCTTTGAGACCTTAAGCTTCCGAGCTTTCCAGCTTTACTGTAACGTCGCCCGAAATTATCTGTTCACGTCTTCATTTCATAATTATTCAATTCACTTTGTTAACCAGTTCTCTACCACGGAAGACTAATGTACTCGGTTCCGAGCACGTAGCGTGGTAATTTACTGGTGTGTGGCTTTTGACTGGATTAGGACTCGCTGGTTTGGGCAGTAAGAGCTGTTATTTTTAGTCGACTCAGCGAAGGCTTCGAGCCGGCATTTAACGGTGATTTTTCTACGAACAAAATTTTCTTTTAACCAAGACGAAAAAAAAAACAAAATGTAGAGCTTTGAAGTTTTAGCAAAAGATGGATATTCATAACCTCTGAAAACTTACTGCTATAAATATCCAGCCATTTCTTGGTACCCCAATGAGATTCATATTCAAACGAAAATAATCTCCATCCCTCCCGCAGCTTATTCCACGCGAACGTTCTTCAGAAATCTATATGCACCTTACATCGGAACTTGGATGAACTCGAGCGTATCTTGTCTACGGTTGCCCATATTTTTTTATGGCTTCTACATTTCGCTAGAGATTCGACGTTAAATCTGAGACAGTACTGCACTGGCATGGACCATGACTAACCCTCAGGAGTGGAGGCGGCGCTCGGTCTGTAAGCCCGTCGCTTTACCATTGTCTTAGGTAGAGAATTCTTGGTACTGTCACATCATCCCTCGGCTCACGTCGTGCCACGAAGGGGTGTGTACTATCTCATTTATTTTCATTAAATTCAACATGCGTGAGGCGCCGCGGAAACACGTGACAACCGTCGACCAACCCCGTAATACATTTTCACGCCGCTTATAATAATCACAATTACCGGAGGTACACACCTACTTTTTTGAAAAAAATAAAAAAAAAATAAACACCATGCCAAACGATGAATATTTTAATAAAGGTACTACTGTTACGAATTTATCATTGATAATTCAATTTTTCAGATTTTATTCTATCGCTTGTCATACTGATAAGCAATGGTTTTGAACTCACAAGGCACCTCGTGTACTTGTCATATTAAGTTCGTTCCTCGTGTTTACTGTGTGTTTCAAAAAGTGGCGCTCCTTACTTTTTACTATATCCTACTCTTACTTCTTCTTCCTCTTTATGGTCTTCTTTTTCTTTCAGTCTGGATACTATTCGTGGGGACTTTGAAGGCATCGATGGTGGAAGGTCAGTGACCTCCTGCACCTGTAGATCCCAACACGTTCGAAACAAGTCGAGTACCTGGACCTTGTAGAAGAGGAAGGACTTACCTTTCGGACACACGTGGTACAAGAGACTATAATAATTTTCCAAATTCACTAAAAAAAAAAATTAACAAAACTCGTTCCTTAAAAAAAATACTCATATATATGAACGTATATAAAAATAATAAATATATATAAAATTATAAAAATCACTTAAAAAAAATAGTACTACAAAAAACTTTCATATAACCCTCAACCCTCACAACTTACATCCGCGGAATGAACGAATCTCTTGACTAATAATTTTCAATCGCATCCCCATGCAATCAAAAAATAAACAACCCTCCACATCCACAAGGAGTAACGTGTCACGTATGCGATACAAGGGTGCCACCCTGACGTCACCAAATTTAATTGCGATCCTGCCTCTGTGCATTTATTCGCAGGAGCTGCAAAGCACTCCAAAAAAGATGTACATACACATGCTCATACCACCTTAATAAAATCTTCCCAATTGTCAACCAAGGCCCCACCTTATCAGTCCTAGATAACGAGTGGACCTAAATAAAAAAAAAATTTAATCAATATATTCTTAAGCCTCAATAATAATCAGGTATTTCCCAGAGATTCGTAATGTGACTTGAAGTCCACCGCTTTAAGACGGAAACCGGTCGCGTGGTGACGTCTTCGGTTTACCGTGTGAGTTGACATTGGTGCACGTGGTTGACAGGAAGATGAGCGATGGCTCGTCAAGGGAGCCGCCGTGACACCCGATGACAGGGCACACACACACACAACCGAGACCACACACAATAGAGACTGCGTGGCCATCTTTTCACGTTGCCCACCAATTCATATGGTAATCGCGGCTGGACGTTACTCTGGCTTTATTAAGTGCAGCGTCTCTGACCCATTTCGCCTGTCAGGTTTGGCTCCAGGAATTCTGACTCATCCGCGACCCAACCGCAGTCGCCCTAGGTACGATCTTCTTTACTCTCGAAAAGAGTCCCGGTAGCTCCTTGAAAATCAGGCCGATCCAAAACTTATAAATTAGTCTGCCTGGCCCGAAAGCCTTGTAAATTTCATAATCTTACCGCTATGGAAAAACCGAAGAAATGATCGTGATTATCATAGAGCGAGGGATGTGCTTATACCTAATAAATTAAAAAGAACAATTAACATTCGTAGTCAGTCCGTTCCCACAGAACACATGTGCATCTGTATCGCCGTAAGCGCACGTACACACGTGTCCCTCCGCTTCGGTAACATAGGTAAAAAAGTTCCTCGATCGTCCTTCCTTCTCGTACAAGACAGTGCTGGTTAATATTTGTGAGCATACGGGTATAGTGGATGCATCGAGCCAGGGTCATAGGTTAAACTGTTCTCTCAACGCCATCTCTGATTTATTAATCATCGCCTCAGCCGCGGGCTACCTATACGGGTATTACCTTTTCATCTGCTTAAAGCTTTCGTCAAGAATTTTCTCATATTCCTTTTACATCCAAAAGGCATCCTGGATGGACCAGATTAAAAATATATATATATATATATATATATACGTATGTAGACGTAAATTATGCACAGATACATCAAACGCATCTGCCATCCATTCTGAGGAATCTGTCATGTACCAAAGTAGAGAGAAGCCCGGTTCTCGCGCCTCGACGTTGAGCTAACCGATAAGGCCCAATTATTATCGCGATCTCCTGCGCTCTGAATGCCCGGCATAAGGCCCCAGATGTTAGTGCATCAATGTGCGCAGATACGCGTGCCGCTCTTTCTGTACTGGTGCGTCCGACGCGTGAGAGAGCGCGTGTTGGAGGTGCGCATGCGTGTAAACCATATCTCGATGCCATCGGGCGCTATGCTGGCGCCACGGAATTGATTTCAATTATGCGCTCTGCTGGGTGCTACGTTTTGGCAGATCTGATATCGAGGCACGAGTTTCAGACCCACCTCCCTTCTCTCGAATCCCTTACCATACCTCGATACCTCCAACCCTGTTTCTTTACCTTCTTTGCATTTTCCCTTTGCTTCCTCTTCCACCTCCTCCACCGATTCTGCTGCGTCCAGCCATGACTTACCGATCTGACCGTCATGCATCAAGCTTTGTGTAAGGTTACGCCTTCGAGTTTATCTGAGCCCAGTGATAACATCGAGTTCCAATTAATTAACGGACTCTCAACTCTGACAGAGATAGAGGATTTTTTTTTTTTAGAGAATTTCGGGTCTGCCAAAAATTTTGATAAAATCTGTGTATTTTGAAATTTTTTTACAGCTTGGAAAAATAATGTTTTAGACTTACTAGAAAATTATATTTAGTTGATCATTGACAGTCATTAGGCTTTAACGCTTGCGTGACGTATCTATTGGTTATGTAGCCTCGTAGCTGCTCGATTGTTTGCGCTGTTAATAACGCACACTAATTACTAATTACACGGTTTCTTAATTATCGACTCATTGTCCGACGCGCATAAATAAACAGTGAGGCAACCCATGCGATGCTGGATCTGTACAGCATCGATAATCTCCAGCCTCGGGGTAGAGTAGTTAACTCCGTACATCGAAGAGCGAGTACGTCCGAGTGCAGTGTCGTGGAATTTGAAATACAATTTTTTTTTTTCTTTTCCCAATAAATTTGTACTCGTAAAGTAAAAATAATTCTAAGCAGACGCTTCTTCCTTTGCTGTTATTAATAGGAAATAATCCTTGCCAAGAGTACTACATCACCTAGAGCACTCGAGGAAGCTAATGTCAAGATAACTACTCGAGACACAATGACTATAGATTCCATATGATTCCAGCAAGTACCACTAATGCCAATCCAATCCATTGGATCCATTGAGTCACGATAATGGCATCATCAAAAACTTCGAGCCTTATCCAATAGACCCAATAATGCTCCTCCTTCTCAAGGACCAGCTGAGAGGACGAATTTGACGCCTGCAATACCCCGGAGTGGATGAGCGTCTTTTAAATTAAGAGGCTTGTTTAATCAGTTACGGCATTTTGACTGCGGCTAGTTTGGGCCTTAGACGTATTTTCACTCTGGGCCCATCGGCTACACTGTACTTCCTTCAGTCCCCTTCTCGTTCATCCACGTCTTGCCGAAGTTCCTGCACCGCGCGCGAGCACTCCTCGGTACCGATTGGTTGTTGACCCAAAACAATGAACCCCTGAATCAACTTTTGAGGTTAATTTGAAAATAATTATATTGCCAGACCATTAGAAGTTGCTTATTGCTAGATTTTCTACGTCAGCTAGGCTCCGTGCGTCAATGGGGTATTGTTGCGCTGTTATTTGTCGCTTGCGAATGCTTCGCAAAACGTTTCCGAATGGATCGTTAAAGCCGAGCTTCCTGGTACCGTACCAGGTAAATTCGTTTGGAGTGCACAGCCAATAGTTATTTGTCTGGAGAATAAGTACTAAGCATAAAAATGACCTAGAAACAGGTAATTCCCCGAAAAACCATTTACAAGCTCAGACTACCCACGGAGAGTCAGAAATTGCAGGGACGTAAAGATCACGCTAATCCTCGGCCGACTGGTGCGCTTAGAACGCATCTAGCATGTGAAACGACCTTAAAGGTCGGGGTTAGACGAATGCGGCGCCAACGTAACGCTGACGCAACACGTAAGAGGGAAGTAACGAGGGACGATACGTCTTTTGCGCGGACGCTAATGCGGCGTCATCCTGGATTTACCGTATACGTAAAAATAAGGGGGCCCTGCTGAAGAAATCTTTCTTCTTATTTCAGGTTCGTCTTTTACGGGCGCATTCCTACGTCAACAGGGCACCTTAGAAATCGCCTATTAGGTAAGCTCTAGACTAAACGCGAACATAACCTAGGATTAGGGTAGCGCGTAACGAACAGCGCGAAGGTTTAATGTGCGTTAAAAGGCGTGAAGGTTAGAAAGGAAGAAATTACCTGGGTCGTGAAAAAATCAAATTGGCTTTCAATGTTAAGAGACGGTACCTTTTGGTATGTGCCTTTAGATACAAAGTAACGTACTAATGACGTCCGTTCGAGTGTTACCTGTAACGATACTAATGATGCAATGATAGTGAAGATAATGATAAAAAGAAAAATGATGGACTATAAAATAGGTGAAAATGTCTCTTGCGCACGGTAGTAGTCCAAGAGTATACTTGGGTTATCCTTTGGTTCATTAACTACCTATAGCTTCGTTAAGTGTACCGTGTATAAGAAGAGTGCCTCGGGACTCTCTGTCGAGATGGCGAACCCGAAGGATTCGTGGACCGGCTTGCGACCGTGCAAAAAACGTGCAAAACCTATTCGAGACTCGCCCGAAGGTGGAGGACGCGCAGGTAATAAATATCGTGCGATTAGATCTTCGAAGCCCGTGGGGTTGGTACGAACGGAGGGAGCGACTATTAATCACTCCATGTTAATCAAGCTGCTACGCTAAGTAGGCCGAACTGTGGCATTAAAGTGCACCACGTATCGTATTAGTACTTTAGGCTTGTATGCCTGAAAAGAAGCATGATGCCCGACATGCCTTGTTATACGGTTAGACTATGGCTACCATTATTCGAGCTTAGAATCCTACCTACCGCAGTGGGCACCACGCGTTCCTCATTTTTGAGGAATTAATCGGGACTAATTACTGTTCCTCTGGAGGGAGTCGAAGACTCCTCAAGAATTATGGCAGTCGTTTACACGGTCTTTACGTTCAATAGATTGTCTAGCGGACATTGGAAATTTTTTTTTTTTTTTTGGTAAAAGAAGTAAAAAGAAATGTCTATTATAAAATAAGAGGAGTGAAGCGCCTGAATTCTTTGATATTCGTACGATTATTTATTCCTGACTGACGTCACACCTCTGGACCAGTTTTAATAGAGATCCGGGCTCAGCTAAGCTTCCCGAAGGAATTGACGATAGGTGGAGAAGCTCGGAATCGGGATGAACTTTATGAGCTTGTTTGTGCCTGGAGGAGCTTTTTAAAAATTATTTGAAAAGTTTAATTTACCAGTCGAGTCGGCCTGTCGCTTCTTCCGAGGATCCAGAAGCGGTTTTGCACGAGCGACAATGGCGACATTTACGTTTCCTAGTTTCGATTGACTTAACGCACACGATTTTCACGTTTAAAGTAATCACCGGGATTTTATTTTCTATATCTGGTGATAATTTACGCGACAGGGTTGGTTCCACTGACTCATAATTTTCTCGAGGATTACACCGGCCCAGAACGTTCTAATCGAACTTTCGTCCTTTTCAAGCTTACAGACGATTCCACGTAGGCTTTTTTTCGGTCCCCCTGCCTCTTCCTCGTCTTCCTCTGGTTCATCCGCGCATCTCGCTCCTATCTCCCCGGGTCCCGTGCCTCGACCGCAGATGCATCGACCGGGGACCAATAAACCCGAAACACGAGAGGGGGGCAAAAGAAGTCGTTGTATAAAAGTAAATAAAGTCTCAAAAGACTGAGAAAATATGTCGATAAATCTAATGTCTAGCTGAGATAGGTACCGAGTCCGAAGTCCAAGGCTCCGGCAAAACAGTTGTCCAAAATCCACAGACGACCAGAATGCCAACCGCATTCGATTGCCGGACGATTATTCCCAAGCCTCCGAAAAACCTGGAGCAGAAGTAACTTTCGGATTGTCTCTGTGAACCCGTACCGCTAGTAAGGACAACGATCTTTCCTTTCTGGCCATCGAAACTTTCCCAGTCTCGACTTTCCCGGCACTGGGTATATAACATATATATATATATATATATATATCGACCTAGCCAAAGCTATACCCATCTTACCTTACCCTCCCTCAACGTGCACGTACAGCATCTCTTTATTTTCAATACGTCCTCAAATCTTCACTCTGACACTCAACCAACTGCCATTTCAATCCGGAATTCACATTCGCATTCGAATCCTCTTATCCTTTGGACGACTCATGTAAACACGCCTGCAGCGACACTCGCAATCCAGACAACCTCTATACAGTAGAGTAGCGCCTGATCGGAATGAAATCCTCCTTCAACTTTTAGGATTATCCGCCTTCGATAAGACACTCCAAGAGAGGGATCAGGACTGGGCACGAGGATCTTGAGAATTCGCATCCGCCCCATCAAGGTCCTTTCAACTGTACGTACAACTGTACCGGGTATTCGCATAAATCGACAATGCAGTATGTCGTTATTCGACAACGTGGCGTCCTCGGCTGGGGGGGGGGGGGGTCTTGTAGGTCGAAACAGCCTGCCGAAGACCAAACGTATGATACGCGAGGGAGATAGGTATTGAAGATTTTCTTACTTTTTCTTTTTCACTCGGTATATATGTATATACTTTTTTGTCACCCAGTATATATACGCGTAGCTCGTAAAGTCGCGATATATTAAGATAGTGGAACACTTGGAACGATGACGACCTCTCAAAGTGAATTCTGTGATTAGTCCGAAAATCCTCTAGTAAATAAGATCGAGCCTTTTGGTGATTTACGGAGGATCCACGATTCTGCCTGACGACTACAGAGACTCGATACCTGATTAGAATTCTAAGCATGCGTGATGCCGTGCGTGTGTCGCTGCATGTTGCCATATATCACCGGCGCGCGCATAATACGCACGCATCCAGGTATTTATTACCCAACAAATTACCATCTAAATTAATATTACGTATTAATCAACACTTCGTAGATAAGGAGCCTGGATACTTTACCTGATGGACGAAAATTAACGATTGGCAAACTTTCGCCCTGTACGAATTAGTTTATTTAACGAATGTCAAATTAAATGATAAAATTTATTTTTCTTTTTTTTTTACCTATCGATTAACCATCGATTATTCCCTATACACGTCGCACGTGTTCCTCGTATATACACAAGTATAATATACGCGCACAGTGTCTCTCTCTCTCTCTCTCTCTCTCTCTCTCTCTCTCTCTCTCGCGCTATGGCGTAGCAGTGCAATTTCTTAAGGAATTATTCCACGCACGCCAACGGCAGTTTGTGATATATGGGCAGGCGCGCGAGAGACGTGTCCCTCCTACACGCGTGACCTTTGACCGGGGCCGAATATTGAATCACTTTAATATCTCGACGAGACACGAGACACACGACTGTCCGTTCTTTCAGCTTTCCCCGTGAGGCCAATTACATCTGTACACCGAATGCATTATAAGCTCGGTTACACAGCGTTACGGAGGTCATTTTCGGAATCGTAGAAATCATCGTGAAGCCTCGTGGAAAAGACATGGCAAAAAAGTGACCCTGATCTACATACATACCCTTGAGTACCCAGTGAGGGAAGATTCCATGTAAAAAAAAAAATTCAAATAACGTCCTCCTGGCTACCAAAAAGATCTAGGAGCCCATAGATCCTCCTTCCCTCCTTCCGGATGGCATCGAAACCCCAAGGAATCTCTCGTTCGGTAGGACTTGGAGAAATTGATCTCCACACGAAATGGAACTGTACTGGTATCACGTTGCCGTCAATTATTCCCTGATTTATATCGACTCGTGCGCCATGAGAAGATCCCAGCCACGATGCGCGATCCTATCTTGATCATGGGCACGTGTACCCCTAATTGCGTACAGCGCAACTGGAGCCAGATTTCCAAGTACTTCAGGATCGAAGACGAATTAGGTATCGGGACACTTATTCAATTAGTCGAATTGGTAAGTAGGTGAGATTCATGAATGATAATCATCTGGTTTGTCTCCTGGTAAAATTAGTGGGATCATCCTCGTTCCGTACTTTCTCTCCTGCAAGGACAGCGCATGCGGCTCTAGAATTTTTCAAGAGCCACGAAGAGAGTATACAAATAAGCTTGATATATTTATTAGCTCGTACGAACAGCGTCGCTGGATTAATGAGTTATAGGAAATTTCGAACAAAGGTAACAAGTGTAGACCTCAGATTACAAGATATTTGATTAAGTTTACTAGAACGTCCTCAAGGTCTTCTAGAGTTGCCTGGTCCATGCGCATCTAATTGATTGATACGAACAGGACATGGTCCGCCTTTATTATGTCATTGTCCTTAATACCCTAATTAGGTTGACGTCATTTCTTCGCCGCCGAACAACCTCTGATCCATTTATTCGGCGGCAGGGTCGCCGTTAAATTCTCCTCGAAAGTGTCGACTGTGAAGTCCTGATCGTTGACGGCTCTGTTACGCAATTTCGTACGATTGACAGGACGCATGACAGCGCTGTCAAAAGGTACGGAGGAACTGTCGTTCCTCGTACGATTATATTTAACCATCGAAGCGTAAGACCCCATCGACCCTAGCGACGTTGATGGTTGAGAGGGTGGTCCAATTAGACTGGGAGGTCCTGACACCCTCAAAGTAGAATGTCTCGGATGATAATTCGTACTATGATACGAAGGTCCAGGTGGTGGCATTGGCGGTAGGATAGCCGGTGGATGATGTGGACCAGGTGATGGACAATAGGCTCCATCGTATGGGGTCGGTCTAGATCTGTATCTAATCCTTGGCGGTGGTATCGGTGGTACCGCTGACAAGGATGGTGGTGGCACCGGTGGTCTCATAGGTGCAAAGAGTCCAAATTCAGCACCATCGAAAGGATATGGTTGCTGATACGACGAACCGTCAGAGAATCCTCTTCTAGATGACTGATAAGACGTTGGAGCGCTTCTCCAAGATTCCCAAGATCCGCTTGACGTATTCGGCTTTCTCTTTCTTTCCCTTTTCCCTATTTTCTTTCCGGCAACCTTACGATTACGTATCTCTACTAACTTCACCTGGCTCGTGTCTATCTTCTCGCCCCTGGGTACCTGTTTCAGGTGCTCCACGTAATTCTCACGTTCGATCGGATAACCGCGTGCCTCTTGAAACGCTAAAAAAAAAAGAGATCAATACAAATTCAAAGAAAAGTTTCCCATGACAGAGGACTGAGAGTCACTCCGTAATACCCTGCGGGACAGAAGTAACCGTGAGAAAAGCTCGATAGCTGCGCGCTGGTTTTACAAGAAGGGTGAACAACAGGGTGGTCGTCGATTTCAATGAATATCAAGCCGAAGACGCGAGAAACGAGCCTTGGTGTGCTTACAGGTACGTGTAAACGCTCGTGTAAAATATACGAGGAGCTTCGGGCTAAGAAGTATTACTTAGCGTTTTAAAGTGGCATTAATACCAGCGATCGGATGCCAGGGTCGGGTAAGTGGAGGAAAGAAGATATAAGCTACAGCCGTCTGGATGCTGTAACTCCCATCTCGTACGGGCGCGCTAACGGAGTATCATATTTACATACGGTGGTGACACTAAACGCCCTGCTTTACGAGGCGGCCCTGCGTGAAATATCGACGGAGCAGCCCTCGATCGTCGATCGTCGCTCCGCGAATGGATGACGAGGGTAAAGAATGAACTGGTATAAAGTCATGGAATCGCGTGGGAGTGGATCCTGGTATTCGGCCGGTATAATTGATATCGTCAGAGAGCGATGCTCGAAGGAGAGACGTAGGAATTTTTATTTTGACCTTTATCATCGAGAAATCGTTTGGCTCGCGTGATACGCGGTAGGTATATGGGAAGTGAAAAATTTACTTAGACAGAAAAGACGTCGTTTAACGTGCCTCTTAACTCGAGTCGAAATCGTTTGAGCCGTCGGTAATATAACTTCTGGCCACATTAGCCGAGATTAGGTCAGGGCCGTCGAGAATGGTGGTATTAAAGGCAGCGTTGAGGGGTAGCAATAAAATCCCATTTTCCCATCTCCCAATCCTAATTAAACCTGGTAACTCCGTATTGTCTCTCTATGGTGTAGGCGCCGCCTTTTTGGATACTGATTTTATCTTTCTGAATAATGGGTATCTACCGATGCTTTGCGTCATGGCTTAGTAATTATCAGCGGTGTAGATTTCACTTGGATTTAGAATACCGACGAGAAAAAACCGAGCTGATTAATCTTTATGGGTTGTACAGAAACACTCGTCTCTGATATCCGTACTGAAGATGACTTGAGATCGTAAAGATTTATCTTTTCGCAATTGATACGTTACGATTGACATACAGTTCCAAAAAAAAAAATCGATCTTTCTGTGGTGTCCAAATTTTTAATACAACCTTTTAATACCATTACCTTTAAGTGCGTCCTGGTATTCCCAGCCTAATTGCTGCACGAGATATCTATAATAAAAAAGAGAAAAGAAAGGGAATAAGAGAACGTGGAGTTTGCGTGCTCGAAGGCCCTACGAAAAAACGAATTAGATTTCTATCGAAATACGTAAAGCGACAAAGTGACTTCCTATAACTTGGAGAAAAAAATAACGAAACTTCGTTTACGACCAAAATTCGTTTTTTCTCCCCCAAAAGAATGCCACTTCACGTACGAGAATTCCACAAGAATTCCCAACTCTACTATAAATACAATTAGCTAATTAGACCTGTATACTACAGTCAGTAACGATCAGTATAGAGATGACCGGACCAGCTCACGATACTGCCTATTCTATATATATATACAATAAGAACCGAATGACTTACCGGCAGATCATATATCCGGTGCGATTGACCCCGTGAGTACAATGGACTCCTATGAGATCATCTGTAACATAAAGAAAATTATTTCTCGGTAAGATCGATAACAAAGTTTCACGAACGTCCGTCTCTTATCACAAACGTAAACCATAGAAGTAAACAATAAAAAAAAAAAAGATCTATCAACTAAATATTACAGTGGTCGTAGAAAAAATTTTCATTAAGCAAACTGTACCTCGTGGTACAGTCCTGTAAGAAAATAATGCAAAGTATCAAAAGAGTTTTACAGCCAACTAACTTTCTCAATGTCTCCTCCTTCCTTTCCCCGATGACCCATGATCAATCACCTGGTTAATTTGGCAACAGATCGATAGTGATTTGTACCCATCGTTCCCGAAGAGACTCTCCGTACCGATCGTACACGGTGCCGTTCGTGTATCGGCGGGAGCGCAGTGAAATAAGAGAAGTGAAAAGGGGGGGGGGGGGGAGAAGGACGAGAGAGAGACGAAGAGAGGGGGGAATGAGAAAGAAAGAAAAAGACACAAGGAGAACCCGACCGAACAAGACAAATTGCTCGGGAGCCTCTGGACCGCGATAGAATAAAATACAAAAGAGTTAGGTTAAGCGTTCTTGCGTAATATACTGGCAAAAGTCACTCCTCTCTGTCGGTACCGATCATTCTCGTATATTGACCAATGACTCGACTCCTCGTGGTACAGCCTTATAAGGAATTTTTATAGCTCTCCGAGTACACACGGTGGAACGACGAAAAAATAAAAGCATCGCGATTCCATGGATCATCAATTTAATCCTCCGAGCGTGCGCCGTGGCCCGCGCCGAACCCAGCAAGGGGCTGATTATAATATTATCGAAAATTGCCGGCAAAAAGCTGCGACGAATTCACGAGGAACCTCCGCGACCCTGGTGCATACGAGCCAGTCACGACATCGCGGCCAGAGCCGCATACCTTCTACGAGAAAAGTGTAGCTTTGATGGGGAAGGAAACACGTGCGTAAAGGACTCCGTACTTTCGAGGCTACCATACACTTCGTTTTGTGAATGGGGTATCATTAAAATTACGTATCCAGGATAAATATTAATTTCAAAGAAGAAATTAAGGATCGCGATTAAAATTAGCCAGTATCACGTATAGCTGAAAAACTGGGATATAAGAGAGAAAATTCTATAGAGGGTGTGTCTCTACCTAGAATTTTGGTGATCGGTACGTCTGTCTTTGTCTCGCTCGTGCCAAGGCTGATAAGTCCATCTCTCTCGCACTCGCGGCAGGTATAGGAAACACGAAAAATCCTTCGACGGAAGAGAGATAAATTTATTTCGATCGATCGATCAAAATTGCCAAATTCGCGAAGGACGTCCTTAAGACCCGGTGCGCTTAAGAATGTTCGTCGCACTGGTCGCTTCGGACGTCTCGCGAGAGACTTCCTCGATACGCCTTTCTGACTTGTATCCTAACAAGGCAACTTCTGACGTGTAGTTTGAAGTCAGCCGAGAGGAAAGTTTGTCAGATTAAAGAGTCGCTCTACTCGAGTGCGACGTTTAATGGTGAAGATTTTTTGGGTTCGCCAAAAAGTGGTAGAATTCAGCAACTCTGTGTATTATAAGGACGAGGGACATGAGGTCGCGCCTAAAAACTAGACGGTAATCCGAGTTACTCTCGTTTGCTCATTCGACCGGGATGCGACCTCAGCTCATTCCTTCCTGCGCGTTATCTTCCACGAGGTCATCTCAGCCGAGTTTGCATGCTGAGTAACTTATACGCCTAGTAGGAGACAAGCGAGAGATCTTATTCCAGGAACACGTCGCCATCTAATGCGAATCTGGAGCGTGCACCCTGGCGCGCGCATTCGCAAACTGCGCAACAAGATAAAATCTTTAAATGGATCGCCAGATCGTTATGGGATCGTTTCGCCGGATTGATTTTATACGTATGCACGAAACAGAGAGTACAGGCCAGAGGAAAAGTAGCCGGGTTAAGTCAACCTTTGTCTCCGGCTCCATATGCACAATCTGATATACCCATGTGCGTACGTACTGAGCTCAGATACGTGAAGACGTAACGGTCGGAACGCATTGTTAGACATTCGGGGTACCTGAAGACCCCCTGCTGTTACTAGGCTCAAATCAAACATCAGTCAACGGTAGTAAAACAGCGGCAAAACTGATGTCCGATGTATCATTACAATCCACATACATGGACCAGGGTCTGACGGAGCCAGGATCCGTTGATGAACCAGCGATGATCCGGAGAACGTCAAGCGCTCTGGATAGGCGGGAAATTCAAAATTTTTCTTGGCAGACTCCCTTGTACCGCTGCCGCGATTATATTTCGAATGGCAATACTTAAGAGATTGATGTTAACCTAGGTGGGCTGGGTTACGTAAAGTACTCGTGGTTCGTAGGTACAAACAATTATGTCCAGGCCGGTACGTATCACTGTCGATCACGCGGCTCCATCAAAGACAAGATCATCGATCGTATCTCAAAATCCATTGATCCACTGTATGGGCGGTAGGACGTCCTACCATCGGGAGTAATACATTTGGAGAATACACACGTTCATCTTCGATAAATTGTTGTTAGGTAACGTGGGTAAGTATCATATATGGATGATACGTATAAGACTGGTCCAGATGATCTCATGATTTTTTGATGGCTCAAAGTGAATACGACGTAGAACTAAGAGAGCGGTGGCTTCGGGCTATGAATCTGTGCCACTCCCTACGCGCATGGTTTTTCGTGCTACCAGAGTAGTCATGGAGCACCTATCCCGAAGGGACGTGGTTAATGTGGTAATATGATATATGTGTGCAAGGATGGGTTCAAATAGCCTCTGGTGAATCTGGAGGAACGATGCTGGTTTGCAGCCGCCATACGTGAGAAACTGACAGTGCGATCGGGTTGACTATAGAAATTATCTTAATTTCTACACCACCCACTACGTTGGTGCGCCTGTTTAGTTTTTAGGAAATTAGACGAAGCATAGTCGAGAAAAATTGATAAATCAAAGATCCATCACGCGTGTCTATTCCTATCTTGTACGGGACACAGACAATTGTTCTTTGAAATTGAAAGCGCCGACCTCAGGCCCGAAGCTGCGGGGAGAACACAGAGAGATAGCAAACATTTGGATCCATGATGATGCCCAAAGGACCCAAAAATCAACCGTTGCCCACTTGATATTGGGTATTGGGTATTGATAAACGCTAAGTGGGGACCGATGGATGGGGCCTCAGCGGTCCCTTTTGCTTCGGAATGCGTCGTCCGAGTCACTGAGACTCGTTCCTGGTACCTTCTTCGTCGTGCTTCCTGGGTCCTATTTCAACTGTACTCATTTATCCATCTGCTGTGGTAGCTACGACCAGCGTGTACCCGTGGATCAAGTTCAGAAGGATCTATACGAAATCTAGATCCTCGCTGGCCTTCTTGGGACCTATAGGAAGTCTGGGGAGAAGTCAAAGCAAAACGAAGTATGACAAAGTGCAGAGAGGATGAGAAGCGCTTCGAGCAGCAACTTTCTTCTTCTCTTAGCCAGTTGATAAACGGCGGCAGATAATTAACAACAGGGCATGTATGTATGTGCGCGGCGCTCAACTGCAAGTACGTGGCGTGGGCGATTACCTCTGCTCTTTGAACGCGAGTGCTCGAACTGCGTTCTGAAGATGGCTAACGAAATTTTCAGGGACGGAAGCCGAGTCGCGATCTCACGGGTAAAAATGAGGGGGCCTGCTGAGGCTCTTGGGTACTCGTTCTTCGCGCACGGCATAAAATTGCGGGCGCCGTAACCAAAAGTAAATTAAGAAAGGCCCTACTGGTACAGTCGAGCTAAAAAATATGATAGCTCACAAATATCTACGTATTTGGACTTTACCGTAACGACGTGCTTACCTGGTCCACCGGTAGAGGCGAAGTCGTCCATCACTTTGAAGAATCTGCAAAAATAAAAAAAAATATATATATATAACAAGCACGTATTTAACATCTGAGATGGACATCATTGGTAACCACAGTTTCATTTCCACGGTTGGTAATAAAATCGAAGTTGGTACGGTTACGAGGTAGAACGTCGGATAATGGAGGAAGTGCCGTAAAGGAATAAAATTAACATTTTATCGAGTCCGCGGGGCGGTAGCGCCGAATTAGCGCCAGGGCGTGATATAACCAGGGTTCCGAAATTTATAGTCGGTCAACCCTTATTTATTTTCGCGATGCTAATAATTTCGATCCCGACGCTGGTAATCGACGCGCCTCCCGTGTATCGGAGATGGTGGGTTAAGGACCGATCGAATTTCCATCGAATCGATAAAATAATAATTAGCTAAATAAATATTCAAATATGGTAACCGCAGGTTTTCTCTCTTTTCCCCCCCTTTATTTTTCTTAAATTTCATTTCTTTTTTCCTCCTTCTCTTCCATGTAATAGCGTCCTCGTAATAGGTATGCAGAGCGTGCAGTCAACTTTTGAGTATACGATAACGAGCCCTACCAAATAGTGCTGCCCTGTACCAAATGCTGTTACGATGTATATAGACATACGCGCGAGCAATGTACAGGTCGTTTCAGTCCGGTTTTCGCGTGGGGCCCAAAAGGGGGGTCGCGGCGCTAAACGATTTGATTAGAGAATCGCCGAGGCCCCAGGAACGTTTCCAGGAAGGTTAGCGGCTCCCTTTGTGATCATCCCGAAGAGGGAGCTTCCCATTCCCGCTCTTCCTCGACTCTTCGCAGATTCAGAGATAGAGGGTCCAAGCTCGTAATAATTCACGGATGGGTGCCGTGCATCATCCCTTTTTTTTCCTTCGGGATAACTCGACTTATTAACGAATTAACCTACGACTACTCGATAAATTATCAGGAAGAGTCACGACGCGATCCCCGTTCGCATTCCCCAGGACATTCCATCTTCGGTACCCCGGTTCAGCATAGACCCACAGCTAGACCCAGTCCGGTGCTCCGGAGTCCCTAATCTGAACAGGGAAGAGGAATCCTCCGGAGGAATCGTTCCACTCGGTATCCAGGATCTTGATAGAAATCGATGTAACTCAAACCTTTTTTCTTCGCATTCTCCTGAACGATCAGGTGGGGGTCCCTATATAACTCTGGCTCCCCTTGAGAAAAGTTGCCGGCAGTCATTGTGTGCAGAGGGGGGGGGGGGGGGGCCTGATTGTGCGGGGCCCTATCGAAGACCTTAATAGGCCGTTTTAACGCCCTCATCCCTTTCATCTTCGACGCAACCCCCTACAGCACCGATTAGTCTAACGTGATTATAACCACTAACTCACTTCACTCACTCACCGACTCACCGACTCATTCTCTTCAGGTTCCTGTGTCTAATATCGCTTGGCTATAAGGTGGCCATTACAAATGGGGCCCCCTTTAGCTCATAATGACTCTCACAATGCCAGTTTGGGCCCGCGCCAAGTGCCGCATTCATTTCATCCCTTCGAATCGGCTGTATTTAACGAGTAGCAGATCCTCGTATTCCTCCCCTTTATACACCCCCCGTATACGTATGACAGAGTCAGAAATAGCGTTCCATAGGAATTCCAGCGAAATAAAAATACTGAGCCGACACGAACATTTGGAATTCAAAAATTCCAGACGATGTTAGCTGGTGAAAAAAAAAAATGCCAAGGTATCAATCAGCCCGTAGGGTGAGCACCGGCGAGCACCTTCAGGATGAAATATCGAAATAGTGGCTGAAGGGTGGGCCGGCACACGGCGCCCAGTGAAAAATGACGAGCGTTAAATTAATTTGACTCGGATTTGAATTACAGATTCGTGACCGCGGCTAGAGAGAAGTGTCGGTAGGAACATGACGGTTCGCGCCGTACCCAGTGGGAATCCGCCACCTCGACTGATCCTCTGAAAACCAAATCCGAAACCGCATCGCTAACGCACCACACTGATACATTGTCTCTCTCGTCAGTCCCCAGAGTGAATCGAGCATCAATATTTATAAAACCCACCATCTATCAGCGAGTCGGCTTCCCACTAAAAAATACAACGTCAACCCCCGAGGCGTTTCCGCAGACTCAGAGACCCTCGTACAGAATCCACCCTTGGACTCGTAAAGGCCGTTATTAACCCATCCGCATCTTCCTCGTAATTTTCTATATAGGATTCCAGCCTTGACCCACCTATTGTCAACTGACAAAACGGCCTATCGATTAAACACGAAATTGACTATTTCTTTTTTTTGTTTTTCAACAAGACCAAAAGGGGATAGTTAAGACGTATCATTGAGCATAAGACGCGATGAATGAACGAGGCATTAACTGGCATTATAAGCAGCCTAGCCGCATACGGCATTGTCCGGTGTGAATATAGCGGCAAACCCAAGCCAAGGTACAGGGAGAGATACATGGAGCTATGAACAGCATTTATAGCCGCGTGATAGTCGGACATACATAGGGCTCATTTGAATATCGCGGCGTGTGTGGCCGAGAAACGTGTGCGCAAGCGCCCACCGGTGCAACCACTACTACGTATGTCAGTACCCATGTAATACGCAAACCCGCAAACGCACAGAATTACACCTCGATCGCGTGCGTGCGCGCGCGCCCGTCGCTAGAGGAAGAATCCCGTACGCGCGCGCCCGATCGCTGATTAACGGCTTTGTTTCGCTGAGCACGCGAACCCGCAATTATTCAGGCTGAACGAAGCGTTAGCGCGGCCCGTTATGTAGAACAGCGTAAAAGGACGCGACGCGATAACGTCTTCCTCGCGATGCTCTTTTTTTATCATCCAAGAATTTACGGTACGAGCGGCCGCAGCTCGTTGCGCTACTGTTTCCAGGCATTTACAAGCGCTCGCAACGCGAGCAGCCGTTACTTTGGCAAACATCAAATTTTCGAACGTCATTATTTTTTTGAAATACAAATTTTTTTTAGTTAACCCACAACAAATTAAAGCTTAATCAAATTTTGAATTTTTTCTGAAAAATCATGAGTTGCGGCTGTCAAGGACCAGATCCCAACATACCCTATTCGTCACACGAGATGTATTTCAATGTTAATTAAAATAAAAAGGATTTTTTTATTGTTCAAATTTTTTTTTTTTTCAGATCCCCACCCGAAGGAGGAAGACTCTATAATCGACAGTCTCTAGATCCTTACGGAGGTGGTGCTCGAAGACAGTTGGTGTACGACGATGATGAGGTTTCCGTGCCAAATTCCCTGGGACGTCCTAGAGATCCTGCTGGATCCTTATACTCCAGAAGACAACGTAGCAGATTAGGAGCTATACGAGGAGTAGGAAATCGTCCTGATCTAGCGGAAATGACAGGAGTGGCGATTGCGCGTCGTCGACTGAGCTGTGAGAATCTACTTTTAGTACCGATCGTAAAGAGGAACAGTTTGATAATAGTAGAGAGAAAAAAAAAGGTTTGGCATAGTCGCCGTTATACGAGAATGTTATTGTCGCAATGAGAATTTCGTGACGTGTGACTTTAATATCGCAACCTAATGCCGTACCCTTATGTCGCAACGGTTTAACACTTTCGACTCTCATTCGCGCTTGACTTTTAAAACTTACTCATATACGCCCGATAATGGCCTCACACAACGAGGAAGACTGACTGCGAGGATGTTCCTCGTACAATTTTCTGCGTCTTGTCATCTTTATTACGGTGATTTACATAATACAATCTTACAAAGGTTGCGAACCGTTTTATACGCGCGAGCACCTACGCCCTCTGCTTGGTTCACACGTTCGCTCTCTTACCGGTAAAGGCTCTCAGGGGGCTATCACTTTCGGTATTTATTTCATCGGAAAATCTTTTCGTGTTATGCACCGTACACGCGCTTACGAATATTCACCGAATTGCTTGGGCACTGCCGGATCGAAATATCCCATCGTGTAAATATACCGTGGGAAATTTTACTTTCAGTCGACAATGTCTCGGACATCGATAACGGCGATGACGACATTGAAGAACCTGGTGAGTGATTGGTTTAGTAATATTAAACGGAGAAAAATTTTTTTTTTCAATTCTGAATCAAATTTTTTTTAAATAGTTCTAGTCGACAGAAGACGCAGAGCTAATCTTCCTTCACAGCCACCACCCCAATGTGCTATTGGACCTGACATGGCGATGATAAGACAAAGGCAACGGAAAGCAAGAAACACCAGTGAAGGCCCAACTAGAATGTCCTACGTCACAAAGGGAGGTGGAAGAGTAATGAGGGTAAGAAAAAAAAATATGGAAAATACATTAACGACTTTCCCTAGAGAATTTTATAGCCAACTAACGTATTATTGTTATTCGCAGATGTGATGAAAAAAAATATTTTGGAGGACAAAAATTTTGGAAAATTTTTCAATAAGACATATGAAACTAGACTGAAACTATTTGGAATTTTTTAATTGTCAAATGCAAGTCCTTGCCGAGACCATAGTGTCGACTGCCGATCCACTTGTTGTATCTGAGAGAAGATGAAGCAGGTTGCGCAACCACAAGATACATGAAGTGATCCTGAGCATATATCTGGGCCGCGTCAAAAAATTTATTCCGTAAGGTCCATCACTCGTGAGGCTCGTGCTTCCTGAGAGGCAGTTCAATGGCAACGTAAGATCGCTCGTGTTTGAGGATGTTTAATGCATGGCCTGGCAGCCTGATCGTAGGTAGGTGAATGGTTCCCGCTGTTTGTACGGCTGTAGTCGCTGAACGAACCACGAAGCACCGGGCTCAGACTTGGGAACCCTGAAGAGATCTTAGAAGTACTCCGCAAACACTTTGAACGACTGTTTCTCAATCGGTGCCCCACGCGCGTCCATGAATACACTCTCGAGCGATCAGCAGCAGCAGCAGCAGCAGCAGCAGCAGCAGCAGCAGTAGCAACAGCAGTAGTAGCAGTGGCAGCAGCAAAGAGCAATAGGTGTATGGTTGGACGATCGCGCATCCCCTCCGACTGGACCAGAAATTGTTCCGTCCTTCAGACCCCAAGATGCACTTGGTATAAAATTTGAAACTTTTTCTGATACTTTCAGCACTCCCAATCGGAATAGCGTTAACGCGTACGTAAGATAAGAGCAGCATTCGAAAATCCGACAGAGCATAATAAACCGGCGCAAATTTACGTAATGAAGAGATCGGCCCGGGTGGTCCTGAGAGATCGTTCGGATCTCACGTCCAGACATCCTCGGGAGCGAGGATGATCCTCGTCCTCTCCTCGAGGCGAGGTCTCCAGGTGATGGCACGTAAAGTAAGAAGTAACGCACATTATGCATACGAGAAACATCACATGAGTTACCACCCACAATCAAGTCCCAACTGTTTCTCTTTATCTTTCCCATCCTCCCTGGTCCATCCTCGACCCACCAGACTACAGGCTCCAGACGAGCTCATGTCAAAATATTTGAGATGGGTTCACCTCGACCCGTGCTCTTTGAGCCATGGACCCGATCACCTTTACGTCCGAGAGCCTGTGTCGCAATTCTATCATTTTGCACTCGCGTAGTTCACGCAACGTGGAACCATAGAAAATCCTCCCCCTCCGCCCTCCCCGTGTAAAAAAAATAAAATAAATAATGTAAAAGATCGTCTCCCACATGGCGAACGGTTAGAATTTCCAATGGGGGTTCAAGCATGCCTAATTAATTCAATGGCGAACATCGACAAACTCCCTCGACTTCAAGACTCGCGAAGAACCGATCTTGACCCAAGTCCCACCTTCCGATTCTCCTCGTTGCCGGTGTCTCCTTACGCCCCGTAGGATGTATGGCCATTGTCTTGCAATACGAGACAGGGAACACGCGAAAACCTATGTTCGACGTCTCGGCGAATAAAGACGTCGCATGGTGAGGCGCCAAACACCCACGTGCAGCGACCCTGGGGGAGAGCAGTCCACCGTATTATTCCTCGCCAGCAAGGATCCTTCCACCAAGACGAGAATTGATCATGGAACTTCAGGAATCCACCAGTAACATATCTTTCAGCCAGAGTACCAGCCATTTATTTTACGTCCAAAAGAAAAAAAAAAGAAAAAAAAACCATCGCTACATTATATCCCCGTTACGTCGAACCATACATTAGTCTGCCCCCCCCCCCCCCCACCTCACGAATTAACGTATCAATTAACATGACATTCCATGCAAAATTACTTAATCAAAGCCCGTGAAGCTAACGAGATGCTATCATCAAGATTATCATTGGTTAACCATAGTACACGTTACACGAGGTGCAAGTTTAATGTACCCAGAGACATCCGTATCTTCGTCACTATCAACAAGATTCGTCTGACACATAGATGCACACAGAATATACGACCAGCGTCCAGTAACCGTCCCAAAGGAAAGGACTGTACGTTAATCGGTAAGATTACTCCCAGCATCCCAATAAGATTTCCTTACTTTTTCCATTAACATAATACCGAGCTACCAACGTGAGCAGGTCCACCGAAATCCCACTAGACCTCTTTGAACCCAACCCGACATTATTATCAACGTTATTTGTCCATTTGTCGACAATTTCACGCGACAAACATCAAGCGACGTTTTCAACGACGACAATTCACTCGGCCCCCAGTCCCGGTTCGCTTCTCGACGCTGACCAAGACGCCCAAGGAGGAGAGCAAGATGATCGAGTACTCCTCGGCCCAAGGGATTCTCCTCGAACATGCAAAGTCGAACGGCGTATAAAAGAGCCCAGCGCGCCAAGAGGTTTCGTGCTAACGAACGAGACACGGTTGTCACAACACGTCACGATTAACATACCTTCCGCGTCCGAGCTTAGGAAACAAGACGAGCAATCAATCCGTACGAGTTACGTCGATTGAAAGTCAAATCACACGAATGGGCTGGTTGGTCGCGTCCGAAAGCTTCGAACCGGTACCCGTTAATTCGATACGTCATAAATAGAGCACTTTATCAGGTTATAAATTGATTGCGCAACAAACGTGCAATTCGAGTACGATTCGATTCCGTCGAAACACACGTCTCTCCTGTACGTTTCACCAGCAGCAATGAGAATTCGGTAGCGCCGTGTTACGAGTCTCCTGGTAATTATAATGCATCTGATAAGTGGCGCCAGTCCTCCCTACGGGTTGGAGTCACGTAGGCTATACGTGGCGATGCGCCACTGCAAGGTCCGGAGCAATCCGATATGGTCAAAGAGCGCATTACGCCATTGTGATTGATGAAACAGGCAGACAGAAAGAGTGCATGGCTAACAGGAAGAGTTTCGTGTTACACGTACTTCATTTCTTCCCTGTGATTGGATTGGTTGGCGCGTGGGTGTTTTCGGCAGCTTACGTGAACTCTTGACCCTTGGTATGGTCGCCTCTCTTTGGTAATATTAAAAATGCATCTTTAGGGTCATCCCGGTAACGATAAATGGAGAATGATGACCTCGGCGACAGTCGCGAGACCTTTGGAAATTGATACGACCTAGGCAATAACATTCACTGAACCTTCCAGCCATTAGTAGCGATTAGCACTGCCATTACAGTATTACCATCTGATACTCGTGCTACTAGCTTGAGTATTACCCCCTTACTGCCTTTCCGCGGTCTTAATGCCCCAAGGTAACTTTGCCGTGGGTTTACGTATAGGCACACGAGAGTTCAAGGATATCTAGTATATTAAGTGGCGCCTAGTTTCACCTCCGACCCCGTTACTTACCTTTCGGCGAGTTAACCGAACCAATCCTATCAAGGATGCAGTTAATTGCGACTTGCGTTGCTTTGCAGTTACTCACAGACCCATCGGGGACTCAAAGGGATCAACAAGTAATTAAGTAAATGCCTTTCGCACGTTCGTATCTACGGGCCCGTTAAGGGCCTAGTGTTACTCAAGGCCATTATATGTGAATAATACGAATTCACGTGTAAAATCCGTGAATCCTTAACGAATTTCTTAGTGCGTGGACAAGAAAAATTTCCTTGTATTTCTGGCTGGAGTACCAAGGTATCGCAAAATAATTATTTGCACAGGAATAAATTGTAAGTAGGTAGTTTTTTGTTTTAAAATATTATTTGAATATAGCATATCCTGGATATAGAGTAGCTATGGGACCGAAGTGTATTTCCCTAGGAGCTAACTGGCACGCATTACCTCCCGGTAGGGAATGAAGATCGTAAGCGGGCAAGAGGCAGCAGCGCCTCGTTACGACTGAAAAGCAAAGACGAGACGACAGTGACGGCGCAGTAAAAGTCTCCGTATTTACGTACAGCCACGGACGTCGTGTCTTCCCGGCTGTTGCGTTCAAAAGGAGCCCGTAAAAGGTCTTTCGCGTACAGAAGGATTTCCGTGAGTTTCGTATATGATTTCGATTTCCTTGGCTTCGTTATACGAGCAGTCAATAATCCTCGTACGTTGCGTCACGATGTTCGCGAAAAGATAAAAAAAAGGCCAAAGAAATTTACTACAGTCCGTAGCACTAGAGGGCAAAGTCCTTTGAGTATGAGAAAATATTTTCGGTCATACGAGATCGAGGAGGGTGAAAGAAACGTGAAGTAGAAATGGCAGTGAGAGAGAGAGAGAGAGAGAGAGAGAGAGAGAAGTAACATGATCAAAGGAACAAGTAAGAAAGAAAGGAGAGAAAATAGAAAGAGACGCTGATACAGACCGAAAATATCTAAGAGAGAGAGAGAGAGAGAGAGAGAGCGAGAACGATGCTCAGCGTTCGGTAAATCATCGGACGTTTATTGCAGTTAATTAGCCGGCTGGCCAGTCCGCGGGCCTGTTTTGCATGCGAGTCGAAGGGAGGTTGCGTGAGATACGAAGTGTGCGTGTCGTGCGAGTGGGAACGCGTGTGCGTGGCGCCGTGCAAAGGTTAACACGCTCCTACGTCTCCCGAGCAAGGAGGAGCGTCGACGCCGCGACGCAGGCATCCCGTGCGTACAAGCTCAGAACCTGGACCCCGGGGATCCACTTCGACTGTCATCGACTCGTTCTGTACGTTCGCGGCTTTCCCGATATTTTTCATTAACAGCTTAGACGTCGAACGACTGAATTCAATGAAACGCACTGTAGATGCAATATAGCCTTGACTTTGACTTATTATAGGTATACTCCAATAGGTACTCACTGATTGACGGAATTCTGACGAGGTACCACCCTACCGGCTACATAGATCTTCCTGTAGGTGAGGCCGGCACTGATGATGTCCTGAAACGGAACGAGACGATTGCGAGTAAATTTTATAGAGTCTTTGAAAAATATGTTGGGGATGACAAGGGGAGATTAATAAAAAATAAATAAAAAATGAGTAACGCGCGTGGACAAGCTCACGGGTTCATGGCTGGTTTATGGCTATAAATCAATCATCCAGTGATAGTACCGGGCGTCCTATCGGTATCGAAGGTACGCATCGGGTTGGCCAACCGCGCCACTAATTATCGAGGCTAATTATTACACAACCTTTGTTAATTATGAATAATTATAGACCCGTGGGTGCGGGAGGCTGGTTGTGTTAGTGTAACAACGCGTATCGGTTACACGCGGCGGCTCCGGCTTTGAAATCGTAAAACGAAACGAAAGCGCTAAGCCAAAGGGGAACCGAAACGCGATGATCCTAGGATGACGATCAGCCTGTAGATCCACTAGCGTCGCTATACTATAATACCATCAACATCATCATTCGCGTCCGCATCTCTCTCTCTCTCTCTCTCTCTCTCTCTCTCTCTCTCTCTCTCTCTCTCTCTCTCTCTCTCTGCTCCCTTCCCTTGGTCCTCCTTATTCCTCATCCACCACCTCCTCCTCGTTCTTCGCCTCCTCGACAGAGACATCTTCTACAAGGGAGACGCGTATGCATATGCATGAACCTCTCTATTATCTATCCCCTGTGGTTCTCAAACATTCACGACTTCACCTTATCCTCGCGACTGGCAAAGTCATTACGAAATAAATGTCTTTCGGGGGGGGGGGGGGGGGGCTTACGTCAAATTAGCCTTACGTAATAAACTCATTGACCCGTCTGAATAGAATTGAGATTGGATCTAAAATAGAATTCAATGTAATAATTTGCCCTTAAGAAATTGACTAAATATAAATGCGACTACCTCAGACACGAGTATAATTTTTATTATTTAAATAACAATGGAACATTAATTTTTTCGTAAAAATCATTTAAATCCATGTTACATACAATTTTCAAGGTACATTGATAACCACTGTCAAGTTACCCCGCTCGCTTATATTAAACCAATTATATCTGGCTGATTGGTGGACGTGACACTGACAGCGGCGATACGTACACAGTCCCTCTCCCCTCGACTCCTCTGAACCACCAGCCCCCCTCCCCTGTGCCCCTTGAAAATCGGAACTAAAAAAAAAGGCCGAGGTGCCTTTGGGTGTCTCGATTCTCGAAGCTTCTCGCTCGGCCACTGTTTCCCTCTCTCCCTCTAGTTCTCCTTTCTCCCGCCAGGATCGAGCTACTCTCTCGCGGCCGTAATGCTCAAACTCAACGGCCACAGGTTGCCGTACGATGGCTCAAAGGCTCGATAGCTCAAAGACTGAAACCCGTTACTCGCGATACCCACAAACAGCTACCGATGTCGGCTGCTCGAATTCTCTCAGCTTCTTTCTCCATCATCTCTATACGGTTGGCTGACGGATCAGACCGAGATAAACCATCGGGTTTATCTTTTCACGTTGTCGTTACCGGGGTTTGGGACTGACGTTGTCTCTCTCTCTCTCTCTCTCTCTCTCTCTCTCTCTCTCTCTCTCTCTCTCTCTCTCTCTCTCTCTCTCTCTCTCTCTTTATATTCTTTTTGGGCCCACGACATCCCTTCGTGCTTCGGAACAATCGTATTATACTGGGTGACGGTGCCTTTTGCTACCGAACATGATTCAATGTCGAGACAAACACGCTGCGAGTAATAAGTGGGACTGTAAAGTCCGTAACTCGATTGTATCGAGGTAGAACAAGGGTTCACTTGTAATTGCATTTCCTGGTGCGGACTGTTCCGTTGGTACAGAAAAATTGGAATATAGCTCAAGTGCGTTAAGATGAATTTTTGTAAGACGTATAATACGAAAAAATGTGACTGACGTATATGTATAGGAAAAAGGGTGAATTATTTAGGGAGGGGATGGAATCTCCCCATGGGCATATCCAACCCCATTGATACAATCTCCATGGTCCATTATGACGTCCTTTGTTTCACTGAATGAGTTTCGTTTTTTCTATTCCTGTCAAAGGGAACCAGGGAATGGGACAGCCCGAAGGGGTTCATTAGGTAATCTGCTCCAATTAGGCAGGGGTGACAACCTGGAATTTACGAAGGGATTACTCATCCTGATATTATTGAACTCGACGAGGCGTATCGTGTTCAATAATGAAAAACAGAAAATCTCATAAATTTCAGTTCGATACGTTCGAAGAGTTATCGCGACCAGAGTCTCAGGCGTGATCGATACGAAAATTATGAAAGTCAAGGATCATACGTGGATTCTCACTTTCTTTGCTTCTAGATAAGAGTCCAGGCGCATGTGGCTTAAAACCCGTGGCTAGAAAATAAATAAGTAAAGGAGATAGAAACAGAGAAAGAAAATCCAGACAAGTTTTAAAGCAATGCCGAGAGACGCCGAAGCGCGGGCCTTCACGAGCTTATTAATATAATTGATCGGTCTTCGGTTCTGACAGGTCTGACCTAGAAAACTCCAACCCGTCTAGTCCACTCGATCGGACTATGCACCGGCTATTCCAAAAATCTAATAATAAGTTCATTAGTCGCATCCCTACTTTGGGTCCCTATGAATATAACCCGAAGGCCTGCTTGGAGTCTCACCCGCTACAAATTAACCAGGCCCCCACGGCCGCTCATAAATGCTTAATAAAGTCAGAACTGCCCCCAACGTGTTGAGATATCAGGCCCCCTTTTGGAACGGCAGGTGAGGTAAAAGGAGTGAAAAAAAAAGGACAACGACAAAGAGAGAGCAAGATACGTGGTGGCGCGAGGAAGGAGGATGGCGAGAAGTCGACGGGGAAAGATAGAGAGAGAGAAGAGATAGAGATTAAGAGCGAGAGAGGAGAACGAGTGAACGGAGAAAGATGTCTCTCTGATATCTGCCGGATCAAGGAATGCAGCAGGTGACAGCCCGAAGTCGCCACGTGAGAACTTTTAGGCTCGAGGACTAAACGGTAAACGTCATTACCGTGCTGGCAAAATTTGGGCCTTATTTAATTAACGAAAATTCTTTAACATAGAATTGATATAATTCTTTTAACTTTTATTTCTTTTTTCTTTTTCATTGACTGTTCTTTTTTTGTCATCTTGAAAAATCATACATGATTTTTATATCCTTACCTTCCTGTCGTAGTAGCGATCGGAGTCCGTTAAGTCGATGACGCATTTCAATCGTGGAAAAGTCTCAAGCAACAGGGCAGTCGTGAACCTGAAAGAAGAGAGACAGTCATCGATATCAGAGAACGATTATACGTGGAATTAGACTCCTCCGCGCGAAGCCGTGATCTCGATGACTGGATGATATATCGTGGACTTTAAGAACGGAGGGTTGCATTAGGCGGGGGTGTTGGTCCAAATAGTTTCAGCATCCCCTACGATATATCAAAATACCTGGACCACTGAAGCGGGCACGTGCATCTTGGACTTGAAACGCTTTGTCTTAAGGAACGACCCTATAAATAAACAGTCTCCACCCCCTGTGTCTGGAGCTATTACCGAAAAAAAAAATCACGAGAAATTTATAGCGCTGTTTAATCGATTTAAAATCCACTAACGAAACGCTAATGTGACCTGACTGATTTATCTTTATACGAAAAAAAAAAAATGGAAAGAGAAATATATGTAATTTTTACTGACGTGGGTGAAAAAAAAATTTTCAAAATTCCTCAACACCTCCAACTGAAACCATTTTCAAAAATTCTTACTATCTTCAAATATATGTAAAGTTATACAAAGACCATATATATTGGTCTATCCCAATTTCCACGAAGCGAAGTCGCCTACTTAATTATTTGATATCATTCTTCGATATGAAAATCATCCACGGACATGGGTTCACGGTTTAATCGCAAAAAGATTCTGTCACGACCGTACACGAGTCTACGAGTTTGGGACACGAGTATCGAATTCAGCGGTGAAAATAAGACGAAGAATAAAACTAAACTCACCGTTGCTCAGGCTGCATGTGCTTAGTCACCCCCTGAAACAGAACAAGAAAAACCGCTCAGCTAATGAAACGATGCTGGAAATAATTAATAACTCCCAAAGAGAGCGCGTATCCAGAGAAACCCCTGTGCCTGCACTCCCCCCTCCCCACCTTCCGTCAGTCCACTCCAACCCCCCCCCCCTCTCTCTCTCTCTCTCTCTCTCTCTTGACTCACCTTAAGAGAGATATTAACGTGTCCCGGTGGCTTCATCATTTACGGAGTTGGCACTACTGGCCCTGTTTCTCAGATAGGAACAGCCGGCCAACATCCAAAACGCGAGTCATCGCCTACTTGTGGTAATTAATAGTGCGAGTGTACGAGGCATGAGCCATCCGTCCATGGACCGCATCTCCATTGAAAATGATTAATTAAGCAAAACTTTGTACCAAACAATATACGGGCCAATGGCAACGTTAGGTGGGATAAAGGCGCGCTCGTGACTCCTAGATTACCCGTATACGCCTAAACAGGCAATATACAATCATTAAAGAGATCAAACGTTTATCTTATAGACTTTTCTTTTTCTCTAAAAGTGATTATTAATTTATAAATAAAAATCTCATACAATTTTGTTTCTATTTTCGTTTGAACGGGTATCATCGCTAATTTTCAAGACTGCCCCAAAATAGGCTCTCTATGGGTGGGCTAATAGTAATTACGGGTTCGAGCATCGAAATATTATTGACTGGGCGGGCGAGATCCTATCTGCGGAGACAAGTAGAGAATGAGTATCGGTTGTCTCGGTTGCATTAATAACGCGCAGCATCCTAACCTTTCGTGTTACGATGTAATAATCCAGCTGATCTCACGAGGTGTTGTAGAATCTAACCGTATCACTGTAGGATATTACAAAAAAAAAAAAGGGTTCGTGTCCGAACTAGAGTCACGTATTCTACCTATTGCGAGTATAAATACGTGAACCTCTGACTCACCGTGCACACGTACAGTCGATTATAATCGATATAAGGCACGAATTCGATTCCGTATTGATCGAAAGGATCGCGTGATCGCCTTTGATACCGTTCGATCAATGATACAGCGATAAATCAAATCAAACGATATTAAAATGTCTCCGATCCTTTTGGTGCAGATAAATATCGTTGTATCTAGTATCCGCATCAAGGATACCTGATGAACTTGTCCGGCAGTTAAAAAAAGTATGACTGGAGATGGTGCTGATAAAATTAAAAATTTTGAAGAACGACATAAGTGCTGAATAACAAGTATGCAAAGTCAAGGAACGACCTGCTTTTCCAAGCTTGATATATAGCGACGTTAAAGTTTTACTAAGTTTCTTGTTTATTTGGTGAATTTATCAGGTCGTCGATCGAGCATCCGGGTCGGACCAGGTTGATGACGCAATGGAGTTCCTATCGCAAAAGGCAAAAGTCCTCTGGCGTCTCGTTTGACGAACGCGAAGAGGTTCGCGGTTTGACGAGTTGAGATTTACGTATTTGCGTTTCGTAGTACGAGGCGCGAGGTAAATACAAAGATTTACGATCCTCCGTCGGTAAAGGATCGAAACTGCAGGACCCCAGAAAAAGTAGATAGGGGGGCCCCCCGTCAATGAACGTAGAACATACGTAACTATACACACGTATGAGCGAATGGACATATGAAACAGATGTATGGACAGGCGAAAGGTCTTTTGGGTATGGCTGCTGCCCACCTGAAAAATTTACTAGCCCTTACCGGGATAGGTTATTTATTTTTTTCCTTCGTACGTTCTCTGCGCGCGCATCTTTCACCTCGCGCCACAGTCAGGACGGGAAAGAAGAGCCTGGACGAGAGGAGGTCCTTGCTGATTCCACCATTCAATTTCACGATCCTTAGTCTAAAATACGACCGCAGCTAAATCAGGATTATCGGCCGTTGAGGAGTGCATTGTGGGAGCGGCGCCTTCGCGACGCTCCTGGTGGTCCTCAAGGTCCGGGATAGGAGGTTTTTACATTTTTCATATCTTTTCACATTAAATCTTGACCATCTCTCAGTACCCGAGATATCTTCTTACAAAAATCTCTGCCGTACTCTTTCCTTCTAATTATTCTGCCGCGTGTATTGCATGTTTTCCTTTTTTTTTCTTTTTTTTTTTCAACGCATCGAGTCGTGCCAATTTCGAGACTGGGCGCGGCACCGTGTAAGTTTGGGTTACAGACAAATTTGGCGAGTCCGAGTCGCGGGGCGCCATTAAATCATGCTTTGCTTCACGCTTGTCCTGCAACTTGCTGGCCACAACAATATTCGGCGTAAGCACGCATGCGCCCGCGCACGCATGTGCGATTCCTCCTGCCGCCTGCGAGTCACCGCGACGCCGTTTCGTGCCGAAGGAAAAGCGATTCGATCGAGCTACGTGCAAGAACAAACAAAAACAGTTGCGAAATGACAAATGATCGAACGCTAGCGGAGTCGCTCTCAAAAAGGAAAATCTCGAGTGTCATAGCCTGGAATGGAAAAAAAAAAATATTTCTCAAAATTCAATTCCAATAAGCATAGGGCTTATACAAAAAATGTTTGTACGTACTCGCAAAGACGCAGGACCCATTACTGATCACGTATAATAAGTGACAGTAAATGGCGTAGGCGTCAGCCAACGGTAGGTATCGATGATATTTATTGCGAATATTTATGAGTCCCTGGATGCTTTCGTGCTTTCATACTTGCACGTGAGCGAGTAGCTCGTAATACTTAAAGGCGCAACCTCAAATGAAGCCGACAGTGCAATTTCGGCGAGTTCCTCGTCGCTGCAGGTAATTCGCCCTTAGATAAATGTATGTTATTACGTTTCATCGTGTCTCGATGTAACGAGGTAAGAATAGTCATTTGAAAAATTCACGACCTCCCGATACGTGATGTACTGGCGTACGCATGATTTACTCAAAATGTATGCGTAAGGAAAGGCACAATGACGTGTTACCATTAAGAAAATTCGGGCAATGTGAGCCTTTAATACGTCCTTAAGCAGGGTAAACTATTTTGCAACGATAATGTATATTCCTATACAAAGCACCATTAAGCGTTAAGGGTCTCGGCTAACGCATACCGAAGCCCAGGACGCGGACTGCATGCTTAGGAGTCGCAAACGTTCTGCTGCAACACGGGAACTCGAGGAGTAAGGAACATTTCGCCGCATGAGTGCAGCCAACGGTTATGCGCTCATATAGAATCGTACAAAGCCATATAGACTGTTATACGGCCCCTGCCAGCTGATATATGCACGACGTTCCGTATCCACTTACTTCCTCGTTTGGCAGAAGACTTCAAGCGATTTAAAATGGGTCACTCGAGAAGCGTGTGCCACGGGAAGATCGAGGAATCGATCTAGGGATTTTTGTTTTGTTGTTAGGATTAGAAAAAAAATTTTAAGGGTTGAGGAGGGGAGGGTTGTGGAAGGCTTGAACGATGTTAGCCATAGCGATATTAGAATGCTTGATAAATCATTAATCTTCCGCAGATCTTCACAGTGGGTCCAGTGTGAAACTTGAGAATGGGAATTCAATGGGATTCGAAAGAAAAGGGACTGACCCCGCAGCAGTCCCATTGTCGGGCCCCGATTACAATTTCGAAGATGTCGATGGGTGCTGATGGTGGATATAGTGCGAAATTAATAATGTAGCTATGGGATTAAGGCAGGAGGGGCCTGGTGGTCCCATTGTACGGTCAAATTGGGCATTACTGTTTTGAAGATATCATCGATCGGGGGAAGCATACTTCAAATGAGTTTATTGCCGTGAGGTGGGTTATGGGTACCGGGTATAACCTTCTGGTATTCGTGAGAGGGCCCACCATCTGTTGGGGAAAGAAGTCGGGGACCACTGTGAGAGGGAGGACCTGGCATTGGGACCGTAAGCCTCTTTCGGTAACATTTGGGCCCTTTCCGCAGCAAGCCGCTCGACGTAATGGTACCGGTAGCCGCGGGGGACCTTTTGCGGGCGTAGCTTTGCTCTTCCTTTATTTATGTCCGCCTTCTGGCCCGATCCCCTGCGCTGATAAGGGAGCAATTAAAAATGGCTCGTTCTACGAAAATTCGGAAACGAAAATAAAAGGGGCCCACGCGTCTGCAGCTACTTTTTAGTGGACAATTATGACGATAGGAGGAAGAGGGGAAAAAAGAGATATGTTGGTAGGCGAGTTTTTATTTTTGTCGTGGGAAAGTTTTTGCTCGGCTCGTGTACCCATGGTCGTGGCAAAAATCTGAATAAACATGGCCGCTCGCCGATACCTACGTGTACTCCTTCTGATATAAATAATAAGAGCGCGCTTATCCCCTCGCTATAATTCAATTCACACCTAATAATGTGACCGTAGAATTTCCATATTACAGGCTGTAATAAAATTAAAAATATTTTCGGGGCAGCTTCAAACCCTCGGGGGGTCCCTTCCTAAGGATCCATTCGACTTCACCTGCCCTCTGGATTCCTTCCTCGAACGCTTCTCGTCCTCCCGAACCAGCTCAGGGACCCGACCGAACACACGACTAGCCCACGATGGCTTCCATGGAAGATAAAAAAAATCGGCACTCTCCGATATACGATCATTTGAATTTCCTAAACTGCCACCATTTGAAAAACTCAAAAATTTCAATGGACTCCATTACGATTTGTATTCCCTTGAAACCCCGAAATTCCATCGACTTGCCAGTACTATAAAAAAAAAATCTCCAATTTGATCGAATCTGTAAGTTGCTCAAGTACCGAATCCTGAATCCATGGAGATCATTTTCAAAGTGTCGAATGGACCCGCTTCTCTCATACGACCTTAAACGTGTCCAAGCAACATTCATGTTTACCGATTTTCGGTATCCCAAGGTGCTCAAAGTCTCTTCTATCCTCTTTCTTTTTATCCTCTGTCTTTCGGTAAAAATGATGACAGTCGATACCAGTGGAGCGAGCTCAACTGACGCAAGAATGTGACCCAACTTGACCCGTCGACTTGACAACCTCCTCCGTACACGGAGTGCACGCACCTCCTCTTCTTCTCACCAGAGCGCGCTGCGAGCGCATCCATGCACCTATGCGCGCACGCGCCATCGCGCGCGTCTGCCACAATGTTACGACACCGATATAATGCGTATCATGTCCCTTATGGGTTGCAACGCCGCCGATATGCATTAAGGCAATATTACCGCATAGCATTCATGAGCGTTGTCCCCTAAGGTCACGCCGTGTGGGAAGTGTTTAAGGTATTCGACCGCCTCGAAACCCCACCTGGTCATTTCGCCGGGGCTGTTATCGAAGATTAAAAAATCGATAAGTACAGTCGTTGACACAGGATAAAAAATGGAAGGGAGGAAGTCGAAAATTCCTATGAAATACTTCATCCCACCATTATCTTATCTGCGATCGCAATATTTCGTCCCGGTACCGATTTTCGCGGAACCATATTGCCCCGACCGAATGGTCAGCCATCCGGTACCTGGAGCAGTGCTAATTAACGTCCGGCAATGGGGTAGCGACCCTTATTGATTTCTGTCTCAGTTTTTCTTCCTGTGGGTAGTTCGGACGCTCCCCGAGACTCTTTTTCTTCTTTTTAAGAGCCAGGAATCACCGCTAGACCGCCACTCCGTCCATTTTCTCTGCGTTTCCTCGACGCGGCTTTCCAACGCTGATTGTTTTAGCTACGGGGGTGAGAATACATTATATTAACGAGCCAGCGCCACAACCGAAGACAAGATTAACGATCCTGAGCTATTTATGGTCGTGACTTGTCGGGACCGTTTAAACAAATGTTTGTTTCTTGCCTCCCCAAGAGATATACATATACCAAGGGATTTGTAAGGATCTCGGAAGGTCCATTTTAGTCTCACGGCGCCATCCTCTTATACCTCAACACGCCCATTCCTAGCGCCGCTTATAATCTCTCTGCTAAACTGTACAGACTCCAACTGAGAAATCGGCAATTATCCTGGGGCACCAGCAGGACCTCTTGCTGTTCCCAGAGGATTCGCGCTAGATCCCATGCAGCACTTTTTTTCACATTACTTTTGATTCGTTCGACACAAATCCCACCAGAAGACTCACTGAGATGAAATTCCATTCCAGGGACGTTCCAAATAATCAAAAGACCCATATCCTGACAACCGTCGTCTCTCTAAGGTGTACAATTTTCGGTGGCACCCTTATACGACCAATTTTGAGGTGGGCGTGGTGGAAAAAAATATTCCAATAAATCTGCAATTTCTCTACGCGCCATTGCCACGTTGACATTTCGGTAAACACTGCGACAGCCGGGAGAAAGGAGCAGCCAGTTTGGGTTCGTGAAGATGAATAAAAAAAAAAATGGAAAGGTGGTATGGACCTAGCAGGGGCACCATCCTCGGACAGAGAAACGGGAAAAAGTTATGTGACTGAAGGGAGGGCAGGTGGGAGAGAACGGGGCGCCGGCTTCATATACGCATTCGGCGTTCATACCATTCAAGGGAAATTTATGTACCAGAAGCATAAAGCCACTAGCGCGTCTCTCGAGAAGGGACCATCCGAGCTATCCAAACCATCCGAACCACCGAATCCACAAATGTCCCTGTCCTCTTCATCTGCGTGTAGCCACTACAATGCGCGCGGATGCTCCGCCGTTGCCACTATAGCAACGTACAACGACCAGACTCCACCACGTATACCAACCAGAGGTAAAATCTTGGTTTTCCAGAAAAAGGAAAAAAAACCAATTGTAAAAAAGTGACACACAATGAAAGGAAGAAAAATACGTATAAAATGAGATGATTGATCGATCGAGAATTTGGCAAGCATATTTCCATACATATACATATACATATGCAAAAACTATCATGATACAACAATAATGATAAAAACACAAGGAACACCAGCGGATCCAATTGAAAAGTGTGACCGTAAAATTCCAAAAGATATATCTGTATAAAAAAAAATTCCAAACCAAGTCCCAAAAGGGGCAATGGAACGTGCCCGCGTTCAGATCATTCTCTGTGATAAAGAGGAATACCGAAATATTCGTATTTCACGGATAGCGTAACGAAGCCGTGCAAAATGGGAACAGCAAGACACGATTGGGCCCAGAGATAAGGTTGCTACCGCGAGATCTTCCCTTCTGTAGGAACAAGTTAGGCTTCCCGGAAAGACAGTAGAGACAAGATGAACACTCGGCCATCTCATCTAGCCAAGATAGAAGGCACTGGGGTGTCCTATCTGATGTGGACTGGATGGATGGGATACACGGACACTAAAGTATGAGACGAAACTGTCCTCTGAGGTAGCCATTTTCTTTGGAGGGATACACGAGGGAATAAATGAGACGAACGCACGTCGATCTATCGACCGTAGAACCGACCTCGAACGTCCATGTACGAAATGAGCAAAGGGACCGGCGCCGCGGTGGCTTCGCTGGAGGAATCAAAAAGTTATGGTGAATATGATATGGACGGTCGTTATCGGTGAGGAGGAACGAGGATCTCCTTTGGGGAAACCATTTTCGGTCAAGACTTACATATGAGGAGGTCAGAATGTAATGGGAGAAAGTCGATTTAATTGTACGAGCCGGATCCCGAGGTAAACCTGCCCTTTGGATAGCAACGTGCAGAGGGAGCACATGTGTGTGATATAAAAATGTAGAGAATCCAAAAAGATTTTTTAATAATGGATAAAAATGAATAAAAAAAAAAAATTATTTCCTAATCCAACCTGTACAAGATGATATGTACTGATGTCGGTTTAATATTTCAAATTTTACCTAGATAATAAAAATTTTACTCTCTCTGTGTATATATATA